>JAOZGT010000002.1:5166695-5766695 GCA_035578325.1 Coelinius sp. EB29 | reverse complement strand
TCTCATTATTTTAAAATTCCAAATTTTCTCATTAAATTAAAAGGAAATGCAATAAATAATTTTTTTCACTAACGTAAAATGAATTATCCCCTTTCCTCAACCATAATAAATAAATTCTGATTGTTATGACATTGGATTTTAGGGGAAAAAGGGGGCAATTGGAAAGATCAAGCGAGCGTGGGATAACGTTCTTCGTGAATATTAAAAACCCGCAGTTGCGGTTGGTATACGTAAAATATATAGCCCAGTGGGTGGTTTGGTGGTTTCAGTATGTATAATCATACCACAAAAGGATGACACATACTGCGTACGAAAAGAGAGAAAGGATAAAATGCTAGTTGACCATTTTTCTTTTTGGCCACGCGGAAACGTCAGGGGGCCGATTATTTTTCCCCGTCTCTGCGCGTGTACACACAATTTCGCAAATGGATTCTTATGGGTGTACAAACGGCATGTTATGGGGGGGGGGGGGGGATTATATTGATTTTCGGTGTACAACGGACTCTTGTCAACGGCCGGAAAGGCTTTCGGCTCGGTGTGCACACCTATTGACAACTGGAAGAAGGGGGAGAGAAAATACTCACTAACAAACCACTCGCACGTGCGAGGATACGTCCTTGGGAATGGAGAAGAAATAATAATACATGTCCGCACTGGGAGTACTTGAATATTCGTAACAGAATATTGTTTCGGGTATTTTTTTTTTTTTTTTTTTTTTTCATTCACGTGTGGACCGCAACGGAAATATTTTAGTGGGTTGGAAGGGGGTGGGTGACGCGTGTCTTGAATTGATTAAATTTCCCGTAAAAAATTCATTCTATGAGTGCTGAAGGATGCAGAGAAAATATCCTTCATTTGAGGATTTGTTATGCGAAATTATTTCCATTATGAAAAAAAAAGCGGGAAAATTGAAAATTCAAATGTATCCACTAATTATTTTCCGGAGAAATTAGAGTGGAATGAGGAGAAATAAAGAGAAATGTATAGAATTAAAAAAAGAAAAAAAAGGAGAGGTAGCAACAACGTTGACGACGGATTTGACTCTCTTTTCAATCAAGGAACATTGTTGCGGTCTCATGCACAAATTGGATGATCCTCCCCCTTAATTGCGTCTAGTGTAGAAACTGCCACAGGGAGAATAGAAGGGTATTACGAGGAGAAGTGGAGTATATTTTGGGCTCTCTAGGATCTATCTTCTTCTTCCTTCTCTCCTTCCTCCAACCAAACAATTTCTAGGCCACCGGGATTATCTCTCAGGCTAGATTTGCCCCTAATTCTTACCATTTTCTCTCTCTCTCTCTCTCTCTCTCTCACTCACCGCGAATTTAATTTCACTCAAGGAAATTGGTATCTCTGATGTAATATACCAATTTCATTTTATCTCCATGGATTTATAAATAAAGAATATTTTAAAAATTAACAATTAAACTCATTTAATGTTCTAAATTCTATTTGATCAATATAATCGTGAGAACACTGTAAAACCAATCATTTTTACCCAATTAATTCGCAACTCATGACTGAATTTATTTTCCCAGGGCAGAAATATACCGTTCGACTATCTCGATCATTAATTAGCCGAGAGGAGTTTTACCGTATCAGATGCCAATATCTCTCTGAATATCAATTCCCTCAATTTTTATCAATTTTATCGAGAATGATGAGTTAGTATGCATTTCACTTGGTCCATTCAATTATCTTCAACGGAGAATGCATGATAAATAACAATTGTTACTGTTGTTACAAACACGAGTGCATAAAATGTCCATAATTAATACACTTTTATCTAAAATTCTGTTGTTGTACTGTACTGGCTGGCAATGCACACCGGTTAATGGTAACAAGTACATTGTTCCTATGCGCTCCACGTAATTCCGTGTATTTCTGATTATTAAGCTCATCGAGTACATTACAGGCTTGTGCACGGTATCAGTAGCGTGAGGGGGAGGGAGGGGAAGGTGCCCACAAACGCAACCCATAATGCATATCCTCACTTTCCTCTCTCTTTCTCGCTCTCTCTCTCTCTCTCTCTCGTTTTATCCTCCTCCGATGGCTCTCCCTCATTCGAAATATTATGGAGCGCTCATGCAAAAGGGTGGCTGGGGCACGATTATAGCATGGCACAATTAGAATGGTATATACTTGCTGAAGCTTCAACGCTACAAAACTCCTCCCCCCATTTCAAACCTCTTACTTCCCTCTCTCTCACCAGTGAAGATATTTGTCGAGATATTCTTGTACACTTGAAACATCTATTCAACAACTCCTCGTGTATTCATCATCGCATGAATGGATATAAATTTTTCATTTAGTGATAATTTTCATCATGTTTTATCTGTTTTTTAATCACTCAGTTGTAAATTTTTTGTCACCTGAATTGATTTTCTATGGAATAATGAAAAATCAGGTGCTCGAGAATTTATTCACCAATTTAAATCTGACGCATTGAAAGCTCTTGATAATAATTATAATCCCGGGATAAACGGCAAATGTACTCGACTCATTGTTGATTGATGGATCAAATAGAGGGAATTTGATGGATTTTTTTTATTTATTTTTTTTATTTTTCCAAGGGAATGGATTTTTGGTTAATTGATAAATAGAGTTGGGGGTATGAAAATGACACGAATGACCGAGTTTTATATATATTTTTTTTTCATATCAAAATTGACTGTCGAATACAGACAGTGGATGTGAATTTGAAGTATCGGTTTAAAGATTGAAGAGGATTCATATGTTTGTGACTTGTCGTACTCAACCATGACGAGACAAGTATGCCCAGACATTTTATATCAATTTTATTATTATTTTTCAACATTTTTGTATTTATCGGTGATATTAAAAACTGATAATGGAAGAATTCATTATTGGAGGATATTAATGAGTCCATTTTGATGTATCGAGTGAACGTAAATACGTGATAAAATGGCTGATACTGTGAGATTGAAATAATGTCAATTTAACCTACTAAAATGTTTAATTAAAAAATATTATCAATCAAATTTTAGAATTGAAATTTTCTTCCTCAAACATCTCAAGAACAATCCACCAAAAATCCACCCTTCCTCAGACCTTTTCTCTACAAAATCGAATCGGAAATTTCCACAATTCCCTTCACTGCATCCATACATCATCCTCCCCCCACCCCCTCTCCCTCAATTTTCTTAATTTTTTCTCCATAAAAATCACTTCTTCACCTCTTAAACCATTTTCTACATCAAATAATTACACCCCGACGCCACATCAATAATTCCTATAGCTGTCAAACTCCAAGTTTCTCTCCAAACTACCAAAAAAAAAATTCACCCACCCTTTCCACCATCACTGAACACGTGTTACTGGCTAAAACTGAGTCAAACACAAGCGAATCGAGAAAACTTTATCATCACGTAAGAAAAAAACTTTTTTTTTTTTTTTTTCCTTGGATCTCATATTCTTTTATTGCTTTTATTCCAAACATTTCCACCCCCCCCCCCCCCCTCTCCCCACATCTTATTTTCCAGTTATTCAACAAGAAAAATTCTTTAATTAAACTTTGTTGATTTTTTTAGATTGAAAAAAGCATTGGAACCCGTCGAAATTCCGTTAAATTCTTTCATTTTCCATTAAAATAGTCTACTATTCAAAGAACGGAATGACCTTTGATTTTGTATTTGAAATACCTACACCCCCTTTTTCTTGCCCAACAGTATCAAATAGAAAAGAGCATTAAAACGTAAATTCAGTGAATTCAACAGCACAGAAATGAAACGAACGCACTCGTGACCCCCTCGAAACAATACGTACAATGTTGTATATATAATTGTATATGTAGTTTGAGCGTAACCAAGCTCTCGGGGAATATATACACTGTGCGTAACTCCGGCGTACCGTGTGTATTGCCCGTGCGTTTGTGTTTGTAAATGCAATTACGCTGAATGTCCAAAGCAGATGCCTGGCGGTCACTCCGATGCCTTCCACCCCTTGACCGCCCTTTGTTCCACGGGTAGCCAATAAATGCGCACTAAATCTACTAATGCCCTGTGAAACTACCCCCCACTGCACGCTCTCCCGCATAGCTCGAGGTTGTTGTTTTTTTTTGTTTTTTTTTTTTTTTGCATTTTCCTTTCGTTTGTGGAGAAAATCATTTTATTATAAAAACGTCAAAATGGTAATTGATATTTATTATTGTGATTTATTTTCTGTTCTTAAATGAAAGTAATTTCATGGGGTTTTTGCGGATAATTTAAATATATATTGCATATCACCCGTTTTGCCCCAGTGAAGTAAAATTTTCCAGTAGTTTTTATATGGAATCACTAAAAAAAATCTCCAGTCTCATCCAAATTCCAGTGCAAAAAATTGAAATCCATCAAAAATAAAATAATGGAATTATGAACATCCGAGAGAAACGAAAACAACGTAGAGATCTGCCACATAACATATGAAACTCACTGGCTTCACCCCAAAATAATACCCCTCAGTATATTTACCAGAGTATCAATATCCCTCCTCAGTACATAAAACGTACGTTATTACGTTCTCCATCAAATATATGCTCATCCAAGGTGCCCCACGGCACAATCCCACTGGTTATTACCACCTGCCTAAAAGCAAACCACCCCTCGCCCCCCTCCCCCCTCCCCTATCCAGCAGAACCCACGGAAAAATTAAACAGAAACTCAAACCATTAAAGAAAAAAGAAAAAAAAAAAAAAAACGTAAAAATAACTTTCTTCTTTTCTCATCGGTGTATGGCATGGGAGAAAAAGGGCGTGGGGGGGGGGGGGGAGACGAGGGAGAGTGGGGGAATAGTGCCCAGTTTGAGAGTAGAAGGAAAACAAAAGCCCACGGGATGCCACCGACGACGCCTGGACCTGAAGTACTCGACGAAGAGTAGCCGAGGTAACCCCCAGTGAGAAAGAGAAGAGGAAATAAAACAAAATGAAAGAGTACAGGTACACCAGAACTACTCTCTCTCTCTCTTTGTCTTTGGCCCCTTCACAGTTCTCTAGAGTTGTTGGAGAGTCGAGAGGGTGGAGGGAATGAAGAATGAGAGAAATAAAATGTCGTCGCCGGATAGGGCCTAGCGAAAAAACCCCTTTCACTGTCTGACGGCATGCGAGTGGAAAAAGTGACGATGGGCCACTCTACTTTCCCCTTTTAACTCTAAACCAAACTCACCCCTTCTTCACTCGGTTTCTTTCTCTTGATATCACGCTTTGTTTACCCCATTCTTTTTCTCCTCTTTGACTGAGTTTTTTTGAGTTGAGAATGCAATTTGTGTAGAATTATTTGCAAGCCGAATTTTACTTTCGTTAGAGTTTTTTTTTCTTTTTTTTTTTTCGGAATTTGAAGGTTTTTAATTCAAATTTATGATAAATTGATATTTTATTTTGCGAATATCTCCGGAGTGAAGGGTTTTAATGAAATTCATCAAATGACCATTTTTGTAGAGAATTTCAAGGGCAAGAAAAAAGATGTCTATAAAATTTTCATTATCTCCCTCAGATCCAGAGATATCAATCAAAAAGTGTCTGTTGTATTAAAAAGTTGAGGAGAAATTGATTCGATAATTGATTTACCCAAATGCGCATTGAATTTCTCACTTCCCTGAATAAATTTCCAAGTGAAAAAATCTATATATACTCGTTGAGACGTCTGTTTCCATATGTTATACTTTCCCTTTTATTCTACCCTCACTTATTCTCTTTATCCAACCTCCCCCAAAAACGTCAATCTTCCTCAATGTCGAAAGACGCTCAATCCGTTTCTTATTATTTTTCAGAGTATATTTTTCTCCCTCTTTTTATGACATATCGAGCCGTCGAATAAAAATACAGTGGCTGCACCGTACGTTAGAGTATAGAGAAATAGTTGGTTCGATTTTCTTTATACCAACGAATAAATCCTGCGGTATTGGTTAGGTAATACCGCAACGTCTCTCCCATCTACTTCTCCTCTTCTTGTCTCTCGGTTCGTCTAACCTTACCCTCGTAAGCGTTCCACTACATTTCCCTGGCTGCATCCGCTCTGGGGGGACTACACGAGAGCCTTGGAGTGAGGGGGGGATAAAAAGAAACGAAGATGAGTGAAGCCAGTGGATGTAGAACGAACCTGGGCGGCCTCTGGCGTCTTAAAGAGACCGTGCCCTACTCCCTCGAGGGCGAAAAATACAAGATCCACACTTTTCTTTTTCTTTCACTCTTATTCTTTAGCTGTGAAAACTTGTTTTCTTCTTCTTTTTTTTTTTTTTTTCTTTATTTCTTTTTTCTTCGGGCAAAATTGTACATTTTTCAGAGTCTTTGACTTTCTCTACTTCAAATATTTATCTATAAAAATAAATTCTTTCATCATCTTTTCAACAAATTTTTTATTTTTTTCTAAATTCAATTACTCATCGAGCAGAAATAATCCTGATTGTTTATGTCAAAGGGGGTAAAAAAATGGCACTGGATATCAAAAGTATTCTTCAAATTTTTTGTATTGAATGTAAAAATATCACTCTCTTTTTTTTTCAAGCCCGTAAATTTTGGATTAATCCGGAAATGTTTTTTTTTTTTTTTTTTTCGTTTCCCCTCGTGATAATTTTATTTTCTAGGACTGTCACAACTCGGTGACTATATCAATTATGAGATTAGTGAGTGTCGTCTTAATTTTTACAAGCTAGTAAATTCCCCCCCTACTGGAGGATCGTGTTAACAGAGATTAAGATACCTCTTCGGTATACATTAAATAATGGAATGGAATTTTTTTGGCACTTGGGGGTGAATGCGTGTGTGTTATGTACACGTATACAATATTCTTACCCTGTGTGGCACCAGACACCGACGACCAACGTCGACAGATTTTTATTGCGTTTACACCGCCGGCTGGCAGCCGTGCTCTGTCTCTGTCAGCGTTGGCGAGCGATGAGCACCGGGAGAGGCTTTTCCACTGGTGTTATCCCGGGGATCGATGACCCCTATTCCTCGGATTATACTCCGTCCACTTTGATTATTATTTTTAGGGTTACGAATATCCGATATCGTTTTCATTTAATTTTTCACAATTTTTCTTCTTTTCAGTCTTTTTTAAATAAATTTAACCACCAAAATTTTCCGATAATTGGAGGAATTTCAAATAGTTGAAAAGAATTTTTCAATTGTCAAATAAATTGGAAATTATTGATTTTTCCAATTTTAAATGACGAAAAAAATATATATCGTTTGAATTAAAAAAAAAATAGATTTATCTTTGTTTTTACATTTTTAACGAAAAATTTAATAGCATTTAAAACATGAGAATCTGGCGTTAGGGCACTTGTCGCGTGAATAATAGGATTAATTTGCGGAAAGACAAAAGGTAGTCGGTTGAGCGCATAAAAATACAACAATTTGTAATCCAATTTATGACAGCCGACGAACACCGCTACTTCCGGTATCAAATCCACGGAAAGGTGGGGGGGGGGATTAACTCTCTCCACCCACAGTCACCCTTGTATACTGTCCACCCACTGAAACAAGAGGATAAGCCCCGTCACCAGAGGAAGACCCTCGCCTACTTTATTTCCTATTTTTACCTCGATTTATTGAACACATGTAACCCAACACATTGAAATTTCCTGGGATTTTTCCACTGAACCTGAACCACATATGACCTCTGAAAAATTCCAAAAGATAAATGACAGATTTTTAAACTTTTTATGAACAAGAAAAAAAAAAAATATTTGAAAAATCTGTTAAATCTTTTTATTTTGACTCTCCTCTCGTTCAGTACCGATGAATCATTGCTTGGGCTTTTCCCCGAAAATATATCGACACGATGGTCACCCCCAGGTGAGGAAGGCTGTACAGAGGTGATTTAAAAAAGTGGAGACGAAAACGTCGCGCCGAATCGATCCGCGTATTTTCACGGCTTCCAACCTCTCTCTCTCTCTCTCTCTCTCTCTCTCTCTCTCTCTCTCTCTCTCTCTCTCTCTCTCTCTCTCTCTCTCTCTCTCTCTCTCTCTCTCTCTCTCAGATGAAAATATGATGTTCAATTAAAAATGAAGGAAAAAGACCGGTAGGATCACAATAAAAATCCCTGAAAAATTGTCGACATCGGGATATACCCGTTGTGAGTTTCTATGGCGGGAGATTTAAAAAATCCAAGGATTAAAAATCGACATTTATCGATTAAAAATTACAAATAAAGCAAGAATTATTTTCCTCCACTGATTAAATATTCCCCGAATATCCTCATCTCATGCTCTCACCCATAAATAAAGGTTTACTATGTCAATTGAAAATCACTCAACCATTATCAACATCCGCTTGTATCCATCAACAAACTCTCATCAATACAAATATTCACCCTATAATAACAAAGTATATGTTGTATAAACCCAATACATGAGTTGCAAAACAGTAACAAAACAATTGTAGGGACTTTAAGCGTCACTTTGGGTTGAGTCGTAAGCCGCATTGTTCACGGAAACATTTCGCCAGTCCAACTATGGCCCTTGCTAAGTACGTAATACTCGAGTGAGAGGGTATGTATTCATTTGGGCAACTATGGGGGGAGGAGAGAGAGAGAATATATCCATTGGACAGTGCAATGGGAGAGAGTGATTTCGACCACCGCGACATTTCCACTCTCTCACAAACGAGAAACTCTCTCCCTCTCTCTTATCCTGTGCCCAGAAACCCGTTCATCAAAGTGGGCGTGTGTGCCAGTATGTATTCTCTCATCGTCCGTACAACCCGGAGAGTAATCGAGCTTGCGCGAGAAATACCCCCACAACGATATCTCTGTGTGCTTGGCTCTCTCTCTCTCTCTCTCTCTCTGTCTATCACTCCGTATTTTCCTGGTCAGGGATATCAAATGTTTGTTTGAGGATGGACATTCCGGATGGGAGGGGATATATAGCCTTTGGAGCCACTCGGTGGGATATATCATTTTCTCATAAACTTTGAAATTAATCATTGCAGTATTGATTTTAATTTTCGTCTGGGTTTAATGTTGAGGGTTTTATCCTCCGCTGGGTGAGATATTAAAAATTGATGGATTTTGGGGGGGAGAGGTTGATGATTGGAGTTACTATTGATTATTGCAATGATTATAGATATTAAACTATTCAATTGATGATTCTTTTTTATGGAAATAATCCTTTGATTTTATCATCAAAATACGAGAATCACTGAATGAATGAATGAAAAGGTTAAGGACAGTATCATACAAGGGGAGAAAGTAGATAAGGACGTGCGTTGGCGGACTCGTGTACTAATCGTGCTTCTCTGTGAGTGGGATCCCTGCCAAATATCATCCCACTCTCTCCACATGTTCTCCATTTACTCCGAGATAAAACCTCGCGCCCTCCGCGCCAGATAATCTCCCACATTACCAGCAACTTCCCTCGTAGCTTTCTCGCGCCCTTTTTGCAGCATTCACACGGGAGAATACATTTGTTCTCTTTTTTTTTTTTTTTTCCACCACTCCCTTGTTTTATTTAATTCCTCAGTTGGCAAAGTTCGACTTTCATCCATCAGGATTTTCATTCGGAATAAAATACAAAATTCCCATTTGTTTTTCCACAAAAAAAAAAAAAAAATAATAATTTATCTGAAGAAATTGGATTTTATTCAAATAAAATTCATCCCGCATTTTCTTCATTCAATAATTTTTTACAAAAAATGGATAAAAAATTCTAGTCAGATGTTATGTCCTCTTTGACGATGGAAAACGCGTTAGAAGCGAAGAGAGTAGAATTCAAAGAGACAAAACGTCTTCAGAAAAGAAGAAAATGAAGGGGAGAGGGTAAAGAGACTGTGGCACGTGGTATACGCGTCTGCAACATAAATAGTTCAATCACGACAAGCTTAACATCGTAAGCTCTCCTTTGCTTTTACAACCATCCTTGCACTTTACCCCCCCCCCCCCCCCCCCCACCCCACCCCATCGGGTACACCTTCGCGATACTAAGTGAACCGACGCCTTTATCGGAGCTTCACTCGCTTCACTCCTATCCCTATATTGAAATATTTAATATTTTTAATAGAAAGACGATCCAGGCAAAGTTACCCTCTAACTGGAAAACGATGGAGGGGTACAAGGGGTGTATTTCAAGTTTTACAGCGCAACGCAGGAGAACCATTCCCCGGCAATTCCTGGGGGCGGTTGAAAAGAAAGTTTTTCTTATAAATTATTGCACAATCTCTCTCTCTCTCTCTCTCTCTCTCTCTCTCTTATTTTCACGCAGAGAAGAGGTTTGTTGGATTTCTTCAATTATTACGCGTAATGGACATTTCATTTTTGTTACAAATTGCCAAAACTTTTATTTCAATTTTTTCTCTCTTTTCAATAGGAATGCTATTATCTTCAGTGACTTATTCTTTGGTAATTGTTCTCTTTTATTTCAATATTTTTGTTCAATTCTTAACAACAACTTGGGAAAAATTATTTTTAAAATTTTTTTAGATGAGTTTTTCTTTTTAAATTATTTTTAGATGAGTGTAGGAGTGAATGAAAATTGAATAAAAGTATTTTTTGAATACTGACATTGATTAAATTGGAAATAATATTGGAGAAGAGGATCGATGGGTTGAGATTACGTTGATAAATCGTTTTTTCATCCGACAGTTGAAAAAAAAAAATATACTCTCGAATCCCTATCAGGTGTGTATTCATCATTTTTTAATAAAACCATGATCCGCTAGATAGAGGAGTCTGTCAGAGTTTTCACTCCACAAGTTTTCAACCGAGAGAGAGGGGGGTGGGGGAAAGGGAGTCCATGAGAGGTTTACAGAGAGTTGAACTTATAAATTACGTTTTGTACTGGCGGAGTATTCTCCGCGGCGCTTCGGGGATTACACGATGGGTGGAGGAGAAAAAAATATGTGTATCAGAGGGAGAATTTTGGGTAACTGTCTGCTTTAGGAACATCAGGTTCAGCCCTACGGGATGGAGAGAAAACCTCTCCCTCAAATGGTAATGCACATTCACTTATTGCTCGTTCTCTACCCTCTCATGACCTCGACATTCGCGTCTGACAGATTCAGATTCACTGGAATACCAACGATTTACAGGAGTTGAGGGTCTATTTTTATTCACTCGGAGAAATTATGGAGGGTGGTTATATTATAAAACTTCTCTTTCTTCCACTTCTTTTCTTTCTTATTCAATCTTGTTATTAGATTTTAGTGAAAAAAAAGTATTTGACGATTTTTTTTTTTATCGTAGATATCGCGAGAAATAATAGATTTAGAGAAAAATATCAAGAGATCTTTTTTGTGGAAAATGAAATTTTGGATAAAAAATGTCTTTTGATAAATTTCTGTACACCTCTTTTCTTCAAAGATATTTTCAAAATAAATGATCAATTTGTAAAATTTCATCAATTTGTAAAATCCCCATAAATTTAATCTTCACCACAACCAATACATGCATTAGAAAATCGACAGGATAGACCAAAAAAAAAAAATTGTTTAAAAAAAAAAACACTAAGGGAACGCAAGTATCGTCTAGCCAACCTCTTCAGTCCACTGACATTAGCATATAAATACAATTCTAACACCCCGTTGGAAAAAGTTTAGTCTGTGCAAGCGAAGGCACTTACCTCCAACTTAAATTTGGATAGTTAAAATGTGTTGCAGAAACCCACTCCCCCCCACCCCTCTTTTCACTCTCTTTCATACCTATACTCAGAGTGTTGTTGGCGTTCCGGTGTTAGACGGCTGAGAAACTCGTGGGTTTTGCACAGAGCAGCCATATTGCCTCGTTTCAACCCCCTACCGACACCCCCCCCCCACTCTCGTCACCAGAGGTCGGGTATATTCCCTGGGCACTTTGTTGGAACGTGTTCCCAAATATTTTGGGGGGTTATGGCTGGAAGAACATTCAACAAAGACTTATGGTAGACTTGTTGACCCAGGAGATATCTCAAACTGATGAAAATAATTTTTTTATTACACTCGCCCCCCCCCCCCCATTTTCTTCATCTCAAAATGAAGGAAAAAAATTACTTGAATAAAAAAAAAATCAATCTGTAAATTTTTGACAGCCATTTTTCATTTTTACCCCGCAAAAAAAAAGAGATTTTTATACCTGTAAATTGATCCGGATGTGAAATTGTGCGGTTAACATGGTGTGTTTGTGCCATCGGTATAGCCCGGAAATATCGAAAACTCGGTTTCAAATGCCGTCCACATCTCATCCACCATGAGAAACGTGAAAAGAGAGAGAGAGAGAAACAGATGATGGAGGTATACAGTAGTGATCCCTGTATTTACATCCGTTTCCTGTTTGTCCACCAACCACAGAGGGATATATCCGGTAAAAGTCGACTAATTAACCATGTCCACCTATTTCGTCATCAACGCAACGGCTTATATTGATTGAAAAGCGATGTGTGTTCAACCGCAACTTGCGTGATCTCCATGCGGGAATTGTACATGAATCTCATGAATACATTTTACCATTAACATTTATCACTTGCGTATCCTCATTTCACTGATATCTCACCCTTTGAAAAAAAATTAAAAAGATAAAAATTTGGGCAATAAAAATAAATAAAACCGTCGAGGAAATACATAGGATTCAACAGTGAATCCATCGTGCCACCTGTAACCCGGTGTGTAATCGGAAATATATTTCACTCCCCTTCTGACCACCGGTCCTCACCCCCCCCCCCCCCCCTCCAATCCCCCTACGCCACATTTGAGTTACCAATTTCGGAACGATAGTCCTCATATTCACCGGCCCATTGCCAGCTGTCGAACGAGAGAGCTGAATATAAGTACCACCCTATGTTTGGGGTCATTAAATGAGAAAAAAATATCCAAAGTTTTATATTCATTTTTGTATAGCCCTCAGCCATTCCTTTCTAGACACTTTTAATTGCAATAATAACAGACTTTCATCGAAATATTTATAAATTAACCAATTGAGTTCAATCATGACTCTTTACAAAGGTAAAACGAGTACTTTGTATGGAATAAAAAAATTATATTTTTTAAAAATATTAAATTCCTCGTTATTTTGAATATTAAATGTTCTATTCAAAAGGGGTTGTGGAATGATTTAGGGAGAATTTTAACCTATGGTTATATGATTTTCAAGGTCACCTACCCCCTCCCCACTACCGGAACATTTGCAAGATTTAATTGACAATTTCATGCAGACTCCAAGTACTCTTGCACATGTGGCAATTTTACGGGTATGTGTGGGTTTATGTGTATACAGGGTTTATGCTCGTGGAGAGTGGGGATGACTGTTATTTTGACGGAGTAACGACATGACCATTATACGTAGATAGTATATGCAAGATGGACGCTCTATGAAAATTGTAATTGTGTGTTTGTATGTAAATTAACCGAGTGTTTCAACATTACAAGGTTTTACACGCTATTGTCGCAACACTGTTTCGTAGCGTCATTTTATATTATTTTTTATGGATTCAAGAGGCTTTTTTTCATCACCAAAATTTTACCAAATTTTTAATTCAATTATTTTCACCATTTCTATTGCGATTGACTTACATTTTTAATCAAATTAATTATTTAAAAAAAATGAATTAATTATCTGACTATTAATCAATCCAAAATTGAAATATGACCATCCCTCAATGAATATCAATAAATTATAATTATTCCCACAAAATGATTAATTACACCCTCAGTTATTTTTTCACGAGATAATTAATGAAAAATTTAATATAGACATATCCCCTAGTATTATCTCGTAAAATCTCCAACATACTTTTAACCTTGAAAAAGAAGAACCACCGAGTCATTCAGAGACTTTATGAGGAGCGATCGATAGATCGACGTGCCTTTGATCATCCATTTTATTCATCGGGCAGTAAAAAAATTTTTTATTTGATTGACAGTATGAAGAGGGCTGATAGGCCTCAACAACCTCTCATTCCATGTGGAGCGCACAACTGAGCGCTCACTCACGCGTACGGTATTCAAGTGTCGAAGGGTTATCATCGTCATTCATTGGAGCCCTTTGGAGATGTCGGAATTCAATACAAAGGAGAGGCGACCATTATTTTTTATTTCTCTCCGTCAAAGCCCACCGTTTTATGAATCTCCTTATTTGTTTTTTTCCATCTCCCCCCCCCCCCCCCCCTCCATGTGGCCAATTTATTATTTAGTTATTTTGCCACGGATACCAGGTGCCACATGGCTTTAATAGTGACACCAATGGAACCCACGTGGAGCTAGGAAATTGCCGTTTTATTGGAAGAATTAAGAGGCCTAGCGTTGGCTCTACGGGGCTTATTCCCTCAATTACGTATCTTTTAGCTCGAGGGAGAAGGGACATCACCCACAACACAACTGGATTTTAGGTGGGAAACAGCTTGTGATTACACTTGGATGGATAAATCTCACTTAAGAATAAAATCTTTCTGTTTTTTTTTTTTTTCAAAGTTTCGTGGTAGAGAGAGAGAGATGTGAGGGAAAAGTTTGTACAGATTATTTTGCGAATATCTCGTAAAATAGTGGGTTTAGAGGAAAATGTTTAGAGACTTTTTTTATATATATATTTTTTTTTATTCACATGAATTTCTCTAAACCTTCGTGATTCTAAAGATATTCACCAAATAGTCTGGGATATTTCTTTTTTTTTTTTTTTAATAGAAAAAAAATTATTCAAACTTACGAACTGACGGCGAATACTCGATCTCATCCATGATAAACGTACCTGCAACAGAAAATAAAAAAAAAAACTCTTAGTCCAATAAATTTCAATTGCCATCATTGTGAATTTTAATGAATTTACAGCAATCATTACTCTCAATTAAAAATCCCCCGTCAACGCGACGATAAATCTCATTAGAAAAGTCATTCCAGACTGAAAAAGATGGATGAATCCCTATAAAATATAATGGGATATATCAGATTATGCGTACCTCGAGTGCAAACAGTGAGAAATTGAGGAAAATTTTCTGAGAAAAAAAAAAAGAAAAATAAGGAAAAAAAAAATCAAGCGACTGACGTGAAGAATATTTTAAAAAATTACCGAGTGAGCTCTTAACTTGAACAAACGTTCTTAAATTTCCGCAATGGCGGACGGTTAATTATTTTCCTCGGGTTGGAAAGGCGATATCCGGCCTCGCTCAGATTTCGCAGAGAAGTGAATAAAGGAAAGACTAGAATGAAAAAAAGAAGAAAAAAATGGAAAAGAGAGAGAGAGATAGAGACAGCGAAAGGGATAAAGGGGTTGTGGATGGGGTGAAATAGACGATGTAACGAATAAAAATTCACGTTGGAATGAAGACCGAGAGAGATTGAGAACGAGATTCTCGAGAATCCGATGAAAACGTGCCGCACAGATTTATATCGAGCTGCAGCCAAAGCTCCCTGTTGAAACTCAGAATCCTTGAGTACGAGAGAGATAAATTCATGTATACATACATTTGCAGCTCCATCGAATGTACTTTAATCAAGAGTTATCGTAACACAGAAAAATAGAATAAAGAATGCTCAAACGTTTAAATAAAAAATTCATGAATTTTCATTGAGTGCATCAATTGCCCGACGAGACTTGGGTAAATTCACTCTACCAATACCACTCTAATTTGAAACAATTTTATTATAAAAAGCTTGAAGAAAAAAACAAAATTAAAACATACACATCATTCTGCAGATTAAAAAAAAAAAAAATATCCAAAGACATGAAAGATGTCAGAAAAATATTTTCACCCAGTAATTAAAAAATTTCAAACCAAGAAAACTAATTTAAAAAGCTCTGCCGAAGGCCAAAAATAAACAATCCCTTGTTTTTTTTTTTTCTCTCCATCCTCCGAAAAAACAGCAGTTGAAGGAAATAAATAAACATGGATATCACCGAGAGAACGCCGGTAATTATCCCCCACCCCCCTTTTCACATCTGTCTCCACGTATTTCTTTATTTTAATTTGAGCCCACAAAACCAAGTAAAACACAACAATGTTTCAACCAAGTGAAAAATCACGGGGAATATACGTTGACGTGTGTGTGGGTAGGTGGAAATAGGGTGGGGGATAAAAGTAGCGGAGAATGTGAAAGACAAATAGAAATGAAGGGAAAAAAAAGGGAAAAAAAAAATAGGGTTGAAAACGTTTGCCCCCAAAAATGTTCAAACTGCCTTTTCTAGCCACCCCCCCCCCCCCTCACCGCCCTTGTTCTATTCTCGCCTTGTCAGAGTATGTTACACTTTTATTTGAGAAAAGTGGCCCCCGGCGATTAAAAAGTTTCATTACCGTTGGCGTCAGTTTCGTTCCGGCCAAGGAAATAGAATACAATCTACCAATCCGGTCAATCTCGTTTGGCCACCGGATTTCTTCCACTTTTTTTTTTTTTTTTCTCTTTATTTTCATTTTCCCTTGGGTTTTTTTTTCCTTCTTTGTGCTGATTTTTTTTTTTTTTTTTTTTTTGTTGGGATTCGACTCATCCGGTATCGTCTATATAAGCCCCTTATGTACAGGAGTGATGGTCTGAGATTTACTTGAAGTACTGGAAATATACGAGGAAGGGGGGAGGGGGTGGGGGTTGTGAACAGATGAGAACAGCTTTTGGGATAGTCTTCGACTTGGTTTTGGGGCTTCTGTGTGTACTAAACTGCCATGCAGGATATTTTGCAATTGTGGTAGGAGGAAGAGAGATTGCGAATGCGAGTATATTCGTCTCACTTAGGGGAATAAAAAATGAATGGATTTTTGGCGGAAACAGACAACTTATCAGATGAAATATAACGGGCAAACGAAAATGACTTTGATGCGAACAAAAAAGTGGATTATCTATAGGGTAGACTAGAATTTCCACTGGAGAATTATAAATCGAACGTCAAAAGAGTGAATTAATCAATTATGTAATTATCTCGAGAATGAGTGATTTGAGAGGAAAATATGATAAAACATTTTTTGTAGTTAATAAAATTCTACACAAAAATGGTATCTTGATATTTTCTCGTAAAACTTGCCATTACTGAGATAATTTGAAAATGAAAAAGATGAGAAATCATCGGTGATAAATTGGAGAAGAAAAAGAAAAAAATTTAAAGCACTCGAGATTATCCCATTTACCTCGAAAACTTTAAGAACATTTGTTTTAAAATAACTCTACAAAGGCTGTTTATGAGACAATAAGTGCATGTCCGTGGTGAACAATTACGTGAAAAAAAAATTGAGAGAGAAAACCGCCGAGAGAAACCAAGAAAAAAGGGGTAGAAGAGCGTAAGAAGTAGAAGGAAAAAAAAAAAAATAAATGAGGAACAATGAAGGCCCCAGTCGACGAGTGCACGACTGCGGAACAATACAGTGGAGAAAGAGATCCCCCCCCCCTCCCTGACTGTATACACTGAGGTCCCTGTACAAGGTGCAACACAAGCTACAGGTATATAACCAATGTTATAAGGCTGGAGAAAAGCTTGCGCGCGAAGAAACGATTAGTCCTCCATTCACACATTCATCTTCTCTCTCTTTTCTCTCCCACACTCTAGGCCTAATGTACAATTCGTTTGTATACATTGTTGAGAGTGTTGAAGCTCTTTGGATATACTCAGTGAGACAGTGGAGTATTGTCCGTCTATTACGTGCCTATTTTCAACTCAGCGCATTAATGAGTTGAAAGCTCGAGAGAGTCGTTCTCTAATTTTCAACAAATTTTCTCTCAATTCTCTAATTTTCCCCCCACTCCTGAAGAACAATTGGTGAATAAAATAAATTGTCAAGGGGGCAGAATAAATATTTCACTTGAGCATTGAGTAAGATGGACATTTGAGGGTAAAGAGGAATAAAAGAATTTTCAAGAGAAAAGGAAAAATAAGGAGGTATATACGTGATCGAGAGAATTCGACGATCCGAGAGGTAGACACAATTTTATGGGATTCAATGATCCGACCACCTGGGTGCATTTCAACATGGAGAAGAGAATACATGCTACATGATCACGGAGTACAAGGATATATGGGTGAGGGGTGAGACAATACCCCACTGAATTGGTCTGCTTCTCCTTAAACCCCCCCACCCCCTCTTTTCTTCTACTTAATCTCTGCCTCAATGCACTCTACCCATCGTCTTATTTCTTCATTCTTAGTCGACGAGTCATGCCGGTCCCCCCCCCCAAAGCTACACCAGAAGAGTGCGGTTTGAGGTTGAGTGGTGGACGATCAAGTACAGGATTTTCGTGACTGCATTGTGAGGAATTATTTTTAAAACTTTTTTTTTTTTTTTCTCAATGAAAAAGACAAGTGACATTATTATTATTATTTCATTCGAAGAATTATGAATCATTGAAACGGGTAATAAAGTACAAAAAATAAGTATCAAAAGCCTGTGGCTGATGGACGACGTGTTTCATATTTTCAAGAGTGCTCTCATAATATAACCCCTTTTCTCGTCGCTTTTGACGTTGTACTTCCTTTCCGCCCCCCTCCCCTACCCCTTTTACACCGTATATAACTGGATCGGTGCGCAATGGCCACTCAACGTGCGGTCCGCATTTTACCTCACTACCCCTCGGGGGCTAAACACCCTTCTCTCGGACGCTACCATCCCTTTCACTGGATATGTATGGACTACCACGAATTAAGGGGCATTCACTGGAAATCACGACTTTATTTCTCGAATTTTTTTTTTTTTTTTTTTTTTTATAGTTGTGAGAAAAACGGGAGAGAGTTTTTTTTTCGGATTCTGCAAAAAATTATACCAACCACAAAAAGCAATTATTATCGCAATGAAAAATGTAACAAAGTGCTTGTACGTGTTCAATACTCCCACTCACTTTTATTTCATGGCCCTCGAAATAATACAAGAGGAATTCTCTGACCCCCGGTCATGATCCATTGTTAACGAAGCCTTCGGTTATTAATCCCCGAGCGATACGCTCAAATGCGTAGAGTGCCAAGTTTTTGGGTAGAGAACAGACCGATATCTCCCCTCGATATAAAAGAGAGAAAGCTTTTTCGGATATTAGAATCGAGGGATTATGGCTTCATTGCTACGGATTGTACTCTTAATGGAGTTGACAAAAATATTTAACAAATTTGTTTTTTTTTTTTTATCGTTAAAAAGCAAATTTTTTAATTACAAAATAATTTTCTCAATTAAATCATTTTAATTCATTAGAAAAAAAATTTATAACGAATATTTTTCTTATGGGAATCAGTAGAGTGTTTATTTGATTTTTTTAAAAAACATTTTTAAACGACACAAAGACGATCCTATTGCAAAGACAACATTATAAGGAGTTAATGGAGGAAGGGATGAGGAAGGAGGAAAGGTGATTGCGGTATCTCCTGTGTCGCCGTCAGAGAAGGAACATTAAACAGGTGGCCACGTGCCCATTAGCAGAGCACTTGGCACGTTGCATTCGTGCAGTAACGCATTTATCCACGCACGTGCTTTGACTCCCATTTTCATCGATCAACCTCCATGTGGATAGTATTAAGTACATTGGGTTTGAACATCAGTTACTTCGGAGTTTAAATTAAACCTTCGAATGAGAAATCACATGATAAAAACCCGAAAAAAAAAAAAAAAAAAAAATTTAATTCAGGTAGATTCTCGATTTATTACCAGAACCCCCGAAAATCCATCCTTTGTGAACTCCCAATCAAAGGCCTTCCCCTCCCCCCTCTCTCTCATCCCTCAAAGAAAACAAAATCTTAAATGGTTGATAGGCTCTTAAAATCATGTACTCCAGGTACCTCAAAGTGTAACGTAATACCCGCTTACGTTCGATGCCGTAATACCTAATCAGCTTAACTAAAATTTAAGGGAAAACCGATCGAAACCTTGGCCATATAAAGATCAACTGAGAGGATACTGGGTGAGAGAAATTTACGTAGAGTAACCCTGGTGGTTTTGGTAGCCTAGCAACGCGTCGCACAGCCACCATTTCTCCCTCTCTCTCCCCCCCCCCCCCCCACCCCACCCCTCAGCCACTCTAATATCTTTCCTTTCGCTTTTACCCTCATCCAGCCGTTAGAGTCACTCTCACTATCGATATTCCGTGGCAAGGGCAAATTTACGCATGTACAAGTGAAAAGTTATATTTGCTTGGAAAATATGAGGTGAAAAAAAAAAGAAAAAAAGTTGAAAATTTTTCAGTAGAATGCCAACTTTTTCATAGCTTATATATTTCTTGAATTTTTCTTCTGTTATTCTTTATTCATTATTATTGTTGTTATTATAGTATAGGGGTAGGGGAGACATGCGGAAGCGACATGAAAGAGGGTAACCAACACCAAGAAATGGGGGAAGACGAGAACTTCTGACGTCGTCTTGTAGTCCTCCAACTGAGAGAGTCCTCCTCCATCCTTTTCCCCTTATACATTCCACCACCACTTCTTCATTCCAGTACCTTGCTTCGGGTTATACAATATTCACTACCATCCGGGATAACGTCAAAAACAAGAAGTGTAGCTGCAGAAGCTACACCAAAGCTTCTATACTCTTGCCAATATACAACTACGTAGAGTTTTCATCTGAGGTTATACGTGTATTGGGAAATATTTATTTCATGTACATTGGGGAATTCATATGGGTTTATTTTGAATGAGAAATTCAAATTTATAATTTTTTTTTAAATTCATTTTCTAAATATTTATAATAATTTTTATTTTTTATTTTAAAAGAAGAAAAGAAAATTGATTAAAAAAATTTTCAACTGTTTATCAAAGCTTTCCCCCCCCCCCCCCCAAATTCTCGTGATTTCAGCCAAGTTAAACACATTAACAAGTCATCAAGATTTATTTTACCTTCAAAGCCCATTCCCACATGTTCAATTTTTCAATCCAATATTTTACTCTTTGTTTTTTTATCTGTCTCTATCCCCCCGGTGACTCTCGATAACTGTCCAACCGTGGAGATGATCCACGTGAGTTTCACGAGTATGTGTATCTCCCTCCAACCCCTTTCAACACATACAGATGCTCGGGAGAAGGAGAGATAACAGGAAGGCGTGCACGGTCGATCGGCCAACGAAAATATCATTGCGACGAGTGAAGGCACGAGAGAGAGAGAGAGAGAGAGAGAGAGGAATGAAGCAAATAAAACGTGAAAGAAAATCCGTGAAAAATAGAAAAAAATGGATGTAAAGAGAGAGAGGGAAAAAGTATAGAAATGGGTGAGAATAGGAAAAAACATGAATGATGAACGCTTTCAGTGGCAGAGAGTTGATCCCCCCCACCCTCAAATGAACGAATTTTTAAGTGAAGTGAATTTATTATCCCAAAGAATCAGAAATATAATATTTTATCTACTTGTTATTCAACTTTGTCACTCCCCTAAGCCCTCCATATTGTTCCCATAATTCGCCATGATTTCCTTTTCATGAAAATCTCTTTTATTTTCCAGAGACAATACAATGGGGCAGGTCGTTGGAGAAAGAAAAATGTTAGAGAGAAAAAACAGAGCGATGGAATTTAAAATGATTAATGAATTCTTTTCTTTATTGTCACACCCCCGTGGCCCAATTTTTTACCTCTCAAATAAAGACAGATATTTTCGTATAAATAGAATTTTCCCACTATAATTTCAAGGGGGATTTAGATAACAGAATTAAAATAATTGACACAGAGAGGATTGATAAAGAAATAAAAAAACAAAAGTATAGCTGAGAGTGAAATTTTGATGATAAAAATACAACTGGTGAGGAACAAGTATGGATGAAAATAAAGAGGTTAATGTTATGAATGGCGACTCAAATTATAACTCTCAACGGCTTCTGCAACTCAGTTTGGTTTTGACAAGTTTTAGTTACTGCAATCAAATTCAACGGTCCCCCCCCCCCCCCCCTCCCACGTCGAATCATCACTCTGGTCTTGAGTATTTCAAATTAAAACTGTTGCGGAAGGAGAATGAGAAGTTTAAAGAATAGAAACTGCGCCTGAGCACTCACTTTATCACCCTCAGTTTTCTGAACATTCACCTCCGTTTTAACTCGGTCAATTTTCTCGCACTCGTTGACGGAATTATTCACCGGTTGAGACTCTATTTTTCCGACTTTTGTTGAATATTATTATTCAAACTTTTAAAGCGAATCTGCCACTCGCATAATCCCATAAAAAATGGGAGGATATTGAATTGAATGAAGAGGGGGAATGAGAATCGTTGGATGGATGAGGAAATTTCCGGTTTCAAATGCTACAAGATGAACTATTTTGCCTCATTGGCTTCTACATTTTTTTTTCCAAGAAAATTATTTCAACCGTTAAAACATTCTATTCAATAATTTCCTCAAAAATTTAAGAGAATAAAAAGGCACTTTAACCACTATTCAAAGCCCGGATAATGATATTTTTCCATCAAACCTCTTCGTCTTCATATTAAACCGGAATGCAGAAATATTGAAATAAAAATAAAAAATAAAAATTGAGTAAAAAACCATGTTCCGAGGATATGAAATACAACTGGACTTTTATCCATCGAAATGCAAATACATAAGTATATCCGTTGTATTCGTACTGTCCCCAGTTATTGGTATAACTTCCAACCACAATGCTCGCAGTGTTCATTTTTTCATACGAAACAGAGAGAGAAAAAAAAAACAAGGAAAAATATTGAAAAAAAAGAAAAAAATAGAAACGAGTGAACGAAATGTACAGAAGGCAGAGGAGGAAAAGGCATTTCCACGGATAACGTACACTCCCTCGTAACATAACCCGTCCTTTGTCGTGGCTGTACTGCAATCCCCCCCCCCCCCCCCCACCTATTCTCCTTGGTGGAGACTCACGGTAAAGCTCGAGCGCAGTTGCCGGGACCCGGCGCCGTCCTCGGGGTCTTATCGGAATGAGTGTATATTACGATACACTTTCACGCACACGTCTCACCACTCTCCAACCTCTCTTTCTATCTCTTCCTCATTTTACCTTCTCCACCTCTCTTTTATACACGTATACCATCTGACTCGTACATTTCTCCAACCCCCTGTACTGTGTGAACAACGCAGACCGAGAATATCGAGACAAATGACCTTTATCTTTGAGACACTCTCGACTAATTATGCATTCCGATAAACACTGTTTATTTATGGATATTTTTGGGGTGTTTTCAGGAATCGATATAACAACATTTGTCGATAAAATTTGGAGATAAAAAGGAATTCAGTAGCGAATTGGTAAAACACGGTTTAAGTTGATTTCATTCTAGGATCAGTTATTGATGGATATCTTCAAATCTATGGGAGATATCAAAATTTTTGTAAATACCTTTTTTGTAGCCCTCATTTCACTCTATAAAAAAGATTTCTATAAAAATTTCGCTATCTCCTCTAGACTCCGAGATATTCATCGAAAATTGACCCTGAGATGAAATCGACTTAAACCGTTTTACCAATTCACTAGTGAATTAAAATAAATTTAAAGAAATGATAAAGATTAATTAAAATTTTCTGCAAAAAAGTCTCTCAACTTATTTATGCAAAATCACTGATCAACAAATTGTTTACCTTATAAACAAAAATATTATCCTGTAACATGATAAATTTGCATTTTAATATTATTTTCCTCTCATTCCTTCCCGAAAATTCTTTATTTATGGATATTTCCATCTCTTGAATTAATGTAACAAAATTCCTCGATAAAATCGCTTCAAGAAGGTGAAAAAATTAGCATGTCGATCCATGAAAAAACATTCTTCTTAATTTTTCACGATAACTACCAAAGAATTTTTCATTTTTATACTTTTTTCATTAAAATATTTGTCAACTCGTGAAGAAAAAGAAAAATAAACCAAAGAGGCGGAGGTATCATAGGACATTGTGGAAACTCTGAGAGGCAGGTGGAATTTCCAAGAGGGAGTGAGGTTATGGCGCTGCGTTCCACAGCCGTGATATTACGAGAAGACTGAGACAACTTGGTACACGTTGTCTTGAAAGCTATGGCGTTCCCCTGTGCAGTGGGCCTTTGTCAACCTGACGGATCTCAACCCCAAGTGAAAAGCCTCCACCTTTGCTTAATATTATTCAGTCTCTTTTCATTGTTAAACTCAAGGAAAGCTCACAAATCTTTACTTCGAGAACCGAGACTCTTATCTCTCATTAACAGGGACAATTGTACTTGCTCTCGGCATATTATCCTGCTATATAACAGTTTCAAGTATTTTTTTTTTTTTAATTCTCTTCGTTCATCTTTCGGTCTTGTTCACATGAATCAAAACTATTTTTTTTTTTTAAATTAAATAGAAAAACGAATTATTCTGTTTTATTTTATTCTGTTTTCGCGGGGCAAGAGAGAATTTATAATGAGTTGAATTATATTTTCTGATGTTCTCGTTTTCAATTTTAAATATTATTATTATACAAGAATATTTAAAAAATATTTCATCATTAAAATCCAACAATTTTTCAATGCAATAACGATGCAATTAATCAAAATACCTACAAATTCACCCTTAATAATTGAATACTCACAAAACTAGGACAAAATTCATGGCAATTACCCCCGATATTTCATTCCAAAACCCATCCCCCTATTGTTTTCATTATCCTTATGGAGTGGGGAAAAGAGGTTATACCAGTCGTGATCCCCATTGTCTGTTGTTGTTTCCGCATCCTTCACTGTCCTTGCACCCTCAAGAAAAACTTGGGTCAGCTATAGACGATATACAAGAGGGGAAAGGATATACTCTTCTTTTATAAAATAGGGGGGCCACAACCAACGATTCTCACTCCATCCAGCCCTTCTGTTCCCTTTTAGCGCAAGTCGTACAGTGAAAAGCATTTGGTCTTGCATTGTTGTCTGGGTGTTTTTCAAAACCGAAGGATTCAATGGATATGTGGTAGCACAACGTATACTCAAGCACCATAATATCATCACAGATGAGCCCGATTAATGTTTCAACCTGAATACAATAAACTCAAACATATACATTTTCTTCATTTATATACTTTCATCTCCATCCGATAAAAATCTTATTTTCTGATTTTTCTTTTTCATTCATCTCTATCAACAAAAGCATGAAAATGCATTGTTATTTTACTTCTGCGGTTGTCATTCAATACCCCACAATTTTCCAGAGAAATACAAGTTGAGAAAGACGAAGATGAAAAATCAAGATGTGAATTTCATTCCACTGATGACATTTACTTCGTCACAATTAATCGCACAGAAACTTCTCCACTCATTGTCCTCGAAATTTATCAATAAACAAAAACATTGAGTATGGGGGATTTGCCAGTGAGGGAGAGAGAGAGATGGTGAATCCGATGAATTCACAGCCGGCGTTTCTATTCTGCGTAACCGGCAACTTCGTTAGTTACGCCAACTCAAACTTGGGTATTGTCTATGCGTGGGCTTTATTACGACGTGCGCGCCCTCATTCACTCTCAGGCTCACCTTCAACTCGTATTTCTACCTTTCTCTATACATACGATTTCAACCCATTTCTCTCTCTCTCTCTCGTTACCATCCACAATTCACCCTCTCCTCTCACTCTCTCTTTTGGCCACGAGAATCACTCGGAATTATTGTCCGCTCGAGATTACTCGTGGGATTAACGTCGCGGCGCAATTAACGGGCGATCCATTATCACTGGATTTATTGACGGGTTTGCACTCTACTTCCTCTTTCTTTTCACGGAAATGGTGGCACTTTGTTGAATTTTTTTTAACGATTTTTTTTCTTGTCACTCCAGGGGGTGGAGATGGAATGAGTGTTTCTAATTGGTTGGACAAATTTAATTACACTCAATGAGTGATGATTACGTAAATTATAATTAATTCATTGATTAAATTTATTTGTTTTTTTAAATAATAAATTGAGAAAAAAATTACAACAATTATTCATGGCTCGAGAAAGAAATTTATCGAGAGATAAAATAGCAATTTTTTTTTTTTTTGTTCACCAATAAAAAATGATAAGAGTGACAGAACGATAATGATCCGTACACACCTCGTCATCATTTTGCACTGTTGCATCATTTGGGGAAAAGGCCTCTATCGTAATTTACCATCTCTGACAGAGCACTTTTACCCCCCGCCCACTCCACGGCACCCCCCCCTCGTTTTTCACACTCATACCAAAGCTCAGTAGTTTCTTTCCATCGGCACGAGAGCTATCACCGATAAAAGCATTTCCAGCGATATCAATGATAAAACGAAGCATTTGTCTTCAACGAGAACTCCAACAGCTCTCTCCCTTGTATTGCACGTAGAGCCATCGATATAATGTCGAGGAGTGCAGCGGGCAGCAGAGGAAACAGGGAGAAAAATTATCGGGAGTAATGAGTATTTATTTCATTTTATTGACATTCCAATTTCATTTTATTTTGTAAATTTCTTTGAAACCAGTGGGTTTATAGAAAAATATCAAGAGACATTTTTTATAGAGAATTTAATTCTCTACAAAAAATGTCTTTTGACTTTTTTCTCAAAATTCATTAATTTCAAAGATATTCGTCAACTGATTTTTTGTTTTTCACCTTTCCTCTACTTGATTGTTATCTAGAGAATTTCCTGGTCAAATAATTCCAGTGGCAGTTTCCTTTCTAACTCTGGGAATTAAATGGGAAAAAAGTGAGTAAAAGGAACGTCGAAATCAAAGAGAATTACAATGAAACAGTTAAATATCTATTCCAGAACCGGTCAATTGGTAGAAAGGTATTACAAAATTGTTAGACTGAAAATAGAATTTTAAAAAATGAGCAAAGAGGGATATACAAATGTGTATAAAAGACAGGGAAAATGAGAAATGCCAGTGTAGCTGGTATCAAAGAGTGAACTCTCGCGTTCATCTCGTTTTGCCGGATTGAAAATTCTCGTAATACCTTCCCTCTTTCTTCTTTCCTTCTTTCCCCACTTTTTTTTTTTTTTTCTTCTTCTCTTCCACCAAGTTGCGAGAGAGCATCGCACAAGGGTGCGAGGGGGAAACACATCCACGTATTTTTCATTCAGACACGCCCAAGGACTCGTTGTCTCTCTCTATCTCTTTACGACCGGACGTTCTGCCCGGGTAAATTGCAATTCCACTCGCAAATATTGTTTTCAACGGTGAAAGAGAATGAAATACGCAAACGCAATGGCGGGAGGAAGAAGGAGGAAACGAAAATGTGGATTAACCTGTGGACTTTTTCTGTTATATTTTATCCTACTCCGTTTTGCCCCGCGATGTAATTTTTAATTCATTTTTTTATTTTATTTCTTTCAATAGAAGAAATGTGTAAGGGAGCAGAAGACGCCAACACAATTATCGGTACAAATTGAAATCGTTGCGAATATAATGCTCCTTCCGTGAAGGTGGAAAAAGGCTGATAGGGGGATGAAAATGTAGGAAACGATGCGTATATTCAAATGATGCAATTAACGAACGGACGATTCAGCCGTTAACAATCTCGAGTGTTTAATTAATTAAGCCCGGGAGAAATAAGACTAATCTACTTTTACACGGGGTAATTGATGGAAATTTTAATGACGGATTGTGTTTATATTTAAAATGAGAGAATTTGTATTTCATTTTTCTAAATGAAAACAAAAAATGGTAATGGAGAAATTAATATCCGAGGGGTGATATCTCTTGGAGGGGAAGAGGTTTAGAGGAAAATGTCAGATGTAATTTTTAGAAAATTTTGTAAACTACAAAAAATGTCTTTTGACATTATCATCTAAATCCACTAGAATTACAGATATTCACAAAATAATCGGTTGAAATTTTTTTTTTTTTTCCAAGATCAATTACATAATGGAAAAATTGTTATTTGGAATTTTTCAACTTTCACTGTCATTTCTGGCGAATAAATGACTATGGTCGATGTCGATCCAACGCGCACATCACAAAAGGGTGCAACCACAGCATCAGAGGGATGGAGATAGATGGTTTGTGAGGGAGTTAGAGTGACATAGAATTGCCGACTCGGTGTGGTTTAGAAATCCGATCGCTCAGTGTCACGTGATATGCCACAGTACGCGGAATATACATGTAGATGGGGGTAAAATGGGTTTATATGGAACGTGTGCATGTGTAAATCAAAGCACTCGGCTGTATTCGAATAGAGGAAAGGGGGAGGGGGGAATGGTCAAAGCGTCAGTCCCTCGCATGCCAGTGAAAACGATAGTATCTCGCAAATACCGAACGAACAAAAAAAAAAAAAAAGGGACGAATTGGAAAACGAAGCGCCCTACAGGTGCACACGTAGATGTTTTTTACTTTGTTAAATGCTCAAAAGAGCCGCTAACGAGAGGACTCGGTGACTACACATGGATACCCGATGATATTTATCTCTGATCGGTTTTTCAGGGCGCTACTGGAGGCTGTGAAAAAAAAAAAAAAAACTGGGCAGTCGAAAAAACGAGGGTTTTCTGGTCAATTAAATCCGAGGGAATTTCTGATTGAGATTATCTTATTTACACATTTTTTATCTATGTCTTGTACTCATTATTTCCGTCTAAAATCTCTAATTAATTGATTTGATTAATTTCCGCTGTTTCTTCATTTATTCATTTTCATTCAATATATGAGAGTTGGAATAAAATAAAGAAATTATAACAATTGAAAAATCATGGTAGAGTGGAGTGGAGTAGATTTTAAAAACAGTTCATGGGAATTTAATTCAACTATTGTGTGATGTAGAAGCAGCTTTAAACAAAGCAATAAATGAAGTTCCACAGGCATAAAATATTTTCATCACTGAAAATTACTAATTCTCCACTTCTGGCATCGTCACTGCTGCGGTACAGTAAGGGAGCGCGAGAGCTTTACACGGTATCCCTCTCCCTCCTCCTGCCCCCTCCACTAAATACAACAGACTGAGTCATTTGTCTCCAACAACCGTGCCACTCTTCTTGCACCAGTGTTAAGTACAAAGAGGGATCACGTACACGGTTCTACGCTGTGCGGTATTATCTTCGCTCTTCTTTGTCGCCATATTTGTTCGTGAATTAATACCCTCTGCTTCTACTCCCTCCTCCTCCTCTCCATAGGATCGCGAAACGAAAAAGAAAAATGAGAAAAAATTGTTGGAAATGAAATACATGAAAATTCAACATTGAATCATGGATTTTTTTTTTATCAACGAATTTATCTGGATAATGAGTGATTTTAGGGGAAAATGTCAAGAGACATTTTTTATTGGAAATTTAATTATCTACAAAATAAGTCTCTTGATATTTTTTTGTCAATTCAATAGTATTCAAGATAAATAGAAAATTTAGAGAAAAAGTTGTAATTTGTACATCTAAGAAACCTCATCAATTTTTATCATTCTACGTGTTTACCACCAATATTCTACAAATGTTAGAAAAATGTTATTTTCTCAGTGAAATATTATCATGGAGTGACCGTGCGAGTTTCTACCTGCGTGTGTACTTCTGGCATTTATGTCTCCTCGGAGAATTCAAACGGAAGTGAAAAGCAAGGAACAGTTAATGTTGAAATGGGGGGAGGAAGAGAAACGCCATCAGCTTCACTCCAGTTTCTCGGTTATTGCGTTAGAGTTTAGACAACGCGATTAGGGCCTCGTTCCAGTATGCCCAGAACTTGTGACTTCCAACTCACTCCAATTCTCTACTCATTTTCCCCTTCTGTCTCCATTGGAGAGAAGCAACTCTGGTGCGAATCGAACGGAAATGTTATGGCATTAAAATAATAAGCTTTCTCATCTCCCCCCCCCCCCCCTCTCCTCATCCACCGACCAACAGTCGTTATACCCTGTCTCTCTTTATACAGGAGAAAACCACAACAGTTACCCTACCATCAGCATTATTAAATCCCAATGATTTATTATTCCTCGAGTAATGCAGTTAATGCCTCTTGGGAGTATTCGACTGGAAAATATAATGCAAATTTTGTCTAATTCAGTTTATCGAGAGGGATTATTAGGTAAAGATTGAATGGTTTTTTTTTTCTTTTGTTCAGCCAACATAACCCAGATATTCTAATAAACAATTGAACGGAAAATTTGAAAACTAGTCATTATTGGATTTCCAATGCATTCATTGAATTTCAAACAAACTTGTATTTTTTTTTTCGATATTTTATGAGCAATTGTACCATTGTGATTTTTTTTTTTTTGAGGTTTGCGGAATTAAAAGAGACATTGTGCAATTGTATAGAATAATAACGATATGATTTATTGAAATTCTCATTGAAATTCTAAAAAAGAAAAAAAATTAAAATAACGTGAAATAAATATCACAGTCGTTACATGATATTTCCCCCGATGCTAAATCCAAAGAAAAACATATTTTTATCCCCCCCTAAACGTGACAAAATCGGATTTATGATCTATACAAAAATGACACTAGGTTTCTTCATTCCCCCCCCCCCAATGATAACGCACACAAGTATGATTCTCCATGAATCTTCACATATTTATATAAAATAGCGTCAGTCTGAAAATCTTACGATACATTGTAGAAGGGTCCTGCATCCCCGCTGCGAGTGACACAAAAGCCCTGACGCACAAGAATATCCCGCGGTGGACCCCTGGAGGAGCCTCGGGATGTCTCTATGTCCAGGTATCCCGTCGTGGCCTCTTAAATTAGAAGTATTGGTTATCTTCGACTAGATTCTTCTTTATAAATATATTCCGGCGCCTCAAAGCATATTCACACCCTATGGATATAATAATCTTCGATGTCTTTCTTTCCTCCCATCGATATCGTAAATTAGTCAGCGCTTTTTCCTCATCTCTCTCTCTCTTTTTCTCTTCCCATTTGGTCTCCAGGTGCAATTATTTATGATCCTATGCATATGCAGACGTGAAAATAATGTAATAATTCTCATAAAGTTTAATTTCTGAGACTTATTTCGTTTTTTCAATTTAATGTGATTTATCTAGAGAATAAATAGTATTTATTCAATTATTTAAACATAATCGTGAAATAAATTATTTTCATGTTTGAAATTTAATATTCATAGTAAGAAAGAACGAGATTCTTTAATACAGAATCAAAATTTTTGCCCCCCAGCAATAACCCATAAGAATACTCGCTTATACTGCAACATTTGAGTATAAAGAAAATACACGTGGAAAGTCACGTACCGAGAGTAACCCCACGATATCGCAATCCAGTGGATTTCGTGAACAAAAAATTCTGCAAAAACCTTTTCTCTAAACTCATACACTGGCATATCTGAATGTTGATATTACGATGAATCTAAAACGAGCGAAAAGAGACAACTTTTTTTTTTTTATTCGAAAATAGAGAACTTGAGATATAAAATTCGAGGGATTTACAAAAAAATCCACAAAAGTGAGATTGACGGATAGGTTGACACACAACAAAAATGTAAAAATCAAAAGTGAGGGGGGAAAAAAAATAAAAAATTGAATGTCGTAAAGTAAATTCAAAAAATTTCAGGTGGTTAAATTCGATGAATGCGAAAAAACCGAAAGGGAGAAACAGTGAGCATGCGAATAGCGACACAAAGCCGTGATCGATGCCTAGAGAGGGGGAATTCTCTCCCCCTCCTCCCCCCACCCCTCTGATATCCATGAGAGAGAGGGATAGGAGGGTGGAATGAGCGAGACAGATTGATCCTCTCGTACGCGAGTCAGGAGCGCTTCCGAATAATTGATGCGGACCAGTAACCATAATCAAGCCTCCGCGAGCGAAAATCCTATGTTGATATGTACAACAAACACTCGGAAAACCAATGGTTAGTATTGCTGTGGATAATCCAAGGATTTTTACAGTTTATTCATCATTGAATAGTTCAGAGTAGTGAAATGAATGCATTAACAACAGTAGTCAAGTGTTAAAACTGATACTTTTTGGGGATTATCTTGAAATCTAGAAGTCGTATCAAAATTTTGGAAAAAACCTTTTTTCTAGATCTCATTTTGCTCTATAAAAAAGATCCTCTTAAAAATTTCATCATGTTCCTTGGTTTCAGAGATATTCATCAAAAACCATTTTTTCCCTCAACTTCAAAAGTTTGAGTTTCCAATTTTTAATTGAAAAACAATTACTTCGCTGTAAATTGAATTTTAATGAGAGAGTTTGACATTTTAGGCTAATTTGAAAGTATAAAAATGTCACTGGACAATCAATTTGATTCAATTAATCCGTACAAATCAAGGATTCACTAACACGCATTAGCTTGCCAGACATGGCCCATTATTCAACAAACCTCACACACTCACCACTGGACACTAGCTCATTAGACTGTGATATTTCAAAGGACAACATCGAATATACGTGCGAGTAGTACAGGTATAATATCTCTTATTCTTACTTTAGTCTCTTCGTTATGCCACTGTCTACTCTGGACTAATTATACCAACGCCTCGCGGGATTTGAGGTATAACGGTTGACCAAGTTTCTGGGCTTTATTCATTGATGCACTCGGAGTTGTTGGGGTGAAGTGAGAGGGATGCACAGTAATTGAGAGGGGAGTGATCATTACTCGACAATTCGCTTATTTATTTGTGAGTTTGTTTGGAGTTTGATTTGATGATTGGTGGGAGGGGGGGGGAATTAGTTAATTCAATAACTAGCTGGGTTGATGAGTGGCAGGAAGTCAATTTGGTGAATATCAAGTGCTCGATAATTAACAAGTGAAAATAGCTACAATGACGTTCATCGGTGCATTAAAAATTCACGTTTAATCGAATAATTCGTATTTTTTTTTTTTAATTCATTATTTTGCAAATATCTTTAAATCTAGGTGGTTTATTGAATAATCACAAAAAACTTTTTTTGTAGCCCATGAAATTCCCGATAAAAACTGCCTTCTGTGATTTTTTTAGACAGCTCATAGTTTCGAAAATATCTGTAAAATATTAATTTTTAAAAATCTACATTTTTTTTTTTTTTTTCGAGAAAACAATGAATGAAAAATAAGGTGCAATTAATCACTTTGGGGCATTTCAAATTCTCCAGCTCTCCCAGAGGTGCATAATGAAATTTTTATTCACCCGGAAATGAAATTGCTCCTGCCCATCTCGAAAATACGGAAACCTGGGTTTCAGAGGATTTTTGTGTTTATGAGTTTGGGAGGAAAACTTCAATAGTTTAAAAAAAAAAAAAAAATCTTTTAATAGAATCAATACCTTTGAGTAACGACGTATATGTACGCTGAATAGACGGAATAAAAAATAGAAAATTTATTTCTATTCACAAAGGGAATTTTGTTTTTGTTATTCGCAAACGTTCGATAAAAAAAAAAAAAAGAAGACAAGTTGATGGAATAAAAGATGAAGGAGGACTCACTCGGGTGTAAATTTTAAAACGAGATGAAATGTTTTTTAACAATGTTTTTTTCCTCATATCCCCGAGCCATCAATAATTCATCGCATTGGTCGATCATAAATAATTTTTTTTTTTTTTTTTTTTTTTTAATAGAGTTGCGAGGAAAATATTAAATTTCACCGATATTGGGGAGAATAAAATAGTTTTCGAATTGCTGAAATTTTTTTATGTACTTACGAATAACTCTGGAGAGGTGTATATTTACTGGATACATACCTGCAACAGAAGGAGAGAAAATACGCAATTAATATTTGTCTAGTCGATTCAAATGATTTTATTGTTATGTCAAAATTCCGAATGCCAATCGTCGGTAGTCAGTGGGAGAGATGAGTGAAGAAGAGTGGATGCGAGGTAAAGTGGACTCTTTCCATTTACGTCGGAATGAGAAAACATCAGGAAGATGAAGTTGAAAGGTGAAAAGGACATGGCATTTGAATCTCCAGATATGAGGCATCACAACCATTCAATGACCCCAATAACCCTCGATAAACTTCAATTGATGAATCTCAATCAAGAAAATCATTCATTCACTTTCAGAGTAAATAAGTTTTTCGGGAATATCTCCGGATCTAGACGAGATAGCGAAATTATTGACAAAAACTTTTCTCTAGAGAAAAATGTGATCTGCAAAAAAGGTCTCTACAAGAATTTTCTTATCTCCATTAATTTCAGAGATATTTATCAAAAACAAAATTCACTTTATCTCTTTAATCCTGCACCTTGAATTAAAAAAATTATGTTAGTCTACCCTAAAGTGTCAACGACTGAAGCAATCCACGAAGGGTAAAACCCGGTAATTTAAATATCAGAGGACCCGTTATACCGTCAGCCAAAGCCCCAAGAACATCACAATCTCCCCCCCCCCCCCCTCTCCAAGTGCAAGCACGACAGAAAATACATTCTGAGCCAATGTGATTTGCTCCTCATGGGGTTTGTTGGAACTCAATGACGTGAATCCACTAAACTCGTTAATATTTATCAGTGTACCTCCTCCCAGAATCATTCCATCTCCCTTCATCTGTGTGGTCCCTTTGCCAATGGTAATTGCCTTTGTTAATTGTTTGAGACGATAAAGTATCTGTACTTAAAATAATATTTCCCCCCCCCCCCTCTTTGTCAACTTTTTTTTAACTAGAAAAATGAAGAAATAACGAATACTCGTTTGAGAATATTTCCAGAGGACAAAAACAAGTTTAAACTTTTAATTTGAAATTTAATAAAAATTTAAAAACATTTCTCCTTATTTTAACAATTGAATATTGAGTATGGTCTAAAGTGATTGAAAGTGAGTGGAAAATTTATCGAAGAGACAAACATGCACTTGGAATTTTTACCCTGGAAAAACTAGAGCTTCCAAATGTATATATACTCTCAGTACGATTCGCCAGAGTGCAGTGTACCTCTTTTACCTCTTTCCTTCTCCTTTCTTGGTTACTTCCAACCATTCTAACCTTGCTCTCTCTCCTCAAGGGAGTAGTCACGATCTCCTATCTTCCGACCCGATTTCATCCTCGTGTCTCTTTTCCTCGTATCCACCTACTCCTACGACGATAATACTTTACGAGTTGCGTCGTGTGACTCCTCCCCGCGTTTACGACATCCAAGAGGTAGAGAAAGAGGTTTGAATGGAGAAGAGAAACCAAAAAAAAAAAAAAAAAAATTAAAAAGGAACATATAAAGCAGAAATGTAGAGTACTAGTTGGGATAAAAAAAACACACTGAGTGCTGAGAATATTACTCGTTGAGGTTTTTTTTTCTTTACTCATGGGCCCTTTTAAGATTCTAAGAAATGATTGAGTGGGACACAGAGACGGCGGTACCGTCTCGCGAAATTGTCAACGGGAATGCCAATCGATTTAAACTATTTTTACGAAAGTTTGTTTCCTAGAAGATATTTAGAGTTATCATGATATCAGGAATTTATTTGAAAAATAACTGATGATTTATATGAATTTTTGGGATATTATTTCGTCATTTTCGTCAAAGAGAAGAAGAAGAGATAAATTGTTACGGTTTAAGATAATAAAAGTCTCTATAAATTTGAATAAATGATCCATAAAATGGGATTACAAGACTAGTTAACTGTTATAGTTACCGGGAATGTAGACCAAAATTACGATTATCATCGACATGAAATTAATAACATTTAACCGAGGGTTAATTACGCGACATTTATATGCCTTCTCCAAACCCCCCCACAGAAATCTTGGAAAGCCCCAGGAATTTCTCGGCTTGTGAATGTGAGACTGGGCCAACTTTATACATGCTTGAAAAGCCGCAATAGTTTGAGTTTTAGACGAGAAAATCCAGGTGAAAGGGGAATGAGAAATTGGTGGAGGTGTAACTCCGCTTCGTGTAACGACCGCTAACACCGCCCCGTCGGCGCACCAAAAACTATTGGAATTTTTTTTCAAGTTTAACTCATTTCTTCTAACGAAAACGACATTTTTTTAGGTAATAAAAGTGAATTTATAAGGACAAATGAGAAACAAGTTTGAGGAAATTTTTCTTCAATTTTATAAAACTTTTTATTCTTTTATAATTATAATTGAATCAAAAAAAATTTAATTTTAATTCATTATTACAAATAATATAAATAATTCTGTAAAAACTCTCAATTTTACATATAAAAATGTCCCTCCAACCGTTAAAAGGAAGATTTAAAAAAAGTGGAACGGATGGAAAAAAACGCATTAATGAATACAGTATTATAGGGTTTTTTTTTTTATGGTAATAAATTCCCTACATTTTTTATTCCTCGTTCTCTCTCTCTTTCTGTCTGTTCGATGCTCAAGAGGAGGAATAATCCGTTTTATTGAATGATTATGGAGAGCGAAGTGTCGGTACCTGAGGGGAGGGGCGAGTGATGAGGTGAGGAAGGAGGAATTGGCAACGAATGGGATAAAATCATGTTCCATTAATAAGTCCCGCGGACTAGATTGAGGATCGAAGCCAGACGGTCTACCTAGTTTTCAACAATACCTCACGTCCAACTTTTCCGAGAGGCAATGGCTCGTATTCATCCCTTTTCTCGTATATACCGACGTAGAAACGTTTTACGACTTTATTTATAGGAGTAGCCCAGTAGAGAGAACGAGACGAGGGGGATGAGACTACTGGGATTTTTTGCCAATCTCAGTTGCCACGTGCGCCAGACGAGAAAACTGTTTTCGAGTAGACAACTCGGTGTATTAACTGCTTTGAAATATTTAACCTGTTTACGAGAAGATAAACAACTGTCTCTCAGAGTTGAATCAATCACTTTCAGGGAGTTTTTTTTTTCTCATTTTTTAGTAGTGGTCATTTGTGCTCAAGATGAAAAATCGGTCAATGGGTGTGTGTGTTTCAATAAAAAGCGCGGGAAATTTTCAGTTGAAAATACAACAATTGAGATAATTTGCCCCCCCCCCCCCCAGAGGAGTCAGTGAGATATCTTCTAAAAAGTTTTTCACTATCAGAATTTTGGTTTACGAGAAATTGGTAAAAGTTTTTAGATTGAAATCAATGTAATTGGGGCAATTGACAACTCTACTGCTTCTCCAATGGCGCCAAATTTGAATCAATAACTACGAAAATATGGTAAAAGCAAATGGATATATTGATTCTTGGGAAGCTTTCAACGTCAGACTGGGTTACATTGAATTTAAAAAATAGAAAAAAAAAAAAAAAAGTACAAAATGAGTGTGAAAATAAGCTTGATGGATTTTGCGACAAAGTGGGTGGATTGTTGTCGCGACGTTGGTAAAAGTTTATCGGGCTGGACGGGCACTTGATGCTGGGTGAATAGGTGGGTTTTCAGTTGTCGTGATGGAAAATGAAGAGAGGATGTTACATAAAGAGAAGAGGGGGTGGGGGGGGGGGGCGGTAGAACCAGGACGCGCGTTAACATCCTACGCGGCTTGAAGCGCGTTAGTTTATGCCGTGAAGTAACTGGCGGAGACACGGCCATGAACAACGGCTCCCGCCACTTCAGAGTGAGTTGCAACACCCAACACACATATTCCTCCCTCGCCTTCAACTCTTTGCCATCCTCCCCCCTCTTTTTGCTACCTCATCTACAACCCGTACCCTCTCCAAAGTGCATAAAATATAACACTGTCAGTTGCTGTCTGATGCAGTTAAAAATCAAAAACGACTACTTGTATATTTGCACTAGCGAGAAGAATATATCATGTTGATATTATTATCAACACCCCTTTTGATAATGGGAAAATTCAAATTATTTACATCGACTCAATTTATTTTTCTTGGTAATTGATTTTGGGGGTTTTTTATTTATTTTGTTGATAACTTGGATATTAAATTTATTGAATTTTTCTGCCCAATTTGAGAGCAGATGATATTTACGGTGGAAAACATTGTAAATAGATATTTTTCTATCCAATGATTCTTGAGATATCGATTATTCTTGAATCACTTTGAGAATCAATCCAACTAAAAGGGTTTCATTGTAGCAAATAGAGAGAATATTGTTTCAACTCTTCAACTATTCCAGCAATCGAACAATATCTCATTTCCTTAATTCAATTACAGAGAAAATACATGTTGTTTGCTCAAAAAAATTCACAATTTCTTTTTTTTTTTTTTTAATTTGATAGATGTGATCCTTTCACCACAAAATTCTCTCAATTAATTTTTACTTGATTTTTCTCTTCGTTTACGGAAAGTAGAAAGAAAAATCTCGGCTACGATCCGTGACTATTCAGAAAGAGCCGAGATGGCCGGAGGACACGAGGCTCTCGATACCTCTGAGATATCACGCAATACCCTATCCTGTTCGAATAAAAACGAGGAAGCAAAAAATACACAAACCACTGCAGCTAAACCTTTCCCATTACCCCCGAAAATACAGATAATGGATATGTACTCCAGCGAGATACAAAAAAAAAACTTCTAAACAATGAAAATAAGAGAGAGAGAGAGTAAGAAACTGCCTCCAGGATAATGCGTAACGATACCTCGTCCAATTACCCCAAAAAAACCTCGAATTACACACGAAATATGTCAAGGAATACCACAAAATATCAAGACAAAGATAATAAAATGGAAACTAGAAATCGATCGTCTTCGACAGATATCTCCAACTTGGGGGGGGGGGGGGGGGGTTAACATTAACCTATTACCGTCACCCATTGTCCTCCTGTCTCCGATGCAATTTGAGATTGGTCTATAGACGTTTCTCCGTGAGTCTGCCGGTATTGTTCGCTCAGGAAAATCGATAATTACGTCAGTCAAATCATTGTCATACGTATAGGAGAGGAAAAATTTCGTTATTCTTCGGGAAAGAGCCATTTTCCTCGGATGAAAAAAAAAAAATACGTCATCTGATATTCGAATAAAACAAAATTGAAAATAATAGTGAAATTTAATTAAAATCGGTAAAAAAAAAAACGACGATGACATCGAAAAATGTTGTAAAAAAAATTGGAGATGACAAGCACATGGCAGTGTAGTACAAGATTAATTCAAAAATACTTTTAGAGTGAAAAGAGGGGAGGATTTAACTGTAGGAAAGAAGCAAGACTGACTGTAAAGTTAATTTAGTTGTCAGATGGACAGACGGGTGATGCTGGTGCGCAACGTTAAAACTATATATTTCCATTGCCATTCGGTATGTATTCGAAGGCTTCGGGCAACTCGTCGGGGCATTAAATGGCATACTTTAATGGGAAACGTCAGATTCCTTCGGTAACGTCTTCCAGGCGTCTGGAAATCTCTCTCCCCCCCCCCCCCCCCTCTATTTCACAAAGAATAGTCACTTTGGTTTTCCCCACGAAACGAAGGAACTGGCAAAAGTTGTGAATGTTTTGGAGGAAAGGAAAACGAGAATAGTAAAGTAGAGAGGATTTTGCTGTTACGAGGTGTCGGATGAGTGCGCATTTCTGCACCATACCCTCAGTAGCATCTACTTTGTCGAGCGATGGGGGTAGCCTTCAGCTTCTTATATTCACATTTTCCGAGGAAAGCTTGTTTGTTACGTTAGGAGGCTTGCGCGTCACACGAAGAGACTACTGTACATGTTTCTTTTGCTTGTGCTACCGTTAGGATAAATCTCCAGAGGATTGTTCTTGTGTATTTTCTCTTGACGAGATTCTTTGGTTATTTGAGGTATCAAATACGAATTTCTGGGTCATGTTACATAATGCTGGGTGACATTTTACTGATTTGACATTTTAGTTTTTATTCAAAAAATTTTTAAAATCTCAAAAATAATTAATTGCATTAAATTTAACAGTTAAAGTTGAATATTCTATTCACAAAAAATTGAATAAAGAAAAAAAATTCTAAAAAAAACCTGATGAACATGCTCAGATCCACTACTGATTGACGACGTCATTAATCCCATAGAGATCCAAATTGAGATTAAGCTAATTTTCTAAAGGCAACGAGAGAAGAGCATCTCATACGGGTAGTATGTGTGTGTAGGCTTTGATGGAGGCGGTACTCCGGTCATCCGAGAGGTTTTTCTTCATTAGGACAACCGTGGAAGTGAAACGACTGGGGCGGAGATGGAAAAGTCATTCAGACCGGGAGGACTCAAATTAAGAGGGAAGAACATTCAGTCCTGACGAAGAAAGAAGAAAAAAAAAAGACACATTAATTCCCAGTGGGATAACGACGTGTGGAAATTGATTAGGTTTCACGGTGGAGGATGATTGAAATCGTGATCTCATCAGATTTTAATCTAAAGATATTATTATAATAATTTACCATCATGTTGTAACAATTATCCAGCCATTTCCCAAGGAGCAAATGATCATATTCTTTTTATCTCTCTCCTCGGTATTTCCACGCTTGTAAACGGGGCAAAGGGGGGGACAGAGGTCAGGGCGATGAGAAAACGAAGTGGAATTATTTTACCCAAGGGGGAGATCGCCATTGGTGAAAGCGAGGAAAAAGGCTACTGAATCGGTGGAAAGCCATCGACAAGACCCTATGTCTTTCCCGGGAGAGATTTAAACCGTGGATGGAATTCTAGAAAAAAATTTCGTCGGCCATTTTGAATCCTTGGAGTATTATTATCATTATTATTTGAGAATTTGTTCCAACGAATATTTCGATCCCTGATTTTCGTTTGAGAATTTTTCCTACAAAGAGAATATGCTGGAATTCACTGGAGAATAAAAACTAAAAAGTTTGAGAATCTAGAGGGTCGATGATACAACATATATATATACATATGTCGTCCCTCACCCTTTCACAGTACGAGAGAGAGTGCCTGACTGGCCCCCGAGGCCAAGTCCAACCAATGGCCTCAGAAATCTGCTCTGATTTTACCTCAACTTGTTCCCCTCATCGATATCCACCCCCCCCCCCTCCCCTTTGACTTGTTTTCTTCCTCTTCTCCTTTATTGGACAATTTTTTTCATTCCCTGCAGCAGCACACACGGGACAAACCGATAAAGAGTGCGGTAGCCGTGGGTCTAACTCGCGTTATGAAAAGAAATAATGGCCCAGTTCCTCCTCTGTCTTTCTCACTCTCATCACTTTAGTACTGAAGGAATTGTTGAGACGGTATTGACCCACATTTAAACAACTAAAATTGCCCGGTTTCGCAATGTATACGACCACTGGAAATAACACCGAATTTCATGAAATTTACACCACATTTTCACATAAAAAATAATATCAAATTACAGTAAGAACAAATTACTTACCAAAAATGTACATTTTTTAATTCATTTTTAACACTAGATTATAAATATTTTCCATGGATATTCACGTGAAATATTCATCGAAAGAAGGTGTATCAGTTTGCAGAAAATAGCTTGTAATTTCGCCAGAAGAAATAAAAGTATAGAGTGGTACAATTCATACATGAAGAAAGAATACCCTCGAGGTCAAATAAAATTGAATACAAGAATTCCATCACACTATATTTTATTTTTATTTTTTTTCTACCACGTGTATCACAAACTGAGACGTAATTTAGGTAGTTGAATTGCAAAATATTCTCAATAATATCCCAGAATCTAGTGCTTAGAATAACGAGATAAAATTGGATAACTATCGATCAATTTCAATTATGAAATAACCTGAAACTCTAAATATCAAACTTCCATTATTATAAACGAATGAAATTTCTTAATTAACTTTGAAGGATATTCAAATATAAATTATCCGATAAAACGTCAATATCCGAAATAATCGTTACAATGTGCCTATTTTAATATCTCAAATCAAAGAGTCAATTTTCTAAATGAAACCCCCCCCCCCCCCGTTCCAATTCTCTCAGCACTGTCTCCCAATTTAGCACCAAGAAACAAAAAGAAAACTAAATTTTCCCCATTCATTGTACCACACAGAGTGGATTTATCGAGGAAAGAAGATACCATCATCAGAAGTGGAGTGTTCACTTAATTGCACCAGCCGCTAATGGCTTTCTATCTGTGCCTGGTTACTCCTACAACTCTCTCTCTCTCTCTCTCCCTCTCTCTCGCGAAAACCATCGCCATCAACAGTGTCACAGAGTATGTATAGTGTCATTAGTAGTTCCGCTGCGATTGAGACGAGAGAGAATGATAAAGATGGCTGAAGTATGCCTTTACCATGGGTACTTGGGTTATAATAAACCACTCCAAAGTTATATACCCGAGTCTTCAACACTCGAGGAGCCCATACCCCCCACCTCCTCCACTTTCATCCATAGCCTCAATGTGTCTCATTGATGTCATTGAAAGAATAGAAGGACTAGTGGTTAAGTGTTAAATAAACTGTCGACATTTACCGTACATCAAAAATAATAAAAGAATAATGAGTCTCGAGATGAGATGAATATCGACAGGTTATTCAGACAAATGAGCCAACAGTGAGGGAGAAGAAAAAAATATTCAGGTAAGTGATTGAATGGTGCCTCGTGGAAAAAAAAAAAATGAATGACTTGGTATTTCAACACAATCAGGTTTTATCTCGGGATTAATCGCCATGGAGAAAATGATAATGTTCCTTTGTGTTTGGGTACTTTAGAATGATGATGTTGAAGATGACGATTTGTCTGGTGGAATTTTTAAGTGGTGAACGAGTCAATCAAGTGGTTGGCATGATAAAGTGATTATTTTTGAGACATTTTTTCAAAGATTTAAAAGTCATTCTCTTAATTGGTGATTATCCCGGTAATGACGGGTTTTGGAGAAAAATGTCAGAGGAACTTTTTTATGGATAAGAAAATTTTCTAGAAAAAATGTCTCTTGATATTTTTTTCTAAACTCATTAATTACTGAGATAATTGCATGTTAAAGATTTTTATTTATCGTGCAGAGGGTATAACTCAATTAATATTAACGAGACAATTCCAGAGATAACACTTGAAAATTCACCTCTGTAATTGCTAAATGATTATTTAAAATGTTATGAAACCCTAATGTATCCATTTGAGAAGATGTATGAGGGTTTGTTATCCAAACGAGAGGCCAACGGCAGTGAGCAGGTGCGGTACAGGGTGAAATTGTGGAATGAAGGGACTGAAGAGTCAGTGGGTTGTGAGTGTATAGGGGTGAAGGGGGTGGAGGATGGGCTCGACTAATTAGTAAATAAACAATCAGCCTAACTAACGTCGCCTGGACTAACGGGACGAGGCCACAAACTGGCGGGTTTGGGTGTAACAGGCACAGAGACCACAAATGCTATGTAAAGCCACGAGAGAAACAGACGCGAATCCACGCGAACACTAATCGACTAGTCGGATTCGCTAGAGCCAATTTTAGGTAATCGTACGAGCTATTTCAATGGGTATCTCCTCCACTTGTATCAATCCTACACCCCCAAACTGTGAATATCCCTAGGGAATCACAATGGCGGGGAATCAATCAGCTCTCGCTGTTTATATACTCCAAAAATAATTGATTTTCAGATTATCTTTTTGCAGATTATTCCTAAATGACAAGGTTTAGAGAAAAATGTCACAAGACCTTTTTTGTAGAGAATTTTCTGGGCTACAATAAAGGTCTCTTCATATTTTTCTTCAAACCTCATAGATTCCGAGATATTTGCAGGATAATCTGATCAATTCATCAATTTTAAAACTTGCAAATTAATTAAATAGTTTGAGATATTAATTTCTCTCTCGTGTTAAGTTCTCTCAATAAACCTCTGAATTATTTGAAAAGTTTTCAAAATCATTCCTTTTATTGTGATTGGATTGTAATAAGTAGTAGCGGTATTGGATTTTTGTCGGTTAAACTTTTTTAATTTATACCGGAGCGAATTATTTAGCATTTCGATCAACACTCGGTGTGGCGTATACGTATAACCCCAACCCCATGTTTGCCGTCAGAGCAATCGTTGATGCGAGAATAACGCGAATTGAACGACACGGAAGGTTCATGAGATGGTGCTGCAAAAGGTGGGTATATCGTACGTGAGAACAGGGCAAAGAGAGTTTGGGGTAAAAAAGAAGCGGTAATTTTAGAACTTTACTGGGCGAATAAGTGTACGAGCGAGACAAGAAGGTACCGGGGCGACGTCGTTTATCACGTACTTTTTACACCCAAACCCCCTCGAGTTGGCTTGACAGGCGTCACGTGTTGTGCCCCCACCGACATGGTGTGAGAGAGGTACGACTCTGGTGCGTCTTGAGAGTCAAAAAAAGAGGGAAGCGTCGAGGAAGATGAGAAAGAAAAAAAAAAAATGACAGTACGCGCCGACGCACCAACGAAATAGCGCCGGTATGGCCCCTTGTGTGTGATGCTCTTCCTCCTGAGACGCTGAAAAACTTGTTAACAAGCCAATCTACGTCCAAATGACGAGGAAATATTCACGCCCGGACGGAAATGACTTGCTTCCCCGAAATTTTCGAATAAGCCACTCTAGTTGCTTGACAGCTGGGCATAGATTTTAAATGAAAGGTTAAATGTCATTTTGTGTCACTCTTCACACTTGAAAAAAAATATTCTACTGATCTTGTGGAGAGGTTATTAATTCTCTCTCGGGTAACGAGTAAATTCCCCGGTTAATCTATGAAAAAAAAAAAAAAAAAAATGAAAAATCCCATTTCTCTTATGTTGTTCTATCAATTTTCCATTATTTTTTAATAACGAAAATATACCTCGATTGAGGTAACTGAGTCAAGGCGGTACAGAGGAAATGAAAAAAAAAAAAAAAATTAGGAGTATTTCTCCCAAGAGGAACAAGACGATAAGCAGAGTCGCGACCGAGATAAGAGACTCACAAGAAAACGAACCCGCAAGAGGAGGATTTCGCTCCATACACACCACCCCTGGAGAAATACCGACAAAGTAGTTTCTTTAACCTCATTACAACTGAAGGAGAACGGGGAGGGGGGGGGGGGGGAGGAGTGACGACAGAAGAGATGCTGCATTATGACGTAAGAAACGTAAGGGCAAATTTTGAAATGTCCTAATTAAAATAAAAAGATGGAAATCTGAAATAAGAGAAAGAAGAGAAAAAGACATTTCTTTAATTATTTTACGAGCAACTTGGAATAAAGGAAACGGATTATTATCCACTTCAGCTGAGTACAGAGGCTAAAAAAAGGATATAAAAAAGGTACTAAACCTAGCCCTACACAATTTATATCTATTTAAAGTTCAATTTAATTAATTTAAATGGGGAATAAAATTTAATCAGTAAAAAAGAATTTCTCAATTATGAATAAATAATAAAAATTAATGAAATATTCTCATTCAATGATGTTTAATGATTGAGCTTGAGAGGTATATCGAGAGTAATGAACTCAATTACCTCAGAAAAAAGGGGTAGAAGGAGGAAAGCAGTAAGACCGACCTTGAATACCCCTTCTGTTAAAATCCACTCGTCGTAATGGGGAAAAAAAAAGTGCACTTTAATTGCACTCAAAGACACTTTTTTTTTTTTTTCGTATCGACCATCTCAATTGGATACCCAGTACTCGAGTGATTTTTTGAACAGTAACCATTACACTGAGAAATACTGTAGCAGAGAGGTAATTCGTGGATGCATCGATTATTCACAGCACGATTCCACTTTCATCCGAGGAAAATTGAAGCACAAGGAGGATAAGAGTTTGGATCAATAATAATTTTCTTTATTTAAATATTTATTCGAGAGTTGGCAAAAGCTTTTTGACACGTGTTCTATCATTTAACTTGATCTGTATCTTTCACTAATTTTCCTTTTAAATATTTCTCATTTGACGCAAAATGCAGGAAAGAGGAATAATTATTTTCACCCCCACACACACGTGTAAATGATGGATTGCAGAGTCTTTCGTGTTTTCAAAACATTAATTAACCGAGGCCTCGTTTTTCACCACTTAAAGAATATCCTCACTTCTTACATACATTTTTTTATTCGTTTATTCTAATTTTTTTTCTTTGTCGGAATTTTTCAATTTTTTTTCTTCCTCTCAGTTTGAGTCTGCGTGAAGTTAGTTTCTTGTGGTTTTAGGTGAATAGTCTGGGCAACATACACCCGCCTTCTCAGCGAATTAACGCCCCGGACGCGTCTTAATTTAGAAACTGGGCGGGTGTGCAACAACTCAAGATGCTGGAGAAAAAATAAGAGATGAATTGAAATGAAAAAAAAGTGGTTTTAGAGGTTTCAGAGATGATGACTTGGAATTTTTAATTAATTTTTTTCTGGGAAAGGGGAGGGGGGGAGATAAATTTGACTGTGATGAGGGTTTTGAGGGGAAAAAAATTATTATGGGGAAGCCTGAAATGGATATTTTTATGACAGTTTTAGAGCCGTTGTTCAGTGCAAGTTGGTGGCATTTTCGAGATAACGAAAAGATGAACTATTGAAATAATGCGTGTATGGGGTTAGCGTATGGGTTTTCGTATCCAAAGGAGCCAACATTTCAAAGTGTAATATTTTAGGGCAAGTTTGGATGATGTGTGTACTACTAGCTTTGTACTCATGGTGTTTCTACGACGACAGGCGGATTATTTACGAGCATGTGGTATTAGCGTGGAGGCGCTCGTGTGTGTCTTATGATCTCAGAGAGGGAGATGACAGTGTTGGGTGTTGACATTTTCGAGGGAAATGGCTTTGGATGCGTCGGGAGTTGTACATCTTTGTAAAAATAAATTTTTCAATTATTCTATGAATTTATTGATAACAAAGTGTGTTGAAAATTTGCAGATAACTTCAAAAGAAAGAGGTTTAGAGAAATTTGTCAAAAGACATTTTTTGTAGAGAATTTAATGGACTACAAAAAAAAATTTTTTGACATTTTTCTCTAAACCTAATAGTTTCCGAGATATTCATAAAACAATGTGTCTCAAATATCTGGAATTGACATTTTTCATGTAATTTTTTATGTAAATCAACACATTCAATAATTTTTAACCTATTCTCCTATTTCTCCTTGATTGAATTGTTGTTCTTATCTCCTTATGATCGAAGCAAATGTCTTTACATTGAAATTGAACGAAATGGATGAGGCAAATCGAGTGGAGGGATGAAAAGAAATAAAGAGACGGAAACACGTACTCTGCATTCGTACGTGGCACGCTTACCGGTGTCACCAAGAAAACCGGATTAGGGTTGCAAAAGGTACTTCCTTTTCTTTCCTCACCCACTCATCTTCCTCCTCACTTCTTACTTTTTTTCTTATGCTGCGAGAGAGGCCAATGGAATCGCCAATGCGCTCACCACCAGGAAACGTGGAAGGAGGGATGGGGGTAGGGGGGGGGGGGGAGAAGTATCCGTGTGAGGGTGGAAAATGGACAGAAATGGGAGAAAAATAAAAAAAAAGGGGGGGAGGGGGCGAGAGTCAAGAGCCGAAAACGCTTGACAACGGATATGTATCATCCGCTATTTTGGGGTGGAAAACCCCAGCTCTTATCCTCATTACGAATGCCAAACTCGAACGTGGAAACGCGAGTGAAGAAAAACGAGGAAAAAATTATATACAAAATGCAATAGCGTACCACTATAGGGGTTGAACCGTGACCGATATGACTTTACAGAGATATTTACGTGGAAATTCAAGAGGGGCTGTTGTCCATTTATAATCCGTGGATTTTTTCAATTAAAAAACGAGTTGAAAAATGATTTCTCTTTTGTCAATAAAAATACTAAAATTAAATTTAATTTTTAGAAAAAAATTATTTCAACCCTGAATTAAAAATTTTTCCATCAAAAACAATAATAACATTGGGATAAAATAAAAATAAAACAACTGAAAATTGAGAATGAACTTGTTAAAAAAAATTAATTAAATTTTTTTTTCACCCCAGGAAATTGTCCCGTGACAAGAGTAAACAGACTCAACGAACGTGCGAGAGTATCACAGTCGTTCGAGGTGGATCTAACCATCGTCTTGTCGAGTATCAGGTACCGGTTGGTAGGAGCTTGCGCACAGTGTCAGTACGGTTGCAAGGAGAGACGGAAAAACCCAACATCCTCAAGAGGTATGACTCTGTCTTTGTCGTGGTGTGTGTGCCGGTGGGGTGGCCGCCACGGGCTCGCTTTCAGTCGCATCCTTGAGGGCCCTTGCGAGGACACAATCGATATCATGGGGGAGAGGAAGAGAGAGAGAGAGAGAGAAGGAGTGATGAGATGAGACGAGAAACTCCACAGAGAAGAGAACGAGAGAGCATGAAAAAGGAGAGGAAAATACCGCCTCTCACTCAACGCGTCACACCACTGGTTATACATATATACACATGACACCAAGGCAACAGACAGACGTTTTCCAAGTGATATTGCAAAGTCCCAGCGTATACTTGCCAGCGTGAGGATCAATTTGCATAAACAAACTCCATTCGATTTCGATCTTGTCCTTCGGCTGCGTCGTTTATACACATGCGTACCCTATACGCACACGTACCAGGAGAAACCATAAAGCGAGAGAAATTCTGTTTTTACCCTCATTTTTCCTACAGTGTACGCAACCCCGAGGGAACATGCTGGAGTAGTTTTTTTTATACGACACATTTACTTTTTTTTTTTTTTTTTCTACATCAGACTCGAATTCTTATTACGACTGATCCACCACTGGATATTCCCATATTTCGGTATCTAGAAGTTATTTATAGAGTCCACTTGACTTTTAAACCTCTGCGGATGAGTATGAGTTTTCGCCCAATTAATTCTGAATGAAGTGATTTTTCAAGTGGAAAAAATTGACTTGAATTCTTGAGGAGTTGATCGTGAAGCTTGAAAACTTGTCCCAATTTAATTTCAGACTGGCTGATGAGGCTCTAACCGCGGCTGTTTGTGTTCATCCATGCTGATACAGCTGGGGGTATCGTAAAGCGTCATCCCTCCGACAGTCCGGTTAACTAAAATAAATGGAAGTATAAAGTTTTCAACGCGGTTTGACCACACGGGTTACATACAGGAAAACGCTAGCCGTAAAGTTGATCCAGTAGATATATCTTTCTTGGAGGCTGTTTAAGTATTTAAGGAGTTGAAAGGGAGGGATGGAGGTGGTGAGTTGATGGTGGTTTTCAGTCCGCTAGGGGGTAAAGGGCCTTGATATGTGCTACCAAGACTTTGGCAATGGTGAGAGACTATGAGAAGACATCTGTCTGACAGTATTGTAGATGCCAAAAGGCGGGAGGACATCCTGACTCTTCTTATTGCCCGATTGTGAGAGATGCTCACTGAGATGAAGGCACTAGACCCCTTTTACTCCATCCAAACCGCCAACCCCTCTTTAGACTGTGGTATTCCCAAAAGACGAAGGGGAAAAGAGCCTCTCGATAGCCCTGACGGAAGCGATATATTTGACGACGAGTTGAAAACGACTCGGGGGCGAACAAGAGTTTCAAATGGCATAAAGATCACCTAAGGAGGTATACGAGTTATATTGCCGGGTGAAAAATGCAAATTGCAAGAGTCAGCATTTTGTCAGATATACTTAATGAGTTTTTCAATGAAACATGGAATTCCCTCATTTTGCCTGAAAATCATTCATTCAGTCAAGATCAATTTTTCATTGAAAATTCCATCACCTAAAAGAAAAAAACAATATTTTGTTATTTTTACCTTTAAAACCACTCATTTTCGAGATAAATGAAGAGTTGCAAAGAATATCAAATTTAACCGTAACAAAAAATCTCAGAGTGAACTATTCAACTTTACCCCCACTCCTTGAATTGAATTTTTCGTCTACGAAAATGGCGCAGAGGGTAATAACAGCGGTTAGGAAATCGCGTATAGCCACGGTGTAGCTGAACTCCGACGCGATATCCTCCCTCCTTCCAACATCCTCACCACTCTCCGTTGCCCCTCTCTTGCCGTCTCAACGCGCGTACTTTGCTATCGACCGACGTGGCGCGCAGCAAGAGAACGCGCGAGAGAGAGAGAGAGAGAGAGAGGGGGCAAGCTCCCAACTTGCCCTTATGCTCTCCGGATCTCTCTTTGCCGCCCCCCTCCACCCCCCCGGCATGCTCCACCTCTTGTGCTCTCACCCCTCAGAATCCATACCACACCCTTATATCCAGGATCCTCGTACCCTTGTACCTTAGATATACCCTCAGCATTTCTTTTTTCCCTTCATTCCTGTCATCTCCCTTAGACAATGTAAATGCTGAGAATTTAACGAGAAATCTTCAAGTAAAATAGTGATAATAGTGATTTACATAATTCTTGACATTTATTCATTTATTTTTATATTTTTTAAAAATGTTTTTCTTTTATTTCTTTTTTTACTGATGAAAATTATCAATAAAGTATGATATTGATGTTTGAATGAGAGATAAAAATCGAAAAAAAACTATCAAGACTGAGAGGTCAAGAGAGGAAGAGAGAGAGAGAGGAGAGAGAGAGAGAGACTATCGAAATGTCAAGAGTGAGTAACGAGTGGCATCCAATAGAAAGGGAAGAGTACAACGAAGAGGAGAAGGGGATAATAAAGAAAAAAAAAAAAAGTGAACGTGGATATGCGTCATTACGTCACCAAAGGGGCGTAAAATAAAAAATATTGTCCCTCAATTACACGCTGGGTGGTTCATCTATCCGTCACCTTTCTCGTGTACAACAGAATCATGGGGGAGATGTCGATTCTTTCTAAATACGGTGAAAATTATAAGGGGGAGGAATGGTTTTAAATAACGAGGGTATTGAGAATAAAGGATTGTTGAGAGGTGTATACAATGAGAGAAGGAAGTAGAAGGGAATAGCAGAGAAGAGGAATGATGTAATGGAATCCTTGAAGTTGAATAAAAATGTTACATTGTGAAAAAAAATCGGTTGTTCTCCTTCTACAATCGTTGCAATAAAGTGATAAAATGGCTTTTGAGTGATTAATATGTCACCCCTTTTTGTGCAAAACGAGAGGGGATATCGATCTCTTAGATGTCCTTGAAATTACAGGGTTTTAAGATGATGGGGAATAGAGTTGAGAAGAATTGAGTGGAATTGAGGGAAAAAAAAAATGTCAAGGGGTTGAAAGGGTATATCGAGATATGAGATCTGTTTCCAGAGGGGTTGGGAAAAATACATAATGAGAGTGAAAAAGGTAATATGCCATTACTTAGACAGGGGTTACCCTTGAGGCGATAGAATTCGGCCCTGTTACCTCTTTGCACCCCTCGAAAATCATTCCCCTTACGCCTCTTTTTCTCACGGCAGCAGAGTCACGGGGCTCTTTGTTCTACAGTGAATTGGTCCACCGGGAGTAAAAGACTGAGGAGAAGTTGAAAAAAAAGAGGGACATGGGGGTACTGGAGAAAGAGTAGAGGGGAGGAGACACGCCCTGAGAGCGTCCCTTGCAGGCACAAGCCACCATTTACTCTTTTAAAGTCATTCGCATGGAGGAACACATATTCATCCTTCACATTGATGGTAAGGATGAATATAACCACTTGGAGAGGAAAAGGCCAGTTTTATACTCACCCTCGGTACATTTTGAGGAAATACACGACGTAAAAAGGAGTGCGGTATGGAGGTCCTTTAAGTGTCACTGGGACACAATTTCTTTGGGATATCTTCTGTGATTATTATTATTTTTTTTATTATTTTTGGGGGATAACTTGTGGCTTGGAGTGATGTTGTTGTTTATTATTTCCATGAGGGTTGTTTTGGACAAAGTATCCCCTAGACTGAAGGGATAAACTCGGCCGAGGAGCATATTATTGAACTAAATGAATTACATCTCAGTATTGTATGATGATAAATATCTGTTATTAATGTTTACGTAAAGACTAATCGGTCATCAATACTTCAACTCAAGACTCTACAAACTTCTGTCAAAAGTCACTCTTTTCGACACTGTATTTTTCTTCACTTGTTCTCGTACAAGAGTGGAGTGGGTAATGGCCAAAAGGTTGGTACGACAAACGAGGGTTGCCCGATGATCCGCAACGTAACATGTATCTCGGCACACTTCTTCCTACTCTCATCCTCTTTATCAAGGGTCAGGAGATGTAGTAAAAGAGAAAAACCAGTTATTTCTCAGTGGAAAAATGGTCTCATCACTTCCGGTATTCCCTCCCCCCTCCCCTTCTTGTTTACCCGTAATCAAGGTACCGTAAGTAACTCGTATGGATTAACGAGTACGCCTCATGTACCAATTTTCACGCGCCGACAAGTAATCTTTCTCCTTATTTTCAACAGATATTGAAGCTTTTCTCCTTTGGCATTGGAGGGGTTGGCAGGGGGATGGGGTGAAGGACCCCTTGGAGGAAGGAAAAGTGGATAACAACGCACGGAAATCACCGGATAAACCAAACGTTCTGATTTACGAAAGCTATTTATATTCTGGTAGCGAAAAAATAGATGGGGGGAGGGGATAAAAGGGAAAAGGCTCGCGTGATCCGAAAAAATTTCCACAATCTTTTCTATTCGATGGTTGAACATTAAAAGAGAAATAGATATATATTTCTTTTTAATGGTTTTCTTTGGGAGAATCATCGTGTTCATAAAAAAAGATGAATCAGGAAATACTCAATTTCTTAAATCATTTTCAGGAGATAGTTAACGACTTTTAACATGTGAATTCGTTGAAAGAGTTTCACTCTCATACCAGAATAAATGGTGGAAACAATCATACAAGGGGTGAAATGATTTTTCAATTGAATTTCAAGATCAATTTATCATGATTTTTCATCCTCAACTCATCAATTTGACGAAAAGCCTCAAACTTCCTATCGTATGACATTCAACTTTTCAAGCTGAGAGGATAAAGAAGTTTGAATGCACGAATTGCATGTAAGAATAATGAAAAAAAAAAAAAGTGAGGAAGACAGAAAGAAGAAATATAGAGAACTGACTTTGGATCACGCGAGAAGTCTCGAACTGAGGGTAGAACCGGTTGTCTTGAAAGCATTTTAGTACAGAACGATTTGTCTCTTTGGCTGCAGTGTCTGGAAGCTCTACCCTCCACTGAGCTATTAATTACAGTCTCAGAGGAGAATTGTACGAGGGATGAATGAGGCGGGATAGGGAAGAAAAAAAAAAAAGTCGAATTGCTGCGGACAATTCTTGTGTTAAAAATCTGAGCCGGATGTCTCCTAAGCTTTTGCTGATGTTTTACTCCGGAGACTCGAATACCTTGTAAATTGTTCAAGTTTTCGAGTGAATGTATCTAATGGACTTGCCTCTGTAAGTGTTCCAACAGATAATTCAGAAAAACAAGTCAAGTCAAAACAAATGGACGATAGGACCCTAAATGGAACCAAAACAAACTGAATAATAAATAAAATTACACTCTTTACAAGTTTTGACTTTGTTTATTTATTTTTTTTTCCCTCCCCCGTCAAGTAAACAACTCAGAGAGCAGATAAAACTCACAAAAAAAAATAAATAAAAATAAACAAATTTACAATTCTCAAACTAGATAACTTCTTCGAGATAAGAGAAAACTGAAAAATCATATCTCAAACTTTTCGTCAAGATTTTAATTTTTTGATAGAAATACGTCAGCACGTTTCACTGGACTTTTCGGCAACTTGAATAAGACTGACTGGGACAGGAAGTATAGTGGTTTGAAAAGCGGAAATTAACGTTCAACTTTTTCAACTGAGTGAAAAACGTTTGGGAAAAAAGGGGGGAGGGGGGGGGGGGGAGGGTGTGAGTGAGCCAGTGGGTGTATCTACGTATAAAAAAAGTGAGTGGGTGGTGGGGATGATTGAAACTGGTCTCGTCGATTGTGAGGAGATAGGCAGAGACCACTCGACGAAGCACTCGAGAACAACTCGAGGTTCGGTGCTCGCCTCTAGATAGACACAAGAGAATAGAAGAGATGAGCGAAAAAAAAGACGCAGTGCAGATTTCTCTTTTTTCCTCTATTTGTCGGAAGCCGTTGGATTCTAAAGGGATTCCGTAGAGGTAAAAATTCACCTTCTCTCTCTCTCTCTCCCTTTCTCTATCGCATTTCAATCGTCGAGATTTTGACTAAGCAATCAATTTTTTTTTTACCTCCTGAAGACACGATGAGAGTGGAATCCGTTCGATTTCCGTCTCAGCATTTCTCCTTTCATTTCTCACTCTTTTTTTTTGTCGTGGTTGCGTGAAGAATTCGATTTCAGGGAATCACGACATTGTATTTCGTTTCTTCAAGTATGTCCTCTTTTCTCTCTTGTTCATTCGTATTTTTATTCAATTTTTTTTCTCTCTCTCTCTGGTGATCTGTTTATTTTTTCATTTATTTTTTTTTTTTGTATCTTCGATTGACGTCGGTTCGGAAGAGGAGGGGAAGAGCATTTCCTACTTCGAGAAGGGAATAGGGTCCGTTGGGTGATATTTATGAGGCCCATTAGTTTTATAAGACGGTGCCGAAGAGTCCAATACAGTGTTTCCGTATATGGCTGGAAACAAAGTCGAACGATTCAACCAACCAACGGGACACAAAATACGTCTCTAGAGTATTTTTCAGTCTCCAATCCGAGAATTGCAGGAAAATAAAGAAATTATCTAGAGCAGGAGTATTTTACTCTATATAATATTATTTTTGTTCTCATTCACTGATATTATTCCAGAATAAAAAGAAATTTGTCTTTCATTATAATTTTTTGTTGTTTTGAGATTTTGTTTGGCGTTTAATTTACCTATCAATGAATATGAGTATCCTCATTAAATTTCCTTATCCTCCTCATTCAACTTGAATGAGAAATGAGGTGACAAGGGATCCGTGGTGAGGACAGAGACCGAGGGATAATCGATTGAATGGATTCGAAGACACTCAGCCCTGTCTTCTTGGTCTATGTTTTCCCTTCTTCTCGTATACACCCGAGAGACTCTCAATAAGTTTCAACCCACGTACCCGGTTAGACGTGTTCTCCAACACTATACTGTAAAGAGGACACATTCAGGGCTCCCCCCTAAACCAAGACAAATGGCAAAATATCCCGAATGGATTACGAATAGATACGCTCGAGTGTTGCATCTATCGTGTAACACTCGGACAAAACTCTAAACATTTTCCTTCGATGATCATCAACATTTTTTTGAATTTTATCTTCTCTCCATCTGAGTTAAAAGAACATGAATAATGCAGATTGATTGATTTATCGGGTGAAGGAGAGAAAAAAAAAAGTAAAAAAATGTAATAAATTGAGACACGGAGAAGAAAATTGGAAATTCATCCCCAGAGTTACGTATATTTGACGGCTAGTGTCGTGTGTAGTTTATTCGAGACGATAAAATTCAAGACTTCGTAACTGCGTGTAATGGGTATACAAAAAAAAACTCCAGCGATCGTCACCATCCCCTGCGTCATTTTTTTTTTTAAGGAGAAATAGGAGAGCAAGAGACCGTCAAGTGAAGCGGACCAACGGATACTTTTACAACCTAATCGATAGGACCAACTACACCAGCGAGTAATTGAATCCGTTCGCAGAAACCAGACGTAAATGATAAGGCTCATAAAAATCTTGGCTGGGTGGAAAAAAAAAACCTCGGGCTATTTACCTCCGTAACGAAAGTGTTTTAGAGCCATTTCGTGCCGAGATAAAAAGGTCAGACACAACTAAACTGTATGAGAAGCTTGTATAACAATTCAAAGAATACAAATTGACAAGGAAATTACTGAGGGTGTAAGTGTGATGAGATTTTTTTTATTTCAACCCTTTTCCCTCAGTTTCTTCATTGAACAATTGATTTTCACAATTTTCCATTTTTTACATCTCAAGAAAAAGTGAATTATCTCGAGAATCATTGACTCTAGAAGAAAATGTCAAGAGATACTTTTTATTGTAAATTTTATTAGCTATAAAAAAGGTCTTGTGACATTTTCTCCTAGAATAATTAGTTTTCAAAAAGAAGGCAAAATTAGGTTTCAAGTTCTTCTTCAATTATAGAGATATCTTGTTTTTTCACAAAAATATCAATCATTATTTTATCCAATCATCTGCCAGTGAACCAGACTGATGATAACAATTAATTGAGGAAAATAAAATACAGATATCAAGTATATATATATATACTGCGTTTGAGTATGCGGGGGGAGGAGGCAAAAGTGGCGAAACGAAACGGCACCGATCGACACTTTTGACGTTCCATTATTTTGCCCCAAAGTAAACGGGAAAAATCGTTATCGAGTAGTGGGAGTACAAGAGGGGTGGAAGGTGGGGAGGGGGTAGAATATCCACTTAACGGTGAATCGACTGTTATTTCCTCTCTCCCTATGGTTTTGCAACTACATCGTAGAATACTGAAGAGAGATGAAAAAAAAAAAAAGGGAATTACCATTCCGCTCGATGGGGCATAACTCGTGCGGTCTAAATGTGTGGGACTTTCCGTTTGTCGGTTTTTTTCGGCAATTCTCTCTCTCTCTCTCTCATTTTCAGCTCTCCTTTCGGAAACGCATCATACAATAGCGTAAATACCTCCATTGAGGGTGAATAGAGCCTCTATGGGATGTATCGCACTGAAGAGGGGGTAGGGGGATGAATACAATAGAATTATTTCAATAAAAGTAATCATAAATTATTTCAATTAATTGCCATGAAATAGTCCGTAACAAATTTCTAATTCGCGATAATAATTATTACGATTTTTTTATAAATTCAAATGAATTTTTTAACCCGCAATTTTTCAAATTTCGCGGTAATTTTCAGGATTTTTTTTTTCTTCTTGACAATTACAATTTAATGAAAATATGATAATCAAATATCTCTCAGTTCTTTGGCTGTAATGTGCCATGCATATACCCTGAAGCGCACATGGTCTCCCCCCCCCCCTTTCACTCCATGGCTCCTGCCAGTGATTGTCCGGGCGCAACTGGCGCATCTGTGTACAAAGACTTACGTGCCGACTCGTACCAAGGCACCTTTGCATTTCCTCTCCCTCTCTTGTCCCCCTCCCCCCTCGTCCCTCAGAAAACGACACTAGAAATGCGAACTACGGGACTATACGATACCCATTTAAAGTTCAACTTATATTGGACCCACTTACGGTTATGACCGTAAGTTAATTTCGATTTACAGTTGAATAGAGGGGGAGGAGTGGATCATTAATAAACACGCTCCAGACATTTTTTTTAAGTTCAATGTGGCTTGATTGAAGGAATAAAAATAGTAAAAAAGAAAGAAAACAAAAAATACTCTCAATGTTAAATATCTCTCTGAAAATAAAATAACACGATCAATTTTTTATCCTCTTGTCCTTCAACTAATTGCCTCAAATGAATAATAATAAAATTTCCACTCTAGTCAAATAATTGCCCGCATAAATCATGTTCCAAGAAAACACTCATACCCACAAGAACTAATTAGATAATTACTTGCAATTCATGGAGAACAAAAGGAATAGAATGAGGGGAGTGGGAGGGCCATCCTCATTGCTCTCCTCTGTCCTTTTAACAAACTACATCCCAAAGGATTCGTTGCTCGTTGAGCTACATAGAATGAGTATGCTACACTGAGTAGTCCAAGAGAATCGTCGAGTTAACTCGGTTACACGCCTATCAGGGCTAATCGACCGACCATCTCCAACGTTCACCATCTTTCTCACTTTAAATAAATCATTTCAATTCTTTCACATTTTTTTTTTTTCTTTTTATTATTCAACTTCTCTGTTTCGAATGAAATGAATAAACTTACAAAAGGGGGAGCCTTTGTCAATGTGCATCAATCTTAGTGATTTATAGCTGAAATTGTAGGCTCAATAAATGCGTATGAACCCAACTATTTCTTCTCTATTCAGTCTCTCCTATATTCACATTTAATTCATTAACGTGCAAACACCAAAATCGGTTTTATGACTGTCGAAAGCCGTGGGAAAAATATATATAAGCTAAAAGCTAATTCAGTGGGAGAATGATGAGTAAAAAATGGGGAAGGGGAGAGAGTCTAGAGAAGTAGACTTCATAAAACACATCTAATCCCGAGTAAACACGTTTTAATGATTAATAGAGCAGTGGATTCTTCATATGAAATTACGAGGGAAAAAAAAAAATAATAATTTCCGATGTAGAGATTCGATGGAGCGTGCAGATTGTGTTACGCTGGTTGACGTCACTCTGATATTATTAGATGCAATGTTTTGACGTTACGAATGGAAGGGAGGAATAATATTTTTATTTTATGAGTATATTCTTTCAAATTATGAATTTTTGAGGGATTAACGAGTGCTCTATTTCCAGTGATTAATTGGGTTTTTAAGATTATTATCAATGATTGAGTGAATATTTGAAAATTTGAGGGAAAAATGTGAAAAATTATTTTTCTACAAAAATTGAGAAAACAAAAAAAACATTATTCATAAATTATTATTAATTTGATTGTCTTTTTTTATTTTCAAGCATTTAAAATATTAATTTTCCCATATTGAGCAATAAATTATATTCGAGAATAATGAAATAATCAGAAAAACTAGGGAAATGGAAAAAAAAATGTTATTCACATCACATTCAATATGCAGCCAATGTGTAAATCAATTACGGTGTAAATTCCTCACCGACTCTGTACCGATGTGCAATAGAGAATAAAGGGAAAGGGGAGGGGGAGGTAGGTTTTCAGCCCAGTATTTGAATTAGCATTTTCGTTGTCTTGTCCATCATCTCGGTCGCCGTCTCTCATTTCCACATGGATCGGTACCCACCGGCGCTTTCTCTACCCAGTGTGTACAACCCCTGGGGGCGTGAGTGTGCGCGACGTGAACAGAGTGAGTACCTTGTGAGAGTGGAAGAGAGGGGGAGAAATGGGTGAGACCAGGAACGATATTAGCGATTCTACTGGCGTCCCGACGGCCCTTGCTCCCTCTCTCTCTCTTTACCCCCTCTCCCTTTTCCTCTTTACCACCCACACCCCACTGGTCTCATACACCCTGTCTGTATTTCCCGTCTCTCTGTCCTCTCTTCCGTCATCCCAAACGCATCTCACGAGCTTTAACACCCCTTCACCCCCCCCTCTTTTCCACCTATTCCCATTTTCGTATACAAAGAATTAAAAAAGAATATATTTACATATTTTTGCATTTCTAAATTATGTTGAGGATTTTGTGAATATGTTTGAGACATGAGAAATAATATCTTTACCTTTTCTTCAATTTTTCTAATTGAATTTTAATTTATAATGAGAGTGTTTATCAAAATTACTTTGAATATTTTATTATTTTAATAATTTTAGAAAAATTGAAAAATAAAATTGAGAAATTTATAAATTTATTTTGAAACCATTTTACAAAGACAATTATCAACTCAAATCATTACATCACATGGGAACATATTTATCTCATAATTTTTATAAATGACGAAAAAAGTGTCACTCGATGATTCACACAATGTCTGAATGAGAGTACGGAAATGGCAGAGTTAAACCGAGTGAAAATATTCTAATTTATTTTCCTCGGGATAGACAGTATATGTCTTATTTCCGGCATTAGATTTTATGACGCCCGTTAAAATCACTTGTATCGAGATACAATGAGGCGAATTTAATGGACACGTGTGTATACAACAACATAGACCAAGTAAAAGGGACAAATTCACTGAGGTATACCAAAAGGGAATCCGAGGGATAACGGATCAAACTACTACAAGAGAGCCATTAAAATTCTCGTGGTCGAGACATCTCATTGTCAGTTGAACGTCATTAGGGAGCATATACACACTGTGTGAACACGATCCAGAGGAAGCCCCTGTGTGTACATGTCGTGTCCTGTATGAATTGCCATCGGACACTGGCCGGGAAGAGGACAATTAATAATGAACCGCGCTTCACTCTGATGATTAATGCGATCCTTTGTCTTCCCCCCCCCCACCCCACCACCCCCCGCCTCCTTCCCACACCGTCAAAAAAAATATCTCAACTCAAATGAAATTGACAAAATTAAACAACAATTCTTTACATATTTTCTACTCAACAATTTTCCAATTTTTTTTTTCACCCCGTATTTTTATTCTTCAGGGAATCACAATTTCCATTCCAATCCTCTAGTTTCCGGTGGAAAACCGAGTATCTGAAATTTCCCGTGAGACTTTTTCCGACTCGCACTTCTCATCCATTTCCCCGAGTATAAACTCGCATGGATGGGTACTGTATCAGATAAAGTGTAAAGAGATGTATTGAAAATTGTTAAAATTAATATTTAATTGATTTATTTACTTTATTCCCTTCAATATATCTGGATGAAAGTGATAAAAATTTTTTATTCATTTAAAATTCTGTTTACCCCCTCTCTTTCTTCATCCCCATTTTAATCAAACTCAAGTGAAATTTACACTCATGTTTTATCAGTCGAGTGAATTTGTTTCGGATGACGGAAAACAAATCGCGTCGACGTTATGCTCAACGTCGAACGCAAATCGTTTACGGTAAGATTATGTGCCTATCTTCACCGCACACTCTCTCAACCCCTCGATGCTTCCAAGCAAATAAGGGCGAATCCCCCGAAAAAAAAAAAAAATAGAGAGAAAAGAAGTAGAAAGGAAAGAATCGCTGGAGGGCACCGCATGTGTGAGAAATCCAAGGTGGCCGTTTAGTTTTCGGTAGCGATTCAAAAAGGTTATATCCCCTAAATCGATCCTTCAACCCCTCATCCATATATCCACTCCACTGTATAACGCCCTTTATACCCATCCCTTTGCCCTCTATATCTCATCCATAACACACGGTGAAAAAAATAAAAATAAAAAAATGAGAATATATCCACCGCCTCGGTACACCAAAAACCCCTTCCATCTACTTATCTCTGGAAAGGAGAAGGCTAAAGATAAGTTTAAACGAGAGAACAAAAACCGGAAGAACCCAATAACGTAAATCTCGGGTAATGGGCCAATGCTGGAGGGCACCTTTCTTCAAACTCCCTCATCCCCCCTCCCACGAGATTATAGTTGCTTTTACTATTTCGAATTGACATGATATTGTTATTCAAGATTTGATCGATGGCCCTGTTACCAACTTTAATGTACTTCAATTTTTTTTTTTTTTTTTTTTTTTAACCATCATCATTCTTTTGTTACTGTCATATCGTGGAAGCCACTCGAAGACAAATGGATTCCATTTTTCGGATTTATTGTTAATAGTTATTTTTTGGAGAAACTCTATTATTGAAATTGGAGACGAGAATGTATGAAATAAATTTTGTAAATATCGAGAATTGAGGAAAAAACTCGTGAAAAATTTAAAAGGGAAAATTATAATAAATTTTTTATGAAATTGATCATTTATTCAACATTGCATCCTCCTTCTAATTCAAGATATTCCTTTTTAATTATTCAAATTTAATTCCTCCTTCGGGACAAATTATTGACTGATGTAATTATCCTCGAAAATGTTCATTTATTTTTAATCTTTAAATTAAAATCATTGCAATGAAAAATTCAATTATTTATTATTAAAAAATTGAATTATCCTGAATACAAAAGACCAGATGGCACCGATAGAAAATATAAATTTTTCTCAATCTAATTTTTCCCCTCTAACCACATATGAAATGAACCTAGTAATCCCCACAGGTAAGTGGTGTACCTCAACACACTGTATACAATGTCGTAAGTGAATGGGCGTGCGACTGTCGAGGGGTTGGGTAGGGATATACAGAGAGGTGGATGAATGAAATCTTTTGGACAGAGGCGGACGCAGGAGAGTGCTGCGAATATGCGGTTCTCCTCTAAAGAACCGAAAAGGAAAAAAAAATCGTGAAAAAGCCTCGTGAGGGATGAGATAAGAGGGTTTACCCGTTGCACGCGGGGTCTTGCCGTGGCATCAGGACTAAAAACTCTGGTGGCATTTCTTCTTCCTTTCTCTCTCATCTGTGCACCTCTCTCCTCCCCCCCCCCCACTCTCTTCCATTTCACCTTTCAAAGAGAGACGACTAAGGAGAGAAATAAAGAAGAATGAAAAAAAAAAAAAAAAAATGTGAAAAACCAGGAAAAATAAGTTAAATAAAATAAAGAATAAGAGAAAACTCCGTCACGTCCTCCGGCAAAAAGATTCCCAAAGAGGCAGCGTGTTGAATCGGAACGTCGTTTGCACGAGAAGAAAAGACAGAAAAAGGAACTTTAACAAAATTTCCAAGTGGAGAAATTTATAAAAAGAAGAAAAAAATATATATATGAGGGCAAATAGAGTGAAAATTTTACGTCCTAGACATGATGAAAATAGAAGACTAATTTTCTTCAAGGAATTTTATATCGCGAGGATGAACATGTGCTGACGCACACGCAACACCCCTCCGAGACGTCCACACCATTCACATTTGTACTGAGCATAAGGGGAGAATTCATCCATTTCTCCCTTCTTCCGAGAAACATCTAGAGATGTGGGGAATTATCGACAAGACCCTTAACTTTCAACTTCTGGTTGTGACATTGAGAAAATATTCATATTTCTGTCTTTGATCAAGGAGAAGATAATTGAATTGGGGATGGTTAAAAAAATAGAAAGTATAAATATTTCTCTACATCTACTTCAATTGTATTTCAAACAAATTGGAATTGTTATTCATTGAATTGAAAAAAAAGTCGGAAAATCCTGTGCCGATTATTTTATAAATATCTCTGAAACTATTAGTGGATCTATAGCAAAATATCAAGAGATTATTTTTGTAGCCTATGAAATTCTTGACAAAAAGTGTGTTTTGACACATATCTCTCAACCTCATCTATCCAAAGATATCAGGAAAATACATACAAATGCAACAAGTTTGAAAATTCTTTACAAATTATTTCGTAATTATCTCAAAAACTGGTAGCTTCAGCTGAAAATGTTAAGAGACATTTTTTATTGTCCACAAAATTCTCTACAACGAGTATACCTTGACAAATTTCTCTAACCAAAAGATGAGCGTAAAATAAGTACTAATAATTCCGCATAAAATTGTTGAATTGATAATTCCAACCCGAATAATACAAAATTTCATGGATATCCATTAACCACTGTGATATAAGAGCAAGCTCTACACACGTACAGAACATTAAATATTGTATAAAAATGACTCACCGTTAGCGAGGGGTAGAAGGGCCAGTAGCAGGAGCACCAGACTCCTCCCTTTCCGCCACGCCAGTCCCTGCATCCTGAAAAATCCACACAATACATTTATATAACTGTCATATACATACAATACAACCGCATAAAATCGTAACACATTTTACTGGGAAAATACTGGATGTACCAAAATAAATATAACACGTAAAATGATGAAAATGGTAGAGAATCCACTCGTAATAATACATCTCAGTATTTTGACACTGGCCTGTCTAGTTTCCTTTTGTTGTGGCAGGAGTGAAAAAAAACAAATATATATATATACAATTGGTGGATAAATTCTTCACGCTCATGCAATACTTGTAGGACCACCTGAGGCATGGGGGGGTTAACGAGGGTTGGGGGGGGGATGATTGCGTGCGCGAATTTGTGCTGACAAGTGATGGGATGATGAAATTAGACGCAATAACGAAATACGTCAAATAGTAGATTTTGTGATTAAATAAAATGATAAGATATATAAGTGTAATCTTATCTGGTTTTTCTTGTTTGCGATAGGGGGGGGGGGGGGGGGGAATAAAACGTTGTTCAATGAATCATTTCAGAATTTTTATTTTCATTTAAAACATTAACAGAGATGAGAAATTTTGGTAAATAATCAATTTTGTCAAATTATTCCCTCAACAACAATGTATTGTGGTTGAACAGTGTTATCGGTCATTCCTCGATGCGGGATCAGTGTATGGCGCACGAAGAGGGAGAATGGAGAATTGAGGACAAGGTGTTTCGACCACTGATACCACGTACCCTCCCAAAGATTCAGATTATTCGATCGGCCATACCGTACAGCTCAGGCATTTCAACAATCGCTCGAGGAATGTCCAAATGGACGAAGAAGAAAGAAAAAAAAAATCAACTATGCCTCACCTCAATCGAAATTAATTGGAAAATTCTCCGAGTAATTAATTCACATAATGAGTGTTTGCTTTGATGATGAAGAAGTTTTACGTGAAAAAAAAAAATAAATTAAATTTTGTATTCCACGTGGTGAATGTTGCAGGTATGAATTCCCCTGGGGTAATGGGTCTCTCTATTTGAGCTTGAAAAATACTCATCATCCACGGAAATGACCTTCTCTCGACGGCGTTATCGCAGTACCTTCACTTCTTCTGCATATAACCCACAACTCGTCTATTCATTCATTGCTTTTTCCTCTCATTCCCTCTATTTTTTCCACTTTACCATCCCCCCCCCCTCTCTCACTCACTCTCTCTCTCTCTCGTTCACTAGTGTCGTCTACCCGGTGGCCCATCAGTCTTCTATTCTCCGGACAGCAAAGACAGATATATTTTCCCGGGAGAATCTCCGACGTGTTCTTGATGCATATCTCTGATATTATTTTTTATTCCTCACGTTATTTTTCCCTCTTTTCAGGTTTCCTCACTTGCATTTTTTGCTCTCCGAGGGAGGGGGAGGGGGGGGGATATTCTAGCTAAGTGGAGGAAGACGATAAGATTTTTTTTTTTCTTCTAAAAAAACATTAAAAATTATTAAAAAAAAAAATAGATAAAGTCAACAAATAAATTTTTTCATGATTCTTCTGATAATGTTTGAAGCAATGAGAAAAGATATTGAGACAGAAATCCTATGGTTTTTACATCGAAATTGAGAAATTCGGTGGGCGTAAAGATTGGCAGGATTCTCAAGAGACATTCGCAAGAGCATTCGATCGATCATCAAAAGCACGTGGACGTAATATTGAAGAGACTGCTGGACACCGACGCGTTAAAATTCCATCGACTCTCATATCTCGTCTCTTCGAGTTTCCCTCCGGTCACTTTTTTTCTCTCTTCGGCATTACATACAAACACACACGATGATTCCCTCCTTTTTTCCCCCCACTCTACTTTTTTCCTTTTATTACGTGTCTCGTGGACACACGATGTGCCCATCTGACTTACATCTTCTTTTTATTCTCCTTCAAAAAACATATACGTCCCGAGATACATCCAAAGGATTTGCTACATGAGATACCAGATATATCAAAAAGCAATTTCTTTTACACTTGTCACTATCAAAGGAATATTTCTAATTTTTATTATATTACAAATATCTCACTTCACTAATTTTTATTACTGTAAAATTAAAAATGAAAATAAATTGGAATTTTTACACCAAAAAAAAAAAATAAAAACAAGTAGGCAGCTGCGATATGCTGCTGGAGATTTGCAACTGCAGATTTGCGGTTGTGGAGTTTGTTAATTTTACGTGTGCGTTTTTTTTCGCCATCAATCAATTGATAGAGCGCTTCCGAATGGTTCTTCCAATCCTTTTCGCGTATCATTATTGTAAATGTGTTTCATCCAATATCTCGAAAACTTTGTATGAACTAGATAAGTAAATGATTCAGACTAGATATATAAAAGATATCAAGACGAAGATTTTGATAGAAAAGAAAACCGGTTGAGTCGGTGTCGAGATATTAGTAGAAAGATCGATATACAAAGTTGAATATCTCCGGAACCAATTGTCCGATTAAGCTGATTTTTAATAAGAAACATTGCATCCATAAGAGACACCTTCATGACAAATTTCAAGTTAATATCATAATTTTTGCGCAAGTTAGAGAGATTACAAGGATTTTCTCTGAAAAACAGAAAAATGGCCATATCTCGAAAACTTTCTATGAACGGGTATACATATTTTGATTAATTAAGATAGAAGACGTCGAGACAAATATTTTGAAAAAAAAATAATCCAATCGGTTCAGTCGTTTTCGAGATATTGAATAATGCAGGTTTTTATATAAACTTGAATATCTCCGGAACCAATTGTCCGATTAAGCTGATTTTTAATAGGAATCATTTCATCTATAAGAGACACATCCATGCCAAATTTCAAGTTGATACCTCCAGTTTTGCGCAAGTGAGAGAGATTACAAGGATTTTCTTTGAAAAACAGAAAAATAGCCATATCTCGAAAACTAAGCATAAATACGTTGGCATATAAGGGGTGATTAAGATAGAAGACATCGAGACGAACATAATAGAAAAAAAAAATAATCCAATCGGTTGAGTACTTTTCGAGATATTCACGAAAAACGGTTTAAAAAGAAATCGTTATTTCTCAAAAACTAATTAACCGATCGAGCTGAAATTTGGCACAGAACTAGCCCTAACTAAGACCAACTTTTTACTAGAATTTCATATTTTTTTAATCTTTTTTACCCGTTTAATTATTCAATTTTCAAAAAAATGGCCTCGATTAAAGTGTCGATTAGCATGCGCACATGCCGACATGAGCTAAAAACATCATTTTTTTCGTTTCAGACCATTCTACATCATTTCCAAACAAAATTAGAAAATGTCAAAATTGAACGATTGCAATGCTTCCATTCGGAAGCAAAATCCACTAATTAATTGTCTTTCCATCCTCTTTTTTAATCCAACAAATACACTTTTTTTTTTTCATCGTCTGTATACCTCAGCGAATCGATCGTAACAAACCCAGACCCTTCCGCCCAGCAGTCGCGAGTAATTAGCACAAGGTGACTAATTAAACGATGCCCAGTAGTTACCGCGCCAACAGCCCAACGCTCACAACTATCTAAGCCCATTTCAACGATAACATTTCAGTTCAAATATATATACAGCAGACATGTATATTTGTATAATGTCCTCAAACATACACCAGTGTGTTCATCGAGGCGGGCCAAAGTCAATCCATTAGCGTTAATATTTATTTTTTTTTACGTATCAACAAGCCCAACTTTTGTTTATTTTCCATTTACGTTTGTTCCATAAACCTGATCACATGTACCTGAAAAAAGGACAAATTCACTTGTCCCATACACTGAAAATGAGCAAATACAGATAAGAGAAACATACGCATATATAAAAATGTGTATAAAGTAATGAAAAGAGGCTTTTCAGAGGCACCAGAATGTGATTAACAATTGTAATTGAAATTCAAGGTATAATTTACGTCATGCGGAGTTTGAAAAGAAAAAAAAAATGATGAAACTCCGGAATAACACGTGAGATATTTTTATTGCGGCAGATGAGTAGTGAGAACGAGAGTGAGAAGGTACGTGTTTGAGATGAAAATGAAAAAAAAATTAAAATAAATAAAGCAAAAAAATGGATTGGATACTGGTGGGGGGGGGGGGGGGGGGGGGAGAAACAAGAAGAGAAAAGTGACGTTGCTGTGGAGAATGAGAGAATGGAAGATGAACTTAGAGGCCAACAGGAGACGCATTACAATTCTGAATGCAACGAGGCCGCGACTGGATTATACATAGTTGGTATTTCTCTACAGTTGTTGGATAGAGTCATATAGGTGTGCGTTTCTGTACTGAGATATAACCCATACAAGTGAGAAAGATACACTGAAAGAGTGAAAACAATAGGTGTCTTGATGACTTGGTGTAGGGTACCCCCTGCATCAGATTCCAAACGTGCACTTTCCATTTGTTAAAGCCTTTGTAACACGATATCCTCGACTATTAAATTCTACAAGATGGTTTGACAATTGAATAATTTTAATTATTGGAGATGTAAAAGTATTACGCTCGTGAGGGTTATTTAAACTCGAGTGAGAAAATTAATGAATTTGTCCCAGAATTATGAATATTAAAAAGAAAAAATTTGGGTTAATCTCATTAGAAATATTTATTTTTAATGAAAAATATATTCATGTTAATTTGCAAAGATATGAAATACTTTTTCCTCTACAAAAATGTATAAAAACAAAAAATTTATTGAATTCTTTAAAAAACCCCTCCAGACGCTCCAGGTGACGTAAGTCTGTTTTTGGCAAAATTCCGCAGCTGGCTATCCCCCGATATTACGGCTGCAATTACGTCCAATTTTCAACGGAAATTTTACAGTCTCTATTCAACGACCCTGGAATTAATCCCCGGGTTGAAGCTCAGAAGTTGAAAAAAAAAAAACCCGGTAATAGGTGAATTTTTAAATCCGTTTTATGAATGAAAATTCGAAATTTCTCGGTTTTACGAGAAGATAATTCCCCATGGAAATTTCAACCTCCGCGGTAATCTTCCATTTCTTTTTTCATGATTCTTTTTTTTTTTTTTTTTTCATTCGCCTTCATCAAGAGTACACGTAGGCTCATTGTGTAGTAACATCAGCATCCACCCGGATCTTCCTACCGAGTGAGTCACGATCCCATGTATATCGAAAACCCACACACAGTAGACATGGAGAAAATTGCAGTAGGAAATCTTTTAAATTCAGATATTTATGAAGATTATTATATACCCTTGAAAGTGGCTTGTAGGATGCCATTCGTGAACAAGTGATTATATTTTTTGTATCAATAAATCAAGGAAATGTTTTTTTGCAAAATTGATTAAGTGAGTCAGACTCAGTACATTCAATTGAGTACTATTTGACCTTAAAAATCATTAATTACTAATTTTCAACTTTTTCACTCTAAATATAATTCAATAAATAATTTTATTATTATTACATTAATAGTAACGTTAAAATTCTCAAATTCTTAAACTCTCTCTAGAGTAATAAACAGCAAATTAAATGAATAATTAAAATCCAAAACCCCTCCAATATTTATAAAAACCAATTTCAACCAATTAGAATGAGTATATACGTGACACTCTTCCATGTAAGCATTAGAGAAAATCGATTGAGTGTACTCTCGAGGGCAGGAGGAGGGAAGTAGAGGAGCTGTGGATACCGATAAAGGAAAATATATCAAAGTTGATAGTGGTACTGGCTTGTGTACTCGATCTCTACGTGCCCCCCCCCCCTTGCTCACTGGTATACATGCTCACATTGCTGGTGGAAATGTTAAGAGATGTATGAGAGAGAGAGAGTGTGTGTAAGAGAAGGGATGAAGGAAATGGTTGGTGGTTACACAAGAGGGCGATATTTTGGCAACGGCCATTTCCCAGGGCGAGAGCCACGGGGGGAGGAGGAATACTCGGTAAAGCATACACTGGATATCTCAACTGGGGTACGGGAAAGCGGGTCCATGTGTGGAGAAGAAGAGGATACTTTATGTGGAAAACCTCACGAGATAGAAGAAGGAATACTGTTTACGAAAATCGTAGGGGCCCAGTGCAATAAACCGAAACTCCACGCTCCGTTGACTTAGGACGTAAATAGGAAGCTTAATATCTGTCATTGTGACTGCACGAGCGACGACTGGCCCTCGGGGTATCCTAGGGAGTATATTTGGTATCTCTGGATGCTTTTATCCACACCAGAAACGTGTTCAATACTACAGTATTCCATATAAAATTGTGAAATGAAATTTTTATTGGATTTTTATCAAATTTTAGGATTGAATAAATTTTTTTTGATTATCTCTGAAATAACAAGTTTTTATGAAAATTGTCAAGAGACATTTTTTGGAGTCAAGAAAATTTTCTATGAAAAATGTCTCTTAATGATTTTTTCTAGTACCACTCATTACCGAGATATCAACGAAAAATAATTTTTTTTTCATCATATCAACAAACTTACCACTCTCAATGGCATAATTGCAATAAAGTAAGATATAGTACAGATGAGACAACCAAGATATTCGGCAGAAAGTGGGCATCTAAAATCCACTCCAGAGGTTTGAGTGAGAGCGCCAAGGAGCTTAGGGATTAAACGCTCATTAAATTAACCTAACGAACCTAATGCGATAATTAATTCTAGGAGCTTTCAACTACCATCATCAAGCTGTTTCTTACCCATCGGGAAATCTATTCAAACTTCCCAGAGAGCAATAAATATGAAGATAAAAGCCAGGGGAATTCTTCCCCCAACCCTCACAATTTCTTTTTTTTTTCTGCCGAGACGAATTCCTGGAGAGCAGTAATTACTGATGCACACGGAGAGTTGCATCTATGCCATGGGTTGGCTGAAATGCGGGAGCCCATCAGCGTGACTTATGAAAACCGGCCAGACTGGTTTTATACTCATCAGGGAGAGAAACAAAGAAAAAAAGCGGTAGAGACCCTTCAAAGTCCACTTCGTTTCATCGTTCTGGCAGCGCAGAAGCCAGTTGTGCTACAAGATCTGAGGCAAAATCATGATCCGTAGTCAATTCACAAAAAAAAAAAAAAAACAATCTTTCATCATTTTTCCCCACCATTCTATCAACATCTAAAATTAATTTAAATTCTTGTAGATCGATATTATGCGATAAAATTGGCTGGTGTTTTGGGTCGAGTGGAGATGATGTTCTTATAAGAATCTCTACGTTTTTTTTTTCTCTCCGAAGGCACAAGTTAAACGCTGGGTCGGTACACTCTGCCCTCTATTTCGCATTTATCGCCGATGGGGAAACCGCACACAAGAGCAAAACCCGTGATACAAGAGGATAAAAAAAAAAGGGGGAAAACCTACATCAACGAGAACACAGGAGTAGAGATGATGGTAGTGGTGGTCCTTTGGAGACTGGCCAAGATAACCAATCTTGATATCCGTATGATATCAACCGACCAATAATACGCTGGATACACATCTCAATTCGTGGACAACTCATTCTTTTTCTTCACGTCTTGGATTGGGAGGAGGAGAAGGGGAATAAATAGTGGATTGTAGGCCAATAATAAATTCACTTTTGCTGAGTGAAAATCAAAGATTTTGATATTTTAAAAGACTAAATTTTCACTAAATTTTGTTACAAATTTCTGTAATAAAATTTACTGATTACTTCCGGAAATGATTGATTGTATTGAAAAATGTCAAAAGACCTTTTTTTTTGTAGCCCAGGAGTTTTCTCACAAAAAAGGTCTCCTGATATTTTTTTTATACAACTGCTCATTCCCGAGATAATCCAACAATTAATAAAAGTATTTATTCACTCTATTAAACCCTAAAAAATGATCAAGATCAAAGGGAAGAAAAACCCCTAAACATCAAATTAAACATATCAACACGAGTCAGGTGTCCACGGAGAATGCAGGGGAGAGGGTTAAACTCGACAAGTGGGTCGAGCCACGTATACCCTGTCGTGTAAAAGCGTTCTCACTCGAGTTCAATGTAGAGGTAAATATACAGAGAAGCGTGACAAGGTGCCTATAGACGGCCATCCACCTTATGCAACTCGCTGGATGCATTACCCTCTGACGAATATATATACTTTACCTTGTATTATCATGCGTCCGGTGCGGCGCCATACTGACCCCCACGCAAACTCCCATCCCCCTCATCTACCCCCGATTGTTATTAGCTAACCAAAGAAACAACTTTGTGATTTAATTGTCGACATTATTTTCAATCACACATTATTATTATTTTTTTTTCCAATTAAAAAAAATTAGAAACTTGAAGAAAAAATTAATTAACATCCAATTGAATCGAGTAATTTTCTCTATAAAAATCACAGTATTTAATTAAATTTTCTCACGAATTAATTAATTGAAATTCTTTAAATACCGATTTCCTCTTTATCTCTCTAGTGTCAAAGTAAGATGGCTATAACACTGGAAAAGAAAAGAGAGAGGGGGTTGGTGAATGTAAAGAACGTCGTCAGCGAAAGATAGAAGTGCAAAGACCACATCCACGTAAGCGTAACAGCACGGGGTTGAATAATATGGAAAAGAGAGGGGGGGGGGGGGGGAGAGAAACAAGTAGAGTGTGCATTATTTATCAGAGTACACGTGTACCACCCTCCTTGGCGAAGTGCACAGCGTGGTGAGCACACAGAGCTTTCCTCCTGTTCTAGAATCGTTCCGCATTTCACAATAAGTTGGATAAAAAAAAAAATACACAACATGTTATTTTTATCCATTCCCATTTTCCGCCTTCATTCCACGTGTATATGAGAATTCCACCGGAATTGAACAATTTTACGGGCGTTGATAATGAACGAAAAAAATTTTCAAAAGAAATAATGAGATGTTTGTTATTCCCTCTTGTTACAATATATATAATTAAAAACAAGTATTTTTCATGCCGAGCACCTTTCGAGCTCTCTCTTTATCCCCCTCCAGCTCTTTATACAAACTAGAGTGCAAAAGTTGAAGTGTTAAAAAAAAAAATTGAAAAAAACTCGTGCACTTGAATGAGAGTAAAAAAAAATATGAGAGAGATGAAGAAAATGTTAATTCCGGTATTTGAGCCAGAAGTGGAGTCGATTTACCTCTGGAGACGATTCCACGGCTCGTTCATTTCACATATATACCTGAGTTTTTTCAAAAAATTCAAGTATTCGTGTCTCACTGACGTTAGCAATCCACTCATTCTCCTCAATAAACGAAAACAATACTTAAAAAAAAAAACCCCTAATTTATCAATAAACTGAACTCATTAACTTCACCAATAAATTTCCACGATTTTCTCAATAACATTAATAATTTATTATCGATAAGAAACCCGTAAAAATGAACTAATTATCAATAAATCATTATAAATATCAATTAATTAATAATCTCTTTTTTTTTTGTCAGAATATAACTTTTTCTGTCATACGAATATTCATACTCAATATGCTAAAGAGGGCAGAATAAAAAAAGTCTCGAGGGGGTGGCTAGAGTGGCTGTAATTATCCCCCTTACCCCCCCCCCCCCCCAACTGCTCTCTCGCAACGTTAATAATTCGAGCATCCCACTCAGTTTCAATCCGGTGTTCGGGCGATTTTGCGCTAATGCACAGCGTTGCGGTAATATTCGATTATGTTCCCACGGAATTACGGAAATTCCTATCAACGGTTTCATTGGCCTCGCTCTTTGTCGACTCACTATTTCTCTCTATTCCCTTCCCTCCTCCTCCCCCCCCCCTCCACCCACCAAACGTGTACCCAGGGGCCACTCAAGCGGGTGGAAACGATTGCTCCTGGATTTTCCTCCCTCCATACATAATAACTAGTGTACTAATATATTTGGTACTTGGACCAAGGTTTTGAATTTTCAGGTAAATGATTATGCTTCAGCTGCAACGTACCAATTTCATTCAAACAGTAATTTCAATAAACGTAATGAATGTGTCGATAGACGAGATTTCCCCATAAAGAGTGAATCAAACATTTGGGAAATTATTTTTTTCTTCTTTTGAGAAGTAAATCAAACATTTCGGATTGTTTCCTCGTCTACCAGATGCTTCTATTGAGTAGCTTCTCAGCGATTTTTCTCCGTTTCATTGAAAAATAAAAATTTCCAGGGACTTTTGAGAATGAATAGGGTAGGAAATAAGAAAAGAGTCCCACGCAGGTAACGTCCATTCTACATCACCAATTACTCGGCACAAGTCTCCCTTGTTTGTCCACACGGGGATTTTTTTTTTTTTTTTTTTTTCAAGAATATTGAATAATTCCTAGTACAGGAGAATGAGATAATTTGTATTGGCAATCAGTGTTAAATTTCATAACAATTATTTTTCACTGAATTTAAAAGGCTTTAAATATTTATCTTGACACAACTCTGTGTTTACAAGATAAGCCGATATATATCCGAATGGAAGGTATACTGTATATGTTCAACTGTATATATGGGTATAATACTCTTAACGATACGAGCACAGTGTTATTTATTCAAGGACTCTTCTCGTTAGACTTAACAATGAATAATCGTATTAAATTCACCCCCCCCCCCCCCCTCCACCCAACCTCTAAGCCCCACATTTGTATTTAATAAACTCAGGAGGAATTCATGTTTGATATTATCAGTAGAATCACGATAGAGACCTCAGAGTATCATGAAAAAACAAGGGAGAAGGAGGAAATTGTGGAGATTTTTTTTTTTTTTCTAAGAAAGTCATGCACAGGGAGAAATCATTTGGAGGAAATATTGTTTCACGTGCATTTGAGATGTCAGTGGGAGACAGTAACCTTACCAGTTCGTCAGATTCTTATCGTGTCACGCATGTACAAGGTTGAGAAGGAGAAACAAAAGGTACTACTGAATGGGCGTGCAGAAAACCCAAAGAGAACAAAGGTAGTTACGCTGAAAATATCAGATGTCACCAGAATTTCCGGATTCATGGGTATCACATGCTCAAGAGTTCTCATCACCTACGGATATCTGGGAAAAATAATGTAAATCAATGATTCACAAGTTTATATATATGTGACAAGTGAATTTGTTATATTCATCACTTTACAACTAGAATTGTTTTGTAAATATCTCTGAAACTAGTCGATTTAGAAAAGAATGTCAAGAGATATTTTTTGTAGCAAATGAAATTTTCTAAAAAAACAGTCTCTTGGGAAATTCCTCAAGCCCAGTTATTCCAAAAAAAAAATTTGCAAAATAGATAAAAACCATGTAATACATGTAGAAATCTCACGAATCTATGCTATACACGATCCAACACGACAATGAAGCGTATTCAGCCTCTAACCGCCATCCAGAGATTCCACATACCCGTATTGCACAGTGTGCAATGAAAAAAGATGAAAATCCCACAAGAAGCCAAAAAAAAAGAGTATCCACAGGGCTTGCACATGCGGTATTAAACTTGCAACCAAGTGAGAAAGAGAATGGGAGACACGAATTGCTTAGCACACACCCGCACACATTTCAAACCTGATAAGAAAACTGCACTGGGAACACGAACGTGCCATTCTTGCTATGCGCATACCTATCCCATGTTGGCAGGCATTAATATTAGCGTAACGATAAAACGTCCAGTTTTATCCTCTGACTTCTCTCCTCTTCTCCTAATCCCTGGACAAATTGTCCGAAAAAAAAAAATGACTAAAAATTGCCAAAAAGTCAGTAAAAACCTTTTCCACATCCCAGAGACAGAACAAGAGGACATTTGAAAAAAAAAACTATTCTGCACATGGGAAAACCCTCAAATTAAATCCCCAATCATCAATTTTAATTGTTATCCAAAAAAATAAAATTTTTCCAGAGCAGCTGGCAATGGCAGAGACCGCTTCACCACGATAGCAATCACCCGGTGTTCTTCACTAGCCATAGCCCAAAACCCTTGGCGTGTACGTTAACACAAAACAACCAGAGAGTTTAATACATACAGAAAGCTAAAACCAAGGGTGAGAGAGATCATTAACCCGACAAGAGATTCTAATCACGCAACATTGCACATCGTTTTAGCATAAAATCCCACCACCCCTGAAGCGAGTGGAGAATCTTCTGCATCAAAATTCCAAAAACATTTCCGACGTTATCGAAAACAAAGGAACTCATCCCTCCCCATATTCATCCCTTTTGTCCATATTAAAATGAGAGAGTATAAAAAAAAAAAATCACCCAAAGAATAATATAAAAGAATTGAGAGAAAAATATGACGGAGAATCCACAAAATCTCAGTGAAATTTCACGTACATGTACACGATCGGACATTCCGTTATAAAAGGGATGAAAGAGAAATGGAAAGAGGGCAAGAAAATCGTTCAGGAAGTCCGTCGGTGGTTGTAGGAAAGAGACGAGAAAAAGTGTGGGGGAGGAAGGCAAAAAAGTGGTAAAAAAATACAATTCCACGATCGATCAAACCTCCCTATTTTCAAGCCAGTTGCAGAAAAAAAAAAAAAAGTACAGGGCGAGAGTAGATGAGGAGGAAGAACGTGAAACGCGAAAGATGTGAATTTCTCCGAAGGTAGAAAATGCGGGGAATACCGGCCAAGAGACGATTGAAAAATAAATAAAAATTGAGTTTACTAACCTTCACGCAGTATCCGAGTGTTTCCCGGGATTATGTCAAAATAATATGATCTCAAACTCCAGACACAAACAGAATGCCCAAGCACAAATCACATAATGAACATAACACCACTGCACTTGTAAACACACTCCACTCTGAGGTTTCACGAGTAACAGTGACTGAATAAATCACTGATAACAATCGTGTTTTTCCACGTTAAATAAAGTTAATTCGTGAATTTAGTGACAAAAATTGAGAATGTTAAAAGGATCTTGACACCCTTTTACTCAGAGTATCAGTGATGAATGGAGTAAATAAACAAATGTCTCTCTCTTTCTATACTCCGAATTAGCTTCGAAATATTTACTCAGGAGTAAACAAAATGACATGCGTTTCACTGTTGACAGTTGATATAATCAAGAGTTGTGAAATAATACTTGTATATACTAAATTTGCAGGACGATTCAAGGTGTTGAACGAGAAATAAACTGGAGACTTGGGCCCTTACCCCTGGTTTCCGGGAGTCTGCCAAGGTGGATAGTACTCCGGTTGCCTCGTACTCACAAGTGTTTCCACAACTATGAAATTCTCTGCTCGAGGGATTTTAGAATTTTTTTTTTTTTTTTTCTTGTTTATTACGCACTTGAGGATTATTTAAACAAATCAGTCAGCATCAAGTTCGATAACAATGGCGTCGAAAGGATAGCAAGGGGTAGTTGTATATGAGTATAAACGTAAAACGCGCCGGTTTTGTGATATACAACGCGCAGCAACCTCGACTGCCCGAGCATACATACGACTGTGAACACCGGTCTGACTGGCTCAGCCGACTGGGGCGAGGATACCCCTGGTGGCGGCTCGCAGCGGCTCTCTTTGGTTTTTACGGAGTGGGAGAAATCAGAGTGGTAGAAAAGAGAGGGGATAGGCTATTTCGTCTGGATGAAAGAGAGAGAGAGAGAGAGGTATACATTCAAACCGGTGGAGAAAACATCGAATTGAGTAAAAACATTGTTTCTAATTGGATTTAATAATTTTTTGACTCTGAATACCTGATCTTCGCCATATTGTTGAACCCATCGGCCATTTTGTATTTATTTTTAGGATTGAAATACTTTGAAAAATTGAAAGAACCTCCAGAATTTTGGATTTTGTAGTAAACAGGGAGAAATGGAAAATCGAGGGGAGTGAGTTGGGTCGAAGGGTGGGGGGAGAGAGTGAGGGGAAGGGCGTCGCTCGATTGCAGCCGCAAGTGCACTTCGGGTGTTTCCGGAGGTTTTCGGTACACTCGGCAGGTATCCACGACATAGAGTGGCGCGGTTGGAGGGGAAGAGACTAGTATACATGGAATGGAATAGAGAGTACATAGGCACGTGCGATGCGCTATTAACGTGGCGCTATCTCCCGGGGATTGTCCGAGGTGTTCCAAGTTCAATTGACATTCGTCTACACTCGATAAATGCCGTGTTTTTCAAGGGGGCTCTTAATTACAGGTAATTAGGTGGGGTTTATTTAGAGGGTGAAAGAGAATTTGTAAAAATTGGTAGACAAATGTTATTTGAATGTTGAAAAAATAGTGAAAAATTGTGGAAAAATTTTTCGACACTTTTTTTATTATCAGCAAACATCACATTCGCACGTTTTTTTTTTATTTTTCTAATGGCTGAAGGTCATTTGGAGATGTTCAACGGGTTGAAAACCTCGAGCTCCGGTGGGGTGCAACGAACTGTGAAAACCAGGAGAAATAATTCAAATAAAAACGAGAGAATGGGAAAAAAGAAAAAAAAGGAATTGAGAGAAAAATACACGGATTAGCTCTGCATGTATGAATAGAGAGTACATACCTACCCAGAAACCAGTCATTAAACTTGCGGTCGTCACGACTCACCGAGCACCAACCGTCATTCAATCTTAAATCTGCTACGATTCGTTGGAGCAAAATTTCCCGTGGATAATCCTAAGACACATGCATGGGTCGAGGGAAAGACGAGGATTCAGAGTGAAAGAGGAGAAGAGAGATGAAGATGGGGGGGAAAAAAGGTAAAGGGTGAATGTAAATAGAAGCAATGCGCGCGTCAAGGCTCGCCTCATTAAAGGCGACGAGCGTCGCATGCCGTGTGTTATCCTCTCTCCCCCTCAGATGGAGGTAAAAAAAACACAGAGGACTAGTGTTTTAGGGGGTCGTATATCTATCACACTTGGCGAGTCAGCGGATTTTTGCGAGCTCTGCTATAATTGGTGTCGTGAATTTAATTTTTTTTTTCCTTTTTTTCTTGAATTTTAGGGTATATTTAAACGTAAAAGAGTCATTAAGTAAATTATCTTGAGAATTTTTATTTGCAAATTGAGAGATAATAAAAATAGCAGTTCTCCTTAATTTTTTTATCATAAAAAAAATGATTAAATGTGAGAGTTGAATTATAAGTGTCTGCTCGTCACATGTACACACGCCTGACGTGTGCTCCCATTTGACCACTCTGATAGAGCAACTGAATGTACCTACTGGGCACAATTTAAACTATTTACACTCATTTTATCCATCTTTTTCAATTAAGAATTCTCATTTTGTTTCCGAGGGTTAAAATTCCCTTCTTTTTTGGTAACTTTGAAACTTTGGAAAAAGAAAAAAAATCGTGGCGATGAGAGGAGAAGAGGGAGGGGGGGGGGGAGAGAGAGAATAAATAAAACTTGGGGGAGATTAAATGTAATAAATTTCAGTGGTAATGAGCCCGTCCTGAAATCTCGTTTTTCCCATAATTTCTTCTTTTTTTTTTCTATTTCTCAAACCCTCGAAATGTTTCTGTCATCTCTTTGAGGATTTATTTCTATTTAATGAGATGATTTGTGCGATATGAGTGAAATATTCGTTGAGGTATAATTAATTATTAATTGATTGGTAGCTGGCATGAAACAGAATGAATTATATCATAAAAAATATGAAGCATAATCATTGAAAAGAATTTTCAATTGGAGTTGGATTAAATGAATGAGCTATCAATATGCAATCAATAATTTTAGTACTCATTTTCAAGTCTTTAACATGTTTATCGGAATTGATTTTGAATTACGAGGGTAATTCCATTGTAATATGAATTAAAATATCGTACGTTAAATTCTAATGAAATTTTGATTTTTTTTTTTACTAAATTTACTTGAATAAAAAAAATTTGTTTACTATGAATGTTAAATTTCAAGAGCAAAGGAGAAACTCTGCCCTCCAGCAATCCAAGTAGCCCGCGTTGGTGATATTTGCCTTTCCCTTGTTTGTACGACGCTGACATTCCCCCCTCTCCCCACCCCTTCGTCCTTTTTTCCACAGTGGCGTTATAGAAGTCACGGGGCTTAAATATTTAAATTCCATTTTTGAAAAATAGAGTGAATTTCGCGGGAATGCGCACTCAGGGGTGAAAAGAGAGCAAAAAAGAAAAAGGAGAAAGAAGTATTCTTGAACCAGGGAACAGCTACGTTTTCCGCTGTTCAAGTCGGATGAAGGTGGAAGCTACTGGAAGGCGAAGAATAAAATTATGATAAGTGGTAAGGTAATCATGACTGTACGTAACTGCTTCTTGTGGGTTTTTGGGATGCAGAAGGAGGAAGAGTAATGAACAACAGAGAGATTTTATTTTTTTTTCTTTCATTTGTAAAATTCGGCGGAGAATGATGAATTTATAAATTCCTCTTTGATGCAATATAATATTGAATTTTCACTCGATTTATTCAATATTTTTTATGATGAAAAATTTAGTCCATTTGTGGTGTTAGAGGTAGTAGAGTTTTTGGGAGTTATTATATGGATGATTGACCATTCCTCTGAGAGAATAATATCTCAGTTTCTCCCCTCAATTCCCTGATATTCATAAAATCAAATATTCTACGGTGTGACAAGAGACGGTAGCAAAAACTGGAAGATGGAGGAACTAAACGGAGAGAATGAAATGCGAGAGGCATGCCAGCAATTTTATTCAGAAAAATCTCAGTATTGAACTGAGAAAAAAAAAAAAAAACGTCAAATCAAAATTCTTGGTATTTAATCCTGACCACTGGATCGTCATCTCGAGTACAAAATTATATAAATTTTCCACCAATCTGGGTTATGAGAAAGAAGCCCAGTGGAAGAGAATAGAATCAGGAAAATTCATCCAATTTGATGCTCGTTAAAGTGTGCAATTCACCGTAGACTGATAGCACTCGTGAAAATACCACGATAGATCCAAATAACCTACTAAACTACTCAAAAAAAAAAAAAAAATCCCCGAACAATTGAAATTTACCGAACCAAGATGATTCAAGCCCCTAAAAAATTCAAAAAAAAACATTTAAAAAAAATCCTTCCCCCTCAATTTCATCTATCAAACTCTAAAAAATTCTAAAAACTAATATAGCCATGCACTTGTACATTTTCCGAAGACAAGTGATTCGCTAAGCCAAAAATTCACCGGAATATGATGATGCAGACCAACGTAAATTTGTCGTCGAGCGTGTCGGCAAGTGGTACGCTTCGTTAGCCGGCTTGACGATCGATATGCTCCATTCGCCCGGATATATGTTGGTCCATGGACGGAAGGGGGGGAGGAGGAGGGGATGAGTAAAAATTTCACCAGCGAGATATGTCGAATGGCGTAGAAAGGGGTATGAGAAAAGAGGAGGTACAGTGCATGTGTGTCGATGGATATTGCGATTATCCGGTTCTCCATGCTCTCATTTTTTTTTCCATCCCCTTTCCACACACATTCCACTCCTTTTTTTTTCCAACCCCTCTGTATTTTAATTATCAGAGGTGGAGGAAGAAAATATTAGTATCGAGTGGGTGAACTCCGTCATTTTTTCCTATTTCCCGTTTTTTTTTCCATGTGTTTTTTTTTTTTTTTCATTTTTCCGTAATTAATTACACAAAAATTGCTTAGGTGGTAGCGTTAATGACCGAGTATACTATATATGTCATGCCGCACCCTTCGTCGAGGAGGTACAACGCCCTTGAGGGGATAGGTGAAGAGGATAATGGGGTGGGAAATTTTGTCTCTCTTTTTTTCTCTTTGGGTTCATTATTTCAGTTTGTGAACAAGTACGAAAAACTGGAGCGTAACGTCATTAATGCGACAAATGAGAAGGCCGATCAAACTTACCCCCACCACCGCCCACTCTTATGCGTAATTTTATTCACTGAATTTTATTATCGTGTGCGAATAATAAAATAATTTTATTATGAGTGAAAAGCAGAGAAATTATTTATAAATTGTTGAAATTATTTGTTTTTTAAAAATGTTGATATGATAATTTTCATTTTGAAGAGATTTATTTTTTTTTTTAATTTAAAAAATGAAAAATTGTTTAAATCAACATTTCATCATGTTTGTACGAATGTAGGAATGTTTGATTGACGCTGGCAACAGTTAATTTCAATTCTTCCTCATTTTAATATTTAATTTTTTTTCTGAAATTCCCTCCGGCCATATACTGTAACGTACACCCGGCTTATACGTATCTATAATTCGTTAATTGTAGAGAGACCGGAAGCACGGCTCGTTTGGATAGTGAGTATATATTCACTCGATGGAAAGTACATTAAAGACAGAATATATAGTAGAGAGGGTGGAGAGGTGGGTTGAAACCCGTCGGTAGCACACAAAGCCACGCCACGGGCCATTTTACTGGGCTCATCTCTGCTCGTATACACTCCTTATACTCGTTCACTTTGTTCTCATCTTTCACCGAAAAATCTTCCTCCTCCCCCTTATTTCCATCATCGTGCTTCAACAATCTCTACGAATATTTTATGTACTTGATAATATTTATTCAGAGATACGTCTTCATTTAAAATTGTACTGGAAATTCTTCATTAAAAACCGCTGATATATTGAGAGAGAGAGATTTCCAATTTGAAATTGTGCAATTAATTTATTAATAATTATTATGAATAACATAATTAATATAATTAACAATAATATTAATATTTATTCAATTGATTAAAACAAAGAAATATTTGCACAAAATTTATATAAATAAAAAAAAAAACATGATAAATATGAATTAACATGTACATTATAATTCGTAAAATTTATGACATCGAGCACCAATGAAATTCACCTATCGACCGTATTCGGTGTCGACCCTCTCGTAAAACTATGAAATAATAATCTCCGTCAAATCCACTCAATCTCCCCAAACATAACGATATTTTTATAAACCCCCCCAAAAATGCCCATAAACTGTGTAATAATAACGTATCCAAAATTGAATTAATAAACAAAAGTAACTATCACAAATGTCAGAGGTATAATAAATTGATAAATAAAATGTAATAACTTTAATTCGCTATGAAATTGCATTACGATAGACTTTACGACAGGTGGAAGATGAATCGCGACACTTGTTATCCCGTCAATATACCAAAACTGTCAAACCGACGGGCAGCAGTGTAACACAGTGTATATATCTATCAAGTAGCGTGAAAGTAGGAGAGAGAAATGAGAATGGTATAGTGGTAGGAGCAGATGGTTACCGAGTTGCAGTGGGGCCCTTGTGTCCTCTCCCACTCGTTCCATCTCACTTTGATATTTTATCCCCAACCCTTCCCTCTCTCTCTCTCATCTTAACTCGAACCATCTCTTGTATAATAGAATGTAGTCTAAGGCTGATGGATGGATGAGGCGGTAAACTCAATTCAATCTTTCTCGATGGACATCTTGGAATTGTGGGACTGTGTGAAACGCCAATTGGTGAGTTTCATTCTCAAATTACATCCAGGGTAATCAATATTATTCAAACTGAAGTTAATTATCACTAGTTATTTGTTTTAATTGAAGTTGTAGAATCATTCAAATTATGTTAATTGCGACAATTTTTACAATTATTTATTTAACTTGAGAACGAGGGATTTTAATAGAAAATGTTGAAAGACCTTTTTTCTAGCTGAAAAAATTTCCAACAAATATTGTCTTTTGATATTTTTTCATAAAGTCACTCACTATTGAGATAAATTGATATGAAAAATTAACTTTTTCCGTTGTATTTCACCACTCTAATACAAATTTTATTAATAAAATTATTTCGTGTGAATCAAATAAACAGTATATTAAATTTTTTCAGAGTTCCTTCACACTTGAAACAATAACACTTTTCATGCCCGATTACCCAAAAATCTGCATAAAGCCTTCAAGACCCATTGGTGCGTTTAATCGAAAGAATCGAGGTGTGGGAGTATTATATGGAACATCACAAAAAAGAAAAAGGAATTTCAGAAATAAAAAGGGGAGTCAGGAGGAAAACGGAGGAAAAAAGAAAAAAAAAAATGTTGAATATATTCGGATTATGAATATTCTGGTGCTCTTAATGGCTGAATATTTTTGTCGAGCGAGCATTGCGGGTTACGTTACACATAAATTATTTAATAATTATGCGATATGTGTGCGTGGATGCATAAAAAATAGGAAGAGACAACGATGCCAAAGGCCCTTCGACTTTCATATTATTTTTCATCAGAAAAGAGAAGAGAAGACTTGAATACGATGGAAAAATATTGATGGTAAAACAACGAATGATTTATGGGTTTGAAAGTTGAAGGAGAGATACAGTTTTTACGAGTCATATCTTTTTTTTTTTTTTTTTTCAACGATGATCCACCCTCATGAATGTCACACGTAAATAATAACCCCTGCTGTCCCCCCCGACGTCACTGGACTAAGGGATATTCGGTAATCACCATCGAGTGTACCGGGAAAGTTACGGGGGAAGCGCACGAAACGGATCATAATCGTCATCATAAATTATTAAACAATGTTTTCGTGTGAAATACTCAGCGATATACATCCCTCTGAGAAAGTATTTTCTTCGTGTTGAAAAATTTTTGTTTTCTCAAAAATTAATTTCTTTGATATTTTGAGGGCAAAATCGGACTCTAAAATGCAAAATAAAGTTTTTCAAAAATTAATGAAAAATGATACCATCAATTGTGCCAATGGAGCTATCTCCTGACCCTAATCACTCATTATCCATAATTTATTTATTAATCACCAACATGGAAATGAACGTCGACAGGTGTTCTCCATTGACTTCCTGCTTGAGTATTCATTCACCACAATATTCCTAATTTATAACTCAGTATTATCCTCCTTCTATACTTTAATGATAATTTAAAAATTCAATAAAAATGCAATTAAATTTTAATTTTATTTACACGGAGAAAAATTTTCATTAAAAATTACCATTTCTGTCTGGTAGTTTGACAATAATTGATGCTGAATAATTAAATTTATGATAAGTAAAATGAATTTTACCATTCCATGTAAATTTGTTGATACATTTGTCGAAATGTATGTAGACAAAGACAAATAATATCTATGTGAAGGATAAAAATTATATTTATTATATAATTCATAGAATAATTTTTAGACAAGACAAATTTTACTCATGACGTCATCACGATGTACAACAGTGAATTTTTAGTGAATGGGTACACAGAGAAATAGAGGAATGTCGTGAAAGGATAAAGAAGAGAATAATAGTCGCAACCCCCACCCACCGATTGCCTCTTTTCTCTTTTCAACGGCGGAAGTCGGTGAACTGCCACGAGTGTGTAATGGACAATCGATAACGTCGATCCAAGCCAATTTTGGTTGAAAAACTTTTTCCCTCCTCTTTCACTAAGTATTTTAAAATCCCTCTCCTGCTAGCTCTTCTCCCAGTGAATTAATTCCATCTCCCATTTGCATGACCCGTCGGACCGATTTTCCACGTCAATTAACTTATTGGCGGATGCTAAATAGAGATTTTTTCCCTCCCTCCAATGTCTATGAATCTCTCCTTTTTTTTTTTTTTTTTTTTTCTTTACATTATAACAAAATTGTATTACTCGGAAATTATGAACCATAAGTGATATTAACTGGAAGAAGAAGAAATGAGGAAGTAGAGGAAAAATAATAATGAGACGTAAATTTTAATTTCACCTGACAAGGCGAGTACACGGTGCTACGGCGTAATTTTCATATACATTCGACGAGTGAATACAACGGTCACGCGATCAGGAGAATAACGGGGTCAAACTCTTTATGGATAAAAATAAGAGGAGTGGGGGAATTTATACGGAATATATTGTATTTAGAGGAAAACCATTTGTTTTGGGGATTCAAATCGAAGCTAGAGAAATATTTCTCATTTCTCTTGTTTGAAAACGATTCGGTTGTTCCCCATTTTTTAATAAAACATGACGTAACAATTTTTTTTTTTTCATTTTTTCATTTTACTATTCCACTCGTATATCCTCTCGGGTTTTTACGATTTGTTCCCATACCCTTCCCCTGTACCGCATTCACCTAGGGCCGAGGGAAAACCTCAATCGAGGAAAACCTGACCAGGTATACATTCGTCTCTTGCGAGTCAGCCGCTCGAACATTGAAAACTGTGAAATTAGAGCTTTCCAAATTTCCCCCCACCCCCTCTAACCACACAACCACCGCCGTTGGCCAATATATGACGTAACAATTTTTAACCAAAAATAATTTTTTTTAATCGAAGAAAAGTCGAGAATTATTTTTTCAAATTTTTAAATTTCGGGTTTCAAAGAACTGCTTCTCCCCAAAACGCTCTTTAAATACACAAAATGAGTATAATCGTCACTCTATTTTCAACAGTCGTAATGTTAATTAAAGCGCTTCACTTTTATTTGACTTACTGGGGGGAAAAAAAAGGTGCAGGGGACAACATGAAAGCAATCTTTGCACCAACGAAAAGTAAGAGTGTATACTACATAACTATGAAATGAGAGCTGGAGTAAGGGGAGATGAATGAAGACCGTATATTATATTTTGTCCACTGAGAGATGTTGAAGCTACGCAGAATTTTCCCTGCATTAGCCTGAGGCCCAGACTCTCCCCTTTCTCTCTCTCTCTCTCGGACATAGAGTTTCAGTCAAACAATCAGCAATATTTGCACCACGACTCATCCCCTTTGTCACTCTCACGCTCCCCTCCACCCCCAACTCCTTTTTTTTTCTCATCTCAAAGGCCTTGTGCGATATTAACGTAGAAATATCGTTATTGTCACAGACTCAACTCAAACAAATTTCTCCCCCCCCCCCCCTCCATCATTCATTTCATTTTCAATGAATTAAAAGTCTTGGGGGATTGTTATTAAAAATTGCAAGGTCAAGGTTTTTTTTGACCAGACCCCGTGAATATAAACGACGCATTTTTTTCTCATTAAATATAAATTAATTCCTTGATAATTCCATCCGTTGATTTTAAAAACTCAATTTTTTAATAATTAAATTTTTTTTTAATTTGAAATTGTTGCCATCTCTTTACATCATTCCGCGTTTGATAAATACTTTAACTCAATCATCGTCAAGATGACCATAAAATTGATCACCATGACGCAAACTAACTCCTACTCAGACCGTATAAATCACTGTAATATTCAAAACGATTAAGTAAGGAATATTCAATAATCGTCATGGCCTCTAGTCGCACGTGGAACACGGTATATCCACTGTGTGAACCCTGAGGGCAATGCAAATATCTCAATGTCAATGATACACATTTATAAAAATAACAATGTATGCTTCTCAATCACAAAAAACTCTACAAATAATCCCCGAGAATGAGGTTAAACTTTTTAATTAAAAGAATAAACAAAATCGAATTCAAAATTTTTTCCCGCATTTTTCATGTATCAAACTCATTTCCATTTAAACTAAATTTTTAATTAAAACCACAATTAACCCCTTCCAACTCTGAAAAAAATTTATCAACTAAAAATCCCCAAAAAAATTGGCATTTAAAAATAATAAAATGAATCATTCGAACGTAAAAACAACACGAGCTCCAAATATCCGTGAATTCCCCTAGATTAATTACTTCTAGTTCATCAAATGTGTTCACCCCATAGTTTACTCCAATTCCTTCATGTGCCTGACGATGATGACCTCGCGACGAGCTTCTCCCCCCCCCCCCCCCCCACCCCCCTAAAGCAGCTCAAAAAAAAACCTACAGAGTAGCTTCACAACAGCACAAGCTTTCTTCCACCTGTGGTTATACACTAGGGGTAGGTGTATCGAGGTCACGCAAGGCGTCTGGAGCGCAGGTCTAGTTCGTCGGAGGCGTGCAGAAGTCCCCTGTAAGCCTTCGTTTACCCCTGCGGCACAACTTGTTATACCAAAGCATTTGCCCTGGCGAACGTAAGGCCAGTACATAAGACGCATTAAACCGCTTAAATTGGCCCGAAAAATTGTAAAAATATATCTGCAATTGAACGAGTGAAATTGAACAATTTTTTTTGTAGATATTGTTGTCCACTGGAAAAATTTGACAAAACCCAGTGCTTCCTGGATAACGTACGTGATCGATAATCAGCTGTTCCGAGAACTACAAAGTTTTTAAAGCACGAGTTTTTACTTGTTGAGTGCTTTTTATAAATTAATAAAAAATTTTCTCAGTTTATGTTGACAATATCGTACTAAAGGAGAATCGAGAATTAATCAAGAGGTAATTATAAATTAATCATGATGGAACTATCATCACTGATCAACGAAAATTCATCAAACGTTGGGATTTCAATTGCTAGTGTAATTGTGTTTATCGAGGGAAATTGTGACTGGATACAATCATTGCGTTTAACTGGTGAATCTATGTTTTCATTTGTGAACTACAGCCAATATTCCCCAAAAAGCAATTACGGAGTTTGTGGGCAGTTGGTTTGAGTATCTTCACCTGCGGGGTTAAATTGTTTGAGGACACTTTGTTTTTTTGAAAATATTTATTTTGAATCATTGTGAAGAGATCAGAATTGCGATTGAGAGATTGAAAATGGGTCAATGGGAGATTGAAAAATTGGAATCGGTGCTTCGGGCTATCATGTGAAAAAACAAAAATATTTTGTATTTTTACAAGGATTTTTCAAATAATAGCAAAACGAGTACAGAAAAACCCTCAATTACCAAAGTGTATTTGTTACAATGCATTTATTCTGTTAATTTTTTGTTTTTAATTGTTTTAATTGATAAAATTAAAAAAAATTGAATTAACTGTAATAATTAGTGTTCCCCAAAGTCAAATAACATTAGCAAAATTTCTTGAGCAAGTTTATTTGAACGTTAATGGCACTGGGAATGTATTTCCCGAGGGGTAAATTGAGTTGAGTGCAAGTTGCAAGAGTCTTGAAAATTGCAAGAATGTGAAAAATTATAAATTGAGTTGTGACATTTTGACAAATTCATTAATTCATTATCAATAAATTAATTAATTAAATCGTTTACTCAATATCTCATCAGATAATTTCAATATTCTCCCACAAATTCCCAATTAATTGCAATAGTCAATGATCAACTAATTTGATAATTAACTACGGAAATATAGTAGATTTGTGTTTTGTCATGATTGTGTACATTCACATGAATGGCAATCAAATATACATGTGTAAACGATAATTCTAGTTTCAACAAAGTTTTCATAGATATGACACCAGCCAGTGCCAGTTAATTGTAACGCAATGTCACTCAATATTGCTCATTGTTGGTGAAACCCAATGTTTCACCTCTCATCCTGTCTTTCAAGTCCTCTCCCCTCCCCCCTCTTGGGTTTTCCGGATGGTAGTTTTAACCGTGTTTGCAAATACCGGTGAAATGCCACAATAAACGACCACCATCGGGAGGAGGACCCTGTTTGTATTCCAACTAACAATCCTCCAACTCGTAACATATGCATTACACGTACTGGTACACCTCGGCAAACTATTCATTTTACTACGAACAAACCTGATGATCATCAACTTTGCTTCAATGGCAAATTGTATAAATGAATTATTATTTTTAATTATAATTAATTTTAGTAATTCAGTTGTTTCATTGTGCAATTTCATTTCAGAAATTTAATTTTTAGAAATAATTCAATTTTTTTATATCAAAATGAGTAAAAAAAAAATTTTATGATTGAGAATTTTTTTATTCATAAAATCACAAAATTGTGTTTAACAAAAAAAAAATCATTAAAATTTTTCAACTTTTAATTCATACGTAAAATATAGTTTAATCATACGAATAAACTCATATTTCATTGAACTAAAAAATTAATTTCTGATATCGATCGAATTTCCACCTAAACATTTTTCTCTGCGAGGATAGTAAACACGTTAAATATTATTCCGGAGTATTCTGAATACTGTTGAAAAATAAAACAGACAGAGAGCTGTCAGTCATCTAGTATATTTTCACGTCCGACTGGACATTTGAAAGAGCCCCTCCCCTCCCCCCAACACCCCACTGTCGACCGGTGAACGAGTGCGAATAGGCAGAGAGGGAATACAGTGAAAATGAGATTCAATATTAGCGAGAGTTTAAAAATTCATGCTCTGTACACCAGGCTGAGTACATTAACTCGTACAGATAAGCCCTCTGTACATGCTTGTGCGTGTCCCATGGCCATCAAGGTTTGTCCAATGATATAAGTATACAGTTGTACGTGTATTTTGCACCCCAATGTCACTTTTCCATATATTCTTCACCATATAGGTTATTCCATGTGAACTGGTAGACGCGTTATAATCGCCCTGACTCACCCCTTCCATCGTTATATCCGGGTGTATGTATAAAACACTAACGGTAATGCCACTTTTGTCCATCAGATTCCTTCATGATGAATAATACAAGCATTCTCGCACGATTGTGTAATCATTGGATTATATTTGTCATCCTGTTCTTACTATTTCATGCGAATGGAATTATTTGTGTTCATATCAGGTGCACTCAATATTCCATTTTTTTTTTTTTTCAACAAAAAGAGAAGAAAATTATTCAAATTTTTTTCTTTCTCTTTCGATTAAAGTATTTTTATTTACAAAAACTCTATTTCTGTCTGGACGTTAAAACGATTGCATTATTAATAATCGTGTAAACTCATGGGAGTTTCATTCACTCAAATGGCATTTTAATTTTAGTTTAATCGCGATAGAGATGTATGGGTGGATCAATCGATTTCTAGGGGGACAGAGTGTTTTCTTATGCAAGGACAACAATGAGTTTGTCGGGCGGAGTGAACACTCAACGATGCAGAGTGATTGTCTATTGACCGGTGGACACTCTCATCGATCCAGCCATTTGTCGTTTCGTTCAGTATTTGAGGACAAAGACACGAAGAGATGTTTTTTTTCTACTAGCTTTTTCAAAAAATACATTTTCACTCATTCCAATTCAATCAAAACAACTGGAAAATAAGGATTTTTATAACTATTGGAATCATTGATTTTTACAGTCAAATAATGTTTTTTTTTCTTTTTTTCATCGTAAAGTCGTAATAAACGAGGTTACGAGAGCTCTGAACGGGATGATACGACACGACTGTTTGTTGTTTTGTTTGAAAAAATCAATGTTCAAATGTACTTTTTCATTTTAAGTGTTTTAAGCATTCAAAAGTCGTTTCTGGATTTATCTTTCATTTTACTATTAAAAAAAAAAACACAATTAAAGTGAAAAACTTTGATAATAATTTTAGTTTTCGTATTAAAATTATTAAGGATTTCGATAAATTTTTTTATTCTCAGAGAATAATGGTTTTGATCATTGAGAGTAAATTCTTGATGGAATTATGGAAAAAATAATTGACAAGGAAATGAAGAGGAATAATGGAAATATAGACGATACGAGGCATTTATTTTCTTCGAAAATGTGAAGACAAGGGGCTAAATAGAGGAGAGACAGTGAAGAGAAGTGGCGAAGACGTCATCCTGGGAGAATGTCTTTCTTTGGATGGGGTAGGGGTGGACGGGAGAGCAACGATGAGCATCCAGGACGCAATTTGCAGGATGGCCTCTTTCAAATAGCATCCCAGGCTTGTCACATACTCGTGCAGGTAAGGCCCTCGGTTCAATTAAAATAAGAGCTTCGTATTATTACCCGCTCTGCGAACCTTTCACGGTAAATGGGGAGGGGGGGAGAGAACAACAAGGCTGAAGGGAAAAGTTGTCGGAGATGTGATTGTCCTTTACTACTCACAAATCCACAGTATATAACGGGGAATTTCCATCCCTTATTGCTAGCCACTTTTCAGTATTAAAAAAGAAAATTTTTCCCTAATTAATCAGTTTTTTATCGGTTTTTTAAACATTTCATTTGATTCAATTTCTATCTATTCTCATTCCATTTCCTCTGTATTTTTTATAATAAAAAAAAAACGTTCATTTCAACAATTTATTTGTTAAATAGCGAATGAGTGAAATAATAAAATGTCAATCAATTTAGATTAGTTTAATTTACATTCTCCCCCTCCTAAATTAATTAATTCTCCAGGTAAATAATACCCACAACGTGTCTTACGGTGGTAACAACACAGTAACCAACGTTGCTTACTCAAAGTACTCATCAGCCTCAGTACCTAATACAGCATCACACTCACCAGTTCCATCATCATCAAAATCCTATCCAAGTGACTCAGGTGCATTGAGCAAGGACGACCAAGATGTTGTGGTACTTCTCCCCAACCGCAAAAGCAGGACTCCACGTATTAAGCATAAACTATCGGTAAGAAATAACCATCAATTACAAATTTTTTCAATCACTCGAGGACATTTGGGAAGTTTGAAAAAATATGACTATGTAGACACTTGGAAACAGATGTCATATTAGCAAAATTATTCACTGGTGCAGGCAAACGATTTGGGTCAAAATTTAAATAGTTGTATGTGTGAGTGACAAACGGGGATGGGATGTGGCGGGTAATTTGAATGTCTCAGTAAGGTCAGGGTTGAGAGGTGGGGCTAATGAATCAGCGAGCGTCACGTGTTTATTGGAATCTACGTAGTTGGCCCGATTGAGGTGGTAGGAGGGCTTTAATTTTATCACTTTGAGACACGATAGTAAGACACGGGAGAAAGACCAATTGGGTAATAAATTAAGTTTTATTAAGCTGAACTATTTAATTTAAAATAGAAAATAATGGAATTACGTTTGAAAAATAAATTATCTTTTAATTGAGAAATTAAAATGCTGAAAAGTAATTGATCTTCTGTAACGGAGAATTTTCTTGACTCTTGAATGAAAGAGACTTTCGGATTTTAAATATCCAACCATTACAATCACAAAAATCACAATTGTTCACTATATCTGATCGTCTGAAGTGAGCTTTTATCATCCCAAGAAACGTGAGTGCAAGACGCCAATGTAACTGAGAATGTCAATAAAAAACAAACGACAATTTTCCAAGAAATGTGAGGAAAAATCCTTAATGTCTTTCAGCTCTCATTCCCTCTCGATTCATTTATTTCTTCTACGTTTTATTGTTTGAGTGTATTTTCGTGCGTCGTAAGCATGTCCATGTCTATGCTCTTAACTGTCGTAAGTGCGTTCGTATTCAATTGCCGCTTATTTCGTTTCACTGAACGTATACTCAACGACTCCTCAGCGTTTGTTTTCTCAACGGTTCTCAAGTACCCTAAATTAGATCGGTTGAGGGGTGGCGTGGAGGAGGGGGATAAGAGAGGTACATTCCCGTACTTAGTATACATACGTGTCTTTATTTATGTACGTTACATTGCAGAAAATTGCAGTGCGACGTTTTCACGGATGTTATGGAGACTACAGTGGAGCCATTCTGGGGATGCTCAAGCCAAGATTTCAAATTTCTTTGCGTCCCATTTACCACTCGAGCTTCTTTTTCCCCCTCTTTCATTCAACTTTTTATTTCTATTTATTCTCGTGTCCCTTTGCTCTTTTGTACCAACGACATTTCCGTCGTTTTGCCAGTTTCGTTCCGGCTGAGGAAAGGAAAATAACTGAAAAATTGTGGAAATTTTTTTTTTTTTTTTTTTCACTTCTTGTTTGCAACATTTTGGGAGAGAGATTTGCGTGACTCGAGGACATTTGAACTTGGCGCTTTTGTAGTCACGTGATGGGGTTAGGAGAAATGTAAGGGGCGCAGTCTGCAATGATATTATCAGTCAATTTTCCAGTTTTATTCGACACGCTAGTTCTGCGTGGGGAGAATTGAGGGCTCTTCGATGTTCAATCGTTCCTTCGGTTTTTTTTTTTCTCCTTGGGTAGGAAGGATTTGAGGACATGTTTTTGATGTATTGAGCGAGAATGAGAATTATTCAATTGAATGGAATGATTTTTTTTTTCAACGATCGCAACAGAAATATTCCGATAACGCGAGTGATCTAATCTAATAATGAATAATTTTTTGTAAATTTCAAAAACTCAATTCCTTTCTTAATTCCTTTATCATAAAGTTGATTGACAATGAATGATTGTACTGATTGTCAACTTTTTATTTGCCTTCCGATTGGTCGATGTATCGATCAATGATTTCCATGACTACGAGGAGGTTATTTCTTATTTGAATCAAATTACGCGCAGTTCACGTGTAGTTGGAGCCTTTTGTTTTGAACAAATCATCGGAAAACATGTTCCGGGCGTGCCAGACTCTGGGTTCCGCACCGCCCAAGCTCAAATGATCTCAAAAATCGATTGGAAAAGACTAGAAGTCGCTATCTCCTATGGTTTTCGAGAAAATTTGTTTTTTTGAAATTTTCAAAACTTTGACTCCTCTTCCTGGCCTCTCAATCATCGATAAACGGGCTTTGGCCTCTCACACTCTGGGTTCCGCACCCCCCAAGCTCAAATCATCTCAGAAATCGATTGGAAAAGACTAGAAGTCGCTATCTCCTATGGTTTTCGAGAAAATTTGTTTTTTTGAAATTTTCAAAACTTTGACTCCTCTTCCTGGCCTCTCAATCATCGATAAACGGGTTTTGGCCTCTCACACTCTGGGTTCCGCACCTCCCAAGCTCAAATCATCTCAGAAATCGATTGGAAAAGACTAGAAGTCGCTATCTCCTATGGTTTTCGAGAAAATTTGTTTTTTTGAAATTTTCAAAACTTTGACTCCTCTTCCTGGCCTCTCAATCATCGATAAACAGGTTTTGGCCTCTCACACTCTGGGTTCCGCACCCCCCAAGCTCAAATCATCTCAGAAATCGATTGAAAAAGACTAGAAGTCGCTATCTCCTATGGTTTTCGAGAAAATTTGTTTTTTTGAAATTTTCAAAACTTTGACTCCTCTTCCTGGCCTCTCAATCATCGATAAACGGGTTTTGGCCTCTCACACTCTGGGTTCCGCACCTCCCAAGCTCAAATCATCTCAGAAATCGATTGGAAAAGACTAGAAGTCGCTATCTCCTATGGTTTTCGAGAAAATTTGTTTTTTTGAAATTTTCAAAACTTTGACTCCTCTTCCTGGCCTCTCAATCATCGATAAACGGGTTTTGGCCTCTCACACTCTGGGTTCCGCACCTCCCAAGCTCAAATCATCTCAGAAATCGATTGGAAAAGACTAGAAGTCGCTATCTCCTATGGTTTTCGAGAAAATTTGTTTTTTTGAAATTTTCAAAACTTTGACTCCTCTTCCTGGCCTCTCAATCATCGATAAACGGGTTTTGGCCTCTCACACTCTGGGTTCCGCACCCCCCAAGCTCAAATCATCTCAAAAATCGATTGGAAAAGACTAGAAGTCGCTATCTCCTATGGTTTTCGAGAAAATTTGTTTTTTTGAAATTTTCAAAACTTTGACTCCTCTTCCTGGCCTCTCAATCATCGATAAACGGGTTTTGGCCTCTCACACTCTGGGTTCCGCACCTCCCAAGCTCAAATCATCTCAGAAATCGATTGGAAAAGACTAGAAGTCGCTATCTCCTATGGTTTTCGAGAAAATTTGTTTTTTTGAAATTTTCAAAACTTTGACTCCTCTTCCTGGCCTCTCCATCATCGATAAACGGGTTTTGGCCTCTCACACTCTGGGTTCCGCACCTCCCAAGCTCAAATCATCTCAGAAATCGATTGGAAAAGACTAGAAGTCGCTATCTCCTATGGTTTTCGAGAAAATTTGTTTTTTTGAAATTTTCAAAACTTTGACTCCTCTTCCTGGCCTCTCAATCATCGATAAACGGGTTTTGGCCTCTCACACTCTGGGTTCCGCACCGCCCAAGCTCAAATCATCTCAAAAATCGATTGGAAAAGACTAGAAGTCGCTATCTCCAATGGTTTTCGAGAAAATTTGTTTTTTTGAAATTTTCAAAACTTTGACTCCTCTTCCTGGCCTCTCCATCATCGATAAACGGGTTTTGGCCTCTCACACTCTGGGTTCCGCACCCCCCAAGCTCAAATCATCTCAGAAATCGATTGGAAAAGACTAGAAGTCGCTATCTCCTATGGTTTTCGAGAAAATTTGATTTTTTGAAATTTTCAAAACTTTGACTCCTCTTCCTGGCCTCTCCATCATCGATAAACGGGTTTTGGCCTCTCACACTCTGGGTTCCGCACCCCCCAAGCTCAAATCATCTCAAAAATCGATTGGAAAAGACTAGAAGTCGCTATCTCCTATGGTTTTCGAGAAAATTTGTTTTTTTGAAATTTTCAAAACTTTGACTCCTCTTCCTGGCCTCTCAATCATCGATAAACGGGTTTTGGCCTCTCACACTCTGGGTTCCGCACCCCCCAAGCTCAAATCATCTCAGAAATCGATTGGAAAAGACTAGAAGTCGCTATCTCCTATGGTTTTCGAGAAAATTTGATTTTTTGAAATTTTCAAAACTTTGACTCCTCTTCCTGGCCTCTCAATCATCGATAAACGGGTTTTGGCCTCTCACACTCTGGGTTCCGCACCCCCCAAGCTCAAATCATCTCAAAAATCGATTGGAAAAGACTAGAAGTCGCTATCTCCTATGGTTTTCGAGAAAATTTGTTTTTTTGAAATTTTCAAAACTTTGACTCCTCTTCCTGGCCTCTCAATCATCGATAAACGGGTTTTGGCCTCTCACACTCTGGGTTCCGCACCCCCCAAGCTCAAATCATCTCAGAAATCGATTGGAAAAGACTAGAAGTCGCTATTTCCTATGGTTTTCGAGAAAATTTGTTTTTTTGACATTTTCAAAACTTTGACTCCTCTTCCTGGCCTCTCAATCATCGATAAACGGGTTTTGGCCTCTCACACTCTGGGTTCCGCACCCCCCAAGCTCAAATCATCTCAGAAATCGATTGGAAAAGACTAGAAGTCGCTATTTCCTATGGTTTTCGAGAAAATTTGTTTTTTTGACATTTTCAAAACTTTGACTCCTCTTCCTGGCCTCTCCATCATCGATAAACGGGTTTTGGCCTCTCACACTCTGGGTTCCGCACCGCCCAAGCTCAAATCATCTCAGAAATCGATTGGAAAAGACTAGAAGTCGCTATCTCCTATGGTTTTCGAGAAAATTTGTTTTTTTGACATTTTCAAAACTTTGACTCCTCTTCCTGGCCTCTCCATCATCGATAAACGGGTTTTGGCCTCTCACACTCTGGGTTCCGCACCTCCCAAGCTCAAATCATCTCAAAAATCGATTGGAAAAGACTAGAAGACGCTATCTCCTATGGTTTTCGAGAAAATTTGTTTTTTTGAAATTTTCAAAACTTTGACTCCTCTTCCTGGCCTCTCCATCATCGATAAACGGGTTTTGGCCTCTCACACTCTGGGTTCCGCACCCCCCAAGCTCAAATCATCTCAAAAATCGATTGGAAAAGACTAGAAGTCGCTATCTCCTATAGTTTTCGAGAAAATTTGTTTTTTTGAAATTTTCAAAACTTTGACTCCTCTTCCTGGCCTCTCCATCATCGATAAACGGGTTTTGGCCTCTCACACTCTGGGTTCCGCACCCCCCAAGCTCAAATCATCTCAAAAATCGATTGGAAAAGACTAGAAGTCGCTATCTCCTATAGTTTTCGAGAAAATTTGTTTTTTTGAAATTTTCAAAACTTTGACTCCTCTTCCTGGCCTCTCCATCATCGATAAACGGGTTTTGGCCTCTCACACTCTGGGTTCCGCACCCCCCAAGCTCAAATCATCTCAAAAATCGATTGGAAAAGACTAGAAGTCGCTATCTCCTATGGTTTTCGAGAAAATTTGTTTTTTTGAAATTTTCAAAACTTTGACTCCTCTTCCTGGCCTCTCAATCATCGATAAACGGGTTTTGGCCTCTCACACTCTGGGTTCCGCACCCCCCAAGCTCAAATCATCTCAGAAATCGATTGGAAAAGACTAGAAGTCGCTATTTCCTATGGTTTTCGAGAAAATTTGTTTTTTTGACATTTTCAAAACTTTGACTCCTCTTCCTGGCCTCTCAATCATCGATAAACGGGTTTTGGCCTCTCACACTCTGGGTTCCGCACCCCCCAAGCTCAAATCATCTCAGAAATCGATTGGAAAAGACTAGAAGTCGCTATTTCCTATGGTTTTCGAGAAAATTTGTTTTTTTGACATTTTCAAAACTTTGACTCCTCTTCCTGGCCTCTCCATCATCGATAAACGGGTTTTGGCCTCTCACACTCTGGGTTCCGCACCCCCCAAGCTCAAATCATCTCAAAAATCGATTGGAAAAGACTAGAAGTCGCTATCTCCTATGGTTTTCGAGAAAATTTGTTTTTTTGAAATTTTCAAAACTTTGACTCCTCTTCCTGGCCTCTCAATCATCGATAAACGGGTTTTGGCCTCTCACACTCTGGGTTCCGCACCCCCCAAGCTCAAATCATCTCAAAAATCGATTGGAAAAGACTAGAAGTCGCTATCTCCTATGGTTTTCGAGAAAATTTGTTTTTTTGAAATTTTCAAAACTTTGACTCCTCTTCCTGGCCTCTCCATCATCGATAAACGGGTTTTTGCCTCTCACACTCTGGGTTCCGCACCGCCCAAGCTCAAATGATCTCAAAAATCGATTGGAAAAGACTAGAAGTCGCTATCTCCTATGGTTTTCGAGAAAATTTGTTTTTTTGAAATTTTCAAAACTTTGACTCTTCCTGGCCTCTCCATCATCGATAAACGGGTTTTGGCCTCTCACACTCTGGGTTCCGCACCGCCCAAGCTCAAATCATCTCAGAAATCGATTGGAAAAGACTAAAAGTCGCTATCTCCTATGGTTTTCGAGAAAATTTGTTTTTTTGAAATTTTCAAAACTTTGACTCCTCTTCCTGGCCTCTCCATCATCGATAAACGGGTTTTGGCCTCTCACACTCTGGGTTCCGCACCCCCCAAGCTCAAATCATCTCAAAAATCGATTGGAAAAGACTAGAAGTCGCTATCTCCTATAGTTTTCGAGAAAATTTGTTTTTTTGAAATTTTCAAAACTTTGACTCCTCTTCCTGGCCTCTCCATCATCGATAAACGGGTTTTGGCCTCTCACACTCTGGGTTCCGCACCCCCCAAGCTCAAATCATCTCAAAAATCGATTGGAAAAGACTAGAAGTCGCTATCTCCTATGGTTTTCGAGAAAATTTGTTTTTTTGAAATTTTCAAAACTTTGACTCCTCTTCCTGGCCTCTCAATCATCGATAAACGGGTTTTGGCCTCTCACACTCTGGGTTCCGCACCCCCCAAGCTCAAATCATCTCAGAAATCGATTGGAAAAGACTAGAAGTCGCTATTTCCTATGGTTTTCGAGAAAATTTGTTTTTTTGACATTTTCAAAACTTTGACTCCTCTTCCTGGCCTCTCCATCATCGATAAACGGGTTTTGGCTTCTCACACTCTGGGTTCCGCACCTCCCAAGCTCAAATCATCTCAAAAATCGATTGGAAAAGACTAGAAGTCGCTATCTCCTATGGTTTTCGAGAAAATTTGTTTTTTTGAAATTTTCAAAACTTTGACTCCTCTTCCTGGCCTCTCCATCATCGATAAACGGGTTTTGGCCTCTCACACTCTGGGTTCCGCACCCCCCAAGCTCAAATCATCTCAAAAATCGATTGGAAAAGACTAGAAGTCGCTATCTCCTATGGTTTTCGAGAAAATTTGTTTTTTTGAAATTTTCAAAACTTTGACTCCTCTTCCTGGCCTCTCAATCATCGATAAACGGGTTTTGGCCTCTCACACTCTGGGTTCCGCACCCCCCAAGCTCAAATCATCTCAAAAATCGATTGGAAAAGACTAGAAGTCGCTATTTCCTATGGTTTTCGAGAAAATTTGTTTTTTTGACATTTTCAAAACTTTGACTCTTCTTCCTGGCCTCTCAATCATCGATAAACGGGTTTTGGCCTCTCACACTCTGGGTTCCGCACCCCCCAAGCTCAAATCATCTCAAAAATCGATTGGAAAAGACTAGAAGTCGCTATCTCCTATGGTTTTCGAGAAAATTTGTTTTTTTGAAATTTTCAAAACTTTGACTCCTCTTCCTGGCCTCTCCATCATCGATAAACGGGTTTTGGCCTCTCACACTCTGGGTTCCGCACCCCCCAAGCTCAAATCATCTCAGAAATCGATTGGAAAAGACTAAAAGTCGCTATCTCCTATAGTTTTCGAGAAAATTTGTTTTTTTGAAATTTTCAAAACTTTGACTCCTCTTCCTGGCCTCTCCATCATCGATAAACGGGTTTTGGCCTCTCACACTCTGGGTTCCGCACCCCCCAAGCTCAAATGATCTCAAAAATCGATTGGAAAAGACTAGAAGTCGCTATCTCCTATGGTTTTCGAGAAAATTTGTTTTTTTGAAATTTTCAAAACTTTGACTCTTCCTGGCCTCTCCATCATCGATAAACGGGTTTTGGCCTCTCACACTCTGGGTTCCGCACCGCCCAAGCTCAAATCATCTCAGAAATCGATTGGAAAAGACTAAAAGTCGCTATCTCCTATAGTTTTCGAGAAAATTTGTTTTTTTGAAATTTTCAAAACTTTGACTCCTCTTCCTGGCCTCTCCATCATCGATAAACGGGTTTTGGCCTCTCACACTCTGGGTTCCGCACCCCCCAAGCTCAAATCATCTCAAAAATCGATTGGAAAAGACTAGAAGTCGCTATCTCCTATGGTTTTCGAGAAAATTTGTTTTTTTGAAATTTTCAAAACTTTGACTCCTCTTCCTGGCCTCTCAATCATCGATAAACGGGTTTTGGCCTCTCACACTCTGGGTTCCGCACCCCCCAAGCTCAAATCATCTCAGAAATCGATTGGAAAAGACTAGAAGTCGCTATTTCCTATGGTTTTCGAGAAAATTTGTTTTTTTGACATTTTCAAAACTTTGACTCCTCTTCCTGGCCTCTCCATCATCGATAAACGGGTTTTGGCCTCTCACACTCTGGGTTCCGCACCTCCCAAGCTCAAATCATCTCAAAAATCGATTGGAAAAGACTAGAAGTCGCTATCTCCTATGGTTTTCGAGAAAATTTGTTTTTTTGAAATTTTCAAAACTTTGACTCCTCTTCCTGGCCTCTCCATCATCGATAAACGGGTTTTGGCCTCTCACACTCTGGGTTCCGCACCCCCCAAGCTCAAATCATCTCAAAAATCGATTGGAAAAGACTAGAAGTCGCTATCTCCTATGGTTTTCGAGAAAATTTGTTTTTTTGAAATTTTCAAAACTTTGACTCCTCTTCCTGGCCTCTCAATCATCGATAAACGGGTTTTGGCCTCTCACACTCTGGGTTCCGCACCCCCCAAGCTCAAATCATCTCAGAAATCGATTGGAAAAGACTAGAAGTCGCTATTTCCTATGGTTTTCGAGAAAATTTGTTTTTTTGACATTTTCAAAACTTTGACTCCTCTTCCTGGCCTCTCCATCATCGATAAACGGGTTTTGGCCTCTCACACTCTGGGTTCCGCACCTCCCAAGCTCAAATCATCTCAAAAATCGATTGGAAAAGACTAGAAGTCGCTATCTCCTATGGTTTTCGAGAAAATTTGTTTTTTTGAAATTTTCAAAACTTTGACTCCTTTTCCTGGCCTCTCCATCATCGATAAACGGGTTTTGGCCCCTCACACTCTGGGTTCCGCACCCCCCAAGCTCAAATCATCTCAGAAATCGATTGGAAAAGACTAGAAGTCGCTATCTCCTATGGTTTTCGAGAAAATTTGTTTTTTTGAAATTTTCAAAACTTTGACTCCTCTTCCTGGCCTCTCCATCATCGATAAACGGGTTTTGGCCTCTCACACTCTGGGTTCCGCACCCCCCAAGCTCAAATCATCTCAGAAATCGATTGGAAAAGACTAAAAGTCGCTATCTCCTATAGTTTTCGAGAAAATTTGTTTTTTTGAAATTTTCAAAACTTTGACTTTTCTTCCTGGCCTCTCCATCATCGATAAACGGGTTTTGGCCTCTCACACTCTGGGTTCCGCACCCCCCAAGCTCAAATCATCTCAAAAATCGATTGGAAAAGACTAGAAGTCGCTATCTCCTATAGTTTTCGAGAAAATTTGTTTTTTTGAAATTTTCAAAACTTTGACTCCTCTTCCTGGCCTCTCCATCATCGATAAACGGGTTTTGGCCTCTCACACTCTGGGTTCCGCACCCCCCAAGCTCAAATCATCTCAGAAATCGATTGGAAAAGACTAGAAGTCGCTATTTCCTATGGTTTTCGAGAAAATTTGTTTTTTTGACATTTTCAAAACTTTGACTCCTCTTCCTGGCCTCTCAATCATCGATAAACGGGTTTTGGCCTCTCACACTCTGGGTTCCGCACCCCCCAAGCTCAAATCATCTCAGAAATCGATTGGAAAAGACTAGAAGTCGCTATTTCCTATGGTTTTCGAGAAAATTTGTTTTTTTGACATTTTCAAAACTTTGACTCCTCTTCCTGGCCTCTCCATCATCGATAAACGGGTTTTGGCCTCTCACACTCTGGGTTCCGCACCTCCCAAGCTCAAATCATCTCAAAAATCGATTGGAAAAGACTAGAAGTCGCTATCTCCTATGGTTTTCGAGAAAATTTGTTTTTTTGAAATTTTCAAAACTTTGACTCCTTTTCCTGGCCTCTCCATCATCGATAAACGGGTTTTGGCCCCTCACACTCTGGGTTCCGCACCCCCCAAGCTCAAATCATCTCAGAAATCGATTGGAAAAGACTAGAAGTCGCTATCTCCTATGGTTTTCGAGAAAATTTGTTTTTTTGAAATTTTCAAAACTTTGACTTTTCTTCCTGGCCTCTCCATCATCGATAAACGGGTTTTGGCCTCTCACACTCTGGGTTCCGCACCCCCCAAGCTCAAATCATCTCAAAAATCGATTGGAAAAGACTAGAAGTCGCTATCTCCTATAGTTTTCGAGAAAATTTGTTTTTTTGAAATTTTCAAAACTTTGACTCCTCTTCCTGGCCTCTCCATCATCGATAAACGGGTTTTGGCCTCTCACACTCTGGGTTCCGCACCTCCCAAGCTCAAATCATCTCAAAAATCGATTGGAAAAGACTAGAAGTCGCTATCTCCTATGGTTTTCGAGAAAATTTGTTTTTTTGACATTTTCAAAACTTTGACTCCTCTTCCTGGCCTCTCCATCATCGATAAACGGGTTTTGGCCTCTCACACTCTGGGTTCCGCACCTCCCAAGCTCAAATCATCTCAAAAATCGATTGGAAAAGACTAGAAGTCGCTATCTCCTATGGTTTTCGAGAAAATTTGTTTTTTTGAAATTTTCAAAACTTTGACTCCTTTTCCTGGCCTCTCCATCATCGATAAACGGGTTTTGGCCCCTCACACTCTGGGTTCCGCACCCCCCAAGCTCAAATCATCTCAGAAATCGATTGGAAAAGACTAGAAGTCGCTATCTCCTATGGTTTTCGAGAAAATTTGTTTTTTTGAAATTTTCAAAACTTTGACTCTTCTTCTTGGCTGATCGAATATCCAAAAACGGATTTCTGGCATTGACTATAAGGTCGTCGCGCGCGACAGCGCACATGATGTCCTATAGTATCAATTCATAAACTCTGAAATCGAATTACCCAAAATATAATTGATCAATTGAAATTCACATATTAGCTCAATTCCCGAAAAATTCAATGATAACGTACACAGTAGCCGTGTGAATCGACATGACCCGATTGTACTGACAATTTAACGGTACAATGATCATCAGGTGGAAAATTTTCACTGGTGAATTGAATAGAGTATCATTTTCACGTATACACCCAGGCATCCAGGAGTAATTATATCCCATTACACAAGAGCCAAAAGCGTGTATAAACGAGGGTTTATATGACCATAGCCAAAACAAAAGAGCCTTTCTAGTCTCACAATCCCTCGTACCGCCATTTCTCTCCCGTTTTACCCTTCGGCCACTGTCCATTCGACTGAATGTTATTATTGTCTTTACGTTCAAACGCGCCCCTCCAATACCGCTCGAGCGTGATTATACCAGTGTTATGGGAATGTGTGGAGTTGAGTGAGTAGAGGTGGAGGGGGAGGGGGGGGATGGAGATTGATTATGTGTGTGCTCCTCTGTAGTTTGTGCTCTAGCTCTGTTTTCACATAATATACAGTAAATGAGGAATTAATCGGGCGTGTTGATCGTCCATTAACGCGTTTAGAATAAAGGAAAATTTCATTGTCAACCAGTTATCGGACGATTTCACCCGCAAAATACAAACAAATCGACCCTAAACAATAATGCTGCCCTATTGTTGGCCCGCAAAATGGCTTCTTGGGTTTGATAAAGTCGATAAAGAGTAGAAACTCTAAAGAGAGTTGAGTCTGATTGAGGATCGAGTTGTTAATTAATATCTCTGAATCTAGGAGAGAGAGTGGAATTTTAATAAAGACCCTTTTTCTGTAGAATGAATCAAAAGCTACGAGAAAGAGGTCGTCAGGAAATTTCTCTGTCTTCATTCAACTCTGAGGAAATCTAGGGAAAAATTAAGTCTGACAAGAACTGACTAGATCTACTGAAATCAGATGAGAGTCGATTACATTTTTCTTAGTTTGCAAATATCTTGAAAATGAAAGGTCTTAGAAAAAATTGTCAAAAGAGCTTTTTTGGAGCCAAGAAAATTTGCAATAAATAAAGTCTTTTGACATTTTCTCCTAAACTCGATAATTACGGAGATAATTGTGTGATTAATCAGAAGAAATTTGTGATGATAAAATGAACATGAATAATAATGAAAAAAATCAATATTATTGTAGAAATGAACATTTAGGGTTTTACCCTTCATCATTTCGAGCCTCTCGCGTGTCCCAGGGGCATATAACCGGATGGATAAAACAAAAAATCATGGGATGTTATTCACACGGGAGAAAAGATTACAGGGTCTGAAGGGTATAGCTGAGAGTCTTTTACGCAAGGGAGTGAATCGGATCGAATTTCTCAAATTATACAAGTTACTTTTTTTCCCCTCATCCTCGATATTTATTGGCTAAACCAGAAAGTAAGAGAAAACAAAACTAACTTAACTGTCTTACCACACGTAACATGTATTAAAGTGATTACAGGTATAGTTTTTAATTTCATTTCTCCTCGAAAAATAACATTTCTTATAACAGAAAAATTAATTAAGGAATTTATTTACATTTTTTTAATTATCTAGTGAACAATAAGGAATAAGAATAATTAATTTATAGTAGATGTTGGGGCAAAATGGCTCGTCTAATTTTTTTTTCAAATTAAAATGAAATTTCAAAAAATTAATAACATCATGAAAGAAAAAAAAAATGCTGAATTTTATTATTTATTAGAGTAAAAATTTCGAAATTCCCTAAAGTTCTGAGGGATAAGAGTATGCGGTCGAGCCCTGGAGGGCTTTGAGCAACAACCTGGGCGTTGAGAAGGGCTCATCAAGTTTTGGCCTCGATGGCATATTGATCGTTAGATTAATATATTCACTGGCAAGCATTAGTGTACACGAAACTTCTGGGACGAATATCGCGTACGACGTTGGCACAAACCTCTGCGATGCCGGGCTGTGGTGTGCACTTCCACTCGCCTCTTCCTCTCTCTCTCACTCTTTCTCCCGTGAGACCCAGTTGGGGGATCGATAATACTCGGAGGTACCATAAGAAGCTTAACGTGTGTATACAAAATGCAAAATCTTTGGGATTTTGTCAATACGTTAATCCACGAGTTTATCAATTTATTTCCATCAGGAGCGAAGATGAAACAAAATCAAAGACAACTTTTATCTACATATTTCATTGAGATCAACTAGTGTTTAACAAATTTATGCAGTATTTTTTTTTTCCATTAATGTTAATTATTTTTCTAGCAATTTAAAAATATTGTTAGACCAGCATAATTATGTTTCTGTTAACCAACCACTCCCCCTCAATTTTTAAGAAATCGAAATGACTATTTTTCCCCAATGCATGACAAGAAACAATAAACCGGTAGCCCCTAGAGACTCCAGTAGGCTACCACCGAGAAAAAGCTAGGAAATTATAGGCATCATAGACACACACACAACTTGTGTACATACTCGTTTTCACTGAGGCGTTCATTAGAACGAATGTTTAAACCAATGTGCTTGCCCAAGGGGTACAGAGTGAATTGACGTACGTTATTGGATAGAAGCCAATTCCCATGGCGATCGTGAATGGTAGCGATTGGTGTTTACGAAAAAAATAAGAGAAACTTTATGCGTGACAAAACTCCATAGACAATGTTGGCCTTGATGGTCTCAATATTGAACCAATCCCTTGTTTTTCCTCATTATTTTCTCAATAATATCAAGGAAAGAAAGGTCGATTAAATGAGCAAAATTATTAAACAATATTAAACACTTTTCAGGGCATGTATATTGTCATTGGACACCAAAAGATTTCCCCTGATAATTTTCCACATGTGCTTTATGCCATTGTGCGGATAGACATGCGAGAGTGAATACAGTAGTGGTATAACGCGTGCCAGTGTTATTATCACGATCTATGGGCTGCATCGAGGCAATGTTTAACCCTCTGACACACAGAGAAGCCTCAGTAGGACTTTTGAATCATTCTGGAACGGTCGATTCATTCAAGTGTTAAAAAATAAAATTCCTATTTACAATTTTACAAAAAATTCACCTTATTCAATAACAAAAATTGCACTGTAAATTGTAAAGAAAAAACCGTTTTGAGAATCTATTTTTATGATTGAGTATTCGTGATTCAAATAATTATGATTTCATTACGTGCAGTTGATTTCTTTTTTGTTCATTATGTTTAATTTGATATGTTTGATAATCTTGATGTGGTTTATCGCGTAATTCAAGTGTTGATGATTAAATAATACCCGAAAAATCCTGGCTGCATCATCTCTTGGACCCCCCATCAAGGATAAATATGAAAAGATTGATGATCTTTCAGTGCTGGAGGTGAGTTCACGGTCATTTTTGCACATCCACTTCTGGAATATTGATTTTTAACTTCACGAGTGTAACAACAGACCGACCCAATTACCCCGTTGAATTATAGCAGTCTAAAAATTGTTAAACTTTCTAACGAGGCTAATGAAATACAAGTTGACAGTAACGCGATACTAAAAATAGTGAGATAAAAAAATGTAAAATTGTTAAACTTTCATAAAAAGCTGTTATTAGTTTTTTTTTTTTTTTTTTTTTTCTTATTATTATTTTTTATTCCGTAATAATTTCTCTGCGGCAAGCGCTGCGGAGTTTTCTCCGGGGGCTGGAGGGCTGGATAACAACGTACACCGGAAGTTACCGGTTTGCCTGTGGCGGGTTAACATTAGAGGGTCAAGCTGTTCAGTCGCAAGCCGCTCGGTGAAAGCATCACTACACTGGGGAAAATTGTTCCTCACTCTTTACCCCAATTCGAGGGTATAACTATAGGAAATTTAAGTTCTTTCGCTTTTGTCCGCGTTGTCAGGTATATCGTCATCTTTGCCGACGGCACGGGATACAACTTCTTGTCTCTGATGCGGTGAAAGTTTCCGGCGTATGTCCTTCAGAGTTTTGTGAATTAGTGAATAGATGACAAAAGCTCCATTTTTTAAACTTTTTTTTTTTTTTTTTGAGGTAAAATACCCAATCCACGGGGGTCACAACTTTCAGTCAATTTCCGGTTTTTGAATTAGGGGAGGAAGACACTCAGTGTCAGAGGGATATTCAAAAATCAATTTCCTTTCCCTGTGGATTTGTTTTTCAAATATCTCAAAACGCAGTTGACCTGGAAAATTCATCCACCATTGAATGAAAAGTAGAGCACAAGTTTTTCATCAGACGTGTCAAATTTTTATATGAAAACTTCAGAATTCTTCTTTCGAAGGGAATACTGCTTTTCTTATTGAAAATATTAATCTCGATTGATCATTTTAATCATATAATTTGTTGTTTCATAAAAAAAAAAATAATAATAATAACCAATTTAATAATTCCAACTGAAAATATAAAATTTCAGTGAATAAAATACTTTCATTCTCATATCCACTAAAACCCCGGATACTACCAGAGTGTAGGGTTGAAGAGCCCCAAGACTAAGGTGTGCAGTGTTTCTCAGGAAGGTTAAAAGAAACGTGTGTCGTGCCGGACGTTGAGGATCAAGCGGATGCCCATACAGCGTTATATTCGTCGAAAGCTCTCTCTCTCCACAGCCATCACATTGAGAGTTATATACGATCGTCGATAAGCGTCGTCCACCGTGGCGACATTTCCTCCTGCGCCATGCGTCAATATTGACTCATCCGATGGATCCCAATAGAGTAGTATAGAGTGAACTACGTAGGAAAATTCTCACCCCATCGTACCATTCAATGGCTCAAGACTTATATGGCATGCGAGAGGTAAACGGAAAATGGCTGACGGAGAGAAAATAAAGATCAAGTTAAAGGGAATAAAAAGGACTAATTTAACACTGGCGCCCCAGCACTTTGATCGATGGAACGTTAATCATCGCTTGGCTCGTAAAATCTTGAGTTTCTCTCTCTCTCTCTCTCTCTCTCTCCATAAATTTCTGTCTTTCTCTCACCGATTAAGGGTGTGTCCTCTCGGTTTATTTCTCCAAGGCTCCTCAACTCCTGGCCAAAGGACAACGTGAAAGCTCGGGTAATTCAATTTTAAAATAGAATTAGGAGATATTGGACACCTTCACCGAGACTGGACGACACAGATGGCGAATAATAATTACTTAAATGGGGAGAAAGGGTTATTATTAAAGAAGAAGAAAGTTGATCAATTTTTTTCACTCTTATCGATGAATTCTTCATTAACGGGTAATTGAGTTTTAATTCTTCAAGTTTTTATGAGACAATTTTAAATATTTTAAAAGGATATTATGTTCTGGGTCAGATAATTTATATTCAACTTTCAGATGATAAAAAAAAAGTTTTTTTATAATATTTAATTTATTTCACTCATTATTCTTGTGATAAAAATTTAAATTTTTGAATTTCATAAAATTTCAGACACTCGAAAGCCCTCTGTCGTTTATCTCTTGAACCTGCTCAAAATACTTGAATTTATTCAGTCGATAATACGAGAAAACTTGTTGAAAGTAAAAGATTATTATTAATTTTGCAAATAAAATGGAAATTTTCATTATTTTTTAAACGTGAACATCAGTTAAAATTAGTTATTTACAATTTTGAGTATCGAGGGGCAGTCAAGAGCTTCTCTGGAGCTCTGGGTAATCCCAAATACTCGAAACTCCATAATCAATCATTGCTCTAATTAAAATATAAATAAATAAACGATAAACTTTCAATGAATTCATTTTTATCGAAAAAAAGTGGGTTAATTCAATTTTAATTGGGCCATAAAAAGTATTTCAATTAAAAATAAATTAATCAGAGATTAGCGCGACCTTCGAGCAAGTTGATACATTCGCAAACATAATAGATAAGTTATACTGGACATTGTACTGCGCACTAATCAGTCGAGTGAACCGGGTCCTTTTAAACTGGAGACTATCACAAAATTACGTAATTCATTGTCACCCGAGGGATTTTAAATCACGAATTATCACTGTAAAATGAGTTTTGTGTTTACAAACAGTGTAATGGCTCTAACCTCAAAGTTTTCTGACTAATGCAGTTGCAGTGTGCATTGACCCCACTACCTATAGCGCTCGAAACAACCTGTGGCACTGACGTTATCGCGTTTTTATTCGTAAACAAAGGGGATAAGAGTGAAACAGCTGGAGATTTTTTCGATATTCGGATTTGAGGGATATTTTTATTTTGCAATGGTCGTAACTCGATTATTAAATGTCATTGGTTTTAAAGGGGATAAGGGAGAGGAGCATGGGGATATATCAAGGATAAAGGTGAAATTGAATAGTTAATAGTTAGCCCAGTCAATTTTTAATATTTTGATGCCACTAAAAATTGAGCTTAGCTCAAGATTTATCAATCAATTATTAGGATTCTTGTTGTTTACAGACAGTCTCGGAGAATGCAAGACTCGATTCAACTTCGCCACCAGCGGAAGACGATTTGGAGCTGTGGGATCACTCTGGGTTCATGCTGAGGAGTGATTTTGACGACCACCTTACGCACTCAAAGTAATTGATTCAATTTTAAATCCTTAATCTGATAAAAATTGAATTTTTTCCATGAATTAATATAATAATTAATAATTATTTTGAATGTTCAGGTGGGGAGCGCGAGGCTGGTGTCGACCCAGTTGCATACCCATCAGCATAATTCTCATCCTAATAGTCCTGGTTGTTCTACTTCCATTATTAGATCACACGGAGCATAAACATCTCAACAATTCTAGAATTGACTCGGAATTCAGATGTATGAACAGCTGTAAAATATCGCTGGTGGAGTCTATACCCATTGGCCTCATATACGATAACAATGTGATTGTTCATAAGAGTACTTATGACACGTGGATGGATCTTATAGACTCGGCTGAGAGCACTATTGAAATTGCTGCCCTTTATTGGACAATGAAGAGGGAGGATGTCTATCCTGATGACAGTGCTAAATACGTGAGTACTTTGCCATTGTGCAGATATCTTTGGAAGGAAGGGGTTTAGATAAATTTGTCAACAAATGTTTTTTTGTAGAGAATTTTATTAATCTAATGTTGTTTAATTATTCAAAGGGAGAAGATGTTTTTGAAGCCCTCATGGATGCTGGAAGAAATCGAGGAATCTCTATTAAAATAGCACAAAATGCTCCAAGCCAATCACATCCTAACGTCGACAGTGAATACTTAGCCAAAAAAGCACACGCAGAGGTGATAAATCGATTTATCCTATAGTTGAAAATAATATCCACATAAAAAATTAATTTCATTCAAATTTGAATAGGTAAGAAGTTTGAACTTTGCTGGATTATTGGGTGGTGGTGTCCTCCACACAAAATTATGGCTGATTGACCGTACCCACGTGTACGTTGGCTCGGCCAACATGGACTGGAGATCCCTAACACAAGTGAAAGAGCTCGGACTTGTCGCCATGAATTGCTCCTGCCTGGCCAATGACCTTGCCAAAATTTTCGAGGTAATACCCAAAGTCAATAGTCATTGGGGGCAATTATAGCACTATGGCAAAGTGGCTTTTAAACGGAATTGTTCCAGATTTTTTAGTTTATAATTTTTTTTTTCTATCTGTTCTCCTCTACAGGTTTATTGGCAGCTGGGGAAGGAAGGAAAGGTACCTGCCAGCTGGCCAGATGAACTCAGTACAAAAATCAATGTTAATAGAACAATGAATTTTACACTCGATGATAATAATTATAAGAGTTTTATTGCTGTAAGTATAATGAATCGAATCAATTCATAATTCCGTTTTTTATATATTTATTTATATTTTAACAGAGCTCACCACCCCCATTATCCCCAAAAGGACGTACAAATGACATTGACGCAATCCTCCACTGCATTGAGAAAGCAGAAAAATTCATCTACATATCAGTTATGGATTACTTCCCTTTGACCATTTACACAACAAAAGTGAAATATTGGCCAGTGATAGACGATGCGTTACGATCAGCTGCGATAGACAGGCGGATTACAGTGAGATTATTGATATCGTGGTGGAAGCACTCGAGAACCTCTGAGGACAAGTTTCTCAAATCATTGATCGATCTCACTAGTTCCTACAAAAATGTGAAAATTGAAGTGGTAAAGATTTTTTTTTTTTTAATTATTATTAATGGAAAAACTAATGCAAAAGCGACAAAATTCATTTCGAATTCTTTTTTCAGAAGAGATTTATCGTCCCAACGAATGCAGATCTCGATAAAATTCCATTTGCACGAGTGAATCACAATAAATATATGGTGACAGATATTGCTGCGTATATTGGCACTAGCAATTGGTCCGGTGATTATTTCATCAATACGGCTGGTAAAAGCTATTTTCAATTATTAAAAAAAGGGGGAAAAGAATTGATTTGAACGATTTTCAATGGAAAATCCTGAAATATTGTGAATTGTTTTTTTTTTCTAGGTATTGGAATGGTTTTTGAGGATGCTGACCATACTAATAATCACAGCATTCGTCAGCAACTGGAGGAGATATTCCTCAGGGACTGGAATTCACAGTATGCTTATTCTATGAACACATCGTGTTTCAATCGATTGGACGAAGAGACGAAGCCAAAACTCAATCATTTCATGCCGTTCCAGAGTCATCATATCAGAGCGTAGCTAGTGTGACAATTTTTTGAGTAGATGTATTTTTTCAACAGATCATGATCTCAATTTTTGATTTATATTTCATAAAAGATTCAATTGGATAGTGGATTGGAAGTGATGAAATGAGTGAAATTGTCTCAATTCATTTTGTTGATCATTGGATTAACTCAGTAATGAGCAGATTTAGGAAAAAATATCGAAAGACCTTCACAAAAAAAAAAAAACGTCAACCTGCAAATTATCGAATCAGAAAACCTAAATTTACGGATATTTTATTTTATTTAAACCATGAAATTTGGTCATTCCTTTCATGCAATAAACGTCGCGCCTTTTTCTATAGAGAGCGAGATGTAAATTTGAAATTTAGTCACGTATAAACAAAACGATGACGAACAAACTTTCAAGTGTAGTATATGTTAAACTACACTTTACCCATGATGCTACTACGGTTTTATTACCAATTTACCAGAATTTAATCATGTTTGAAAGAAACTCCTAATTTTAGGAACAACTTCTTAAATATCTCCCCCCCCCCCCTTTCCAAAAACTCGATTCTTTACCTGAAACGTAGAACGAAGAGGTAAAGAAAATATTGAAATAAAATACAGGACATTCAATGTTTTCACAGTGCAAGGTCTGAACATTTGTTTACTCAGTCGTTAATATTTGAGTTTAAAAATGAAGAAGAGGATGTGCTGTCTGAAAGCATCTCTTATCAACAATGACAACGAATAAAACATGACTTTAAGAAAAGATCATGGAGACTATGAGAATCATGCTTTGTAAATATAGTTAAAATTAAATAATAATGGGTTTTAAGGAGATTGTAAGTTCTTAAATATTTTTACTAGTTTTTTAAAAAATTTTAAGCTATCCAACTCTATGAATCATTGTTGACCGCTTATGATTGTAAAAATTGAATCTTCAAAATTAGTCTCTTAATGAACAATCTCCTTGAACAAATTTCGTAAATTCTGCCTTAATAATGTCAACCGAGAATTGTTAAAAATGTCTTCTAATCAGCTGTTGAATATTGATGAAATATCAATTTAATAGCAACAATGATTAATTGTAATAAAAAGGATTGATCAAAGAACTCTGTCATTGGACTTGATGAGCCTTCGAGAGAGATGTCTATAATTTACTCTAATCGATCAGTGATATTGCAGTAATTGTTTGTCAGTTTTTTCATCATCCATCATAATAAGCCTAGAGTTTTTCTTCAATGGCGTCAGGCTAATTTCCGTGAATATCAAGTGTACTTGAGATTTTCCTTGAATTATACAAATAACTTTCACTGGTTTCTGACGTTAGATAAGCCAGAAATTAATGATTAGTACACTTATTCATTGGAGATGTTCTTTTTTTTTTAAATATATTTTCTCAGTTTCATGGTCTTGGACATGAATAATCGATGAAAATTCATTGTTAATTAACCACAAGAAGTCCCAGGATGTTAAACCATCACGGAAAATAGTAAAAACTACCTGTTTATTCGCTCAATAATCTTATTCTTTGGAAACCCATCGAGTGGACGAATGGAGTCATCAGCTACATCACTCAAAGTGATGATCATTCCAATTTGATGTTCAGTGCAAATGAAATGTAAATAATGTGGTGATATCCTAACACTTTTTCCATATTTACAATTCTCCCAGAAGGATCGTGAATCCTCATAATAACCCGAGAAATAATTGAAAAATTCATAAAACGAAAATTATCGATTCATATAATTTGATCATGTAATCATCAAGAACGTGCTCTCCCAACAATTTCCATTGATAATAAACCTAAGGTGTAATTGAATTATCTAAGGAAATGAGAAGAGGAGGAAGGGTCATATCAATTCCACTGACGAAGCAGGAATACAGAGCACAAGGTGTTTAATCCCCACCCAATACTCTCCTACTCCCTCTTTCGGGCTGTCTTGAGCACAGGTACCCAAACGATTTTGTCCACATCGTGATTGACTCCTTCACTGTGAAGATATCCCTGTGTGTTGATGGAAGAGGACCACATGACAATTCAAAAAAGGTCCTGAAGACCACAAAAATCTCCAAATTACTAAAAAAAAAAAAATTTGCCCTCAAATATTCTAAAAATTTTCTCTTATTTTATAAAATCAAAGTGTTTGAAAAGTTGATGAAAAAATTTTTTTAATAAAAAATTTCACTGGAGGAAATAATTATTTTACAACTCGCGAGTTAAAAAACAAACAGAAGACCTTGGAGAAAGTGCGATAGGGAACGTATTGCGAGGCTTTTGGCTTTGGCACGAATAAGGTAAGTGAAACCTGATAATAAAAAAAGTAAAATATAATCCAAAAGTTCAACATCATCACAGTACCCTCAGTACCTTCTATAATCCTCGGTAGAATTATATTAAAACCCATAATTACACAAACAAACATAATTTCAATATCTCGATAGCTTCATTACCTCCATTACAACTCCAATCATCAATCACAATTACATTGTCACAACTCAATAACTCAATAATCCAAGGAAACTCATAATTGAGTGTTTTAAATAATTTATTAATCCTCCTAATTCCTTCTACTTCACTCAATATTATGCATCCAGCGAAAGTGGAATTGTCACGTAAATGTATTTCTTCTCGTACTCAAGAATTGTAAATTAAATGAGGTACAAACGTGCCCGTAACTCCGAATTGTTGTCACGATTCGAAACGCTCGAGAATTCCTTGAATTTCTTTTGTTCGATTCATGATTCAGGTTCAACTATTTGTCTACTATTTCTCTCTGAATTGTTTACGATTACATTATCGTTGGAGATATTATTATTTGAGGGAGAGAAACACGGTGCCATTGGTCACCCGAGGACAGACTATCAAGTAACAGTATCACTTTTCGTTTATTACTAAAGTTTTTTAGATTCTAGTTGTTGCTCTGCGGTCTAACAATGATATTGACAAAGTCTCAACCCATTGCTCAACTATAACTCTTGGGTACACCAACTGCATTATTTATCAAGCTGTCTAACATTGCTAGATGTAATCCATGATTAATATTACACGTATCAACACAACTGACTCCCTTTTATGTCTGATTTGAACTTGAAAATCTTCATTCTCCCTTGATATTTGTTAATATCTTCGGAGTGAAGGGGTTTACAATAATTTATCACAAGACTTTTTTGTAGAAAATTTCAAGGGCTACAAAAAAGGTATTTTGACAAATTTTCGTAAATCCCTTCACTCTGAAGATATTCAAGAAATAGTGAGTAAGTGAATTTTTAATTTATTGTATTTTACTACATAACTGCATAAATAAAATACTCCCACGTGAGTAAATATAGGGGGAAAAACAGTGCTTATGCTCGTTAAATACTGGTCAAGAGAGGCTAATTTGAAATAAACTCGAGGATTATTAGAATTAGACATAATTTATCACGAGATTTTGAGAAAATAAAATTTTAGTGTGAAATTATCTTTTGATGATTTTTTAATAACATTGATAAACACGAATTCGAGATAATTTGCATGAAATCGTTGATGAGGAGTGACGATGAGGGAAAATGATTATCAGGTGAACGAAACCGTTAATCTCAGAAGAGAAGATAAAGACAGATTCTATGGGTTTTTCCCATGGTTATATTCACCGATTCGTTGTCAATGATGTTAATCAATTGGAAATACTCTTTGTATACTCACTGGGATGAGTATCTGAGGGGCTACTTTGCATACAGGATACAAAGAGACTTTAGTTACGAGGAGAGTGATCCCTTCAAACTCCACACGTCACTTATGCGTCATTCTTTGACAACAGAGGCATTAATTATTCAGTAATATTTGTTTAAAATTCTAGGTGTAAAATTTATTTTGTATTTAGCGAATTAACTCGTTGTTTCTTGACGTTTGTAAATGTCTTGATTATATATTTCAAACCCGGAAGTGAAGATTCAATGATTAATCATTGTTAACGATTTTTAGATTAAATTAGAATTTATTTACCTTTTTCGGTGAATTTTGAAATTTTTCGCAGTGACGAAATTGCAGAATTCTTTGATAAGAATCGAGTCATAGCTGACCAATTCCTGTGAACATAAAAACAATTGGTATTAACATATTTTATCAATATCCTCTATTCCGCAATTTATTTATTTCGTAAAATTGTGAAACGTAAAAAGTACAATTTTTTCAATTATCTTGTGAATGAGTTATTTTTGGAAAATATGTCAAAGAACAATTTTCAATGACAGGTACTTTGACATTTTTCTCTAAAATCACTCATTGCCGATTTCATCTCTGAGAAAAAAATAATTTTAATTCAATTTTTAAATCTATAGAAAACTGCCGTTATGGAGCATTAAACTCATTGACATTTGGTTCCACTGCTAAAATTATTTAGAGTCACGTGACCTAATAATTTGTCATTATACATGGTTAACAGTGGAATGATGAGCCTGCGGCGATTATTCCCTCCGAAACGGTACTCGTTATTCAGCTATAAATGCAGAGAATTGGAGAGTCTGAACCGTTAGTCTGATGGTGAATGATCGGGTGATGAGGAACGTTAACTGACCCAGTGACGAAATTAAGTTCCCACTGGGGTTTCAATAATCCATTCGCATGAATTTACGTTCAATAATTCTCTACAGTTCCAAAATAATGTATTTCAGACTCATTTCGTTAAATGGATCATTAAACTAAAAGAAAATAGAACTGGTTCAGCATGGAATGAACAATTTGCTTCCTACTGTTGCATAAATAATCACTGACGTTACGTCAACGTCAGGGAGAGAAAAAATTGGATCTATTTGATCAATTCTATGTAATCGTTGTGTTGAAAATGAAATCACATTCTTCATATCTCAATTTAATCGTAAATAGTGATAAAACTTGAAATTACGTATATCTTGGAAATTAATGAATTTAGAGAAATTTATTAGAAGAATTTTTTGTAGAAAATTTCAAGGGCTAAAAAAAAAGTCCTTTTATAGATTCTCCTCAACTGCTTCATTTCCAAGATATTCGCGAAATAGTTCCAACAAATTTAGTTGGCTTATCTTGTTTTACCACTTCACTACTGAATTTCCATAAATCAAAAAATTTATAAACACATTAGACTCGAGATTAATTTGTTTATATATTCGATAATGTACAGGTGAAAGTTCCTAGTAAATTATCAGTAATTTGGTGTATTACACTTCCGGTATTATTATTCCCTCACTTGGCATCAATACCATCTGTAATTGGTTATCGTGAGCTCCATGAGAATTTGAAATTTTTACACATTCAATGGGGGAAATTGGCGGAGGCTGGATTGTCTCTTTGCTTATACACTTTTACTCGACGCATGAGATTGCCTCATCCCAGGGACAAGTGGAGAAAGCAGATTTCCTCGAATGCAACTGAGAGATTTATGTGGGGCGTGCAAATAATGAATTTCATCAGTCACAAGTGGTTCCTCAAATTTTTTTTTCTCGTCTCGTGAAGTACACGAACAACTTTCGCTCAACATTTGGGATGTGTATTGACCGGTTGTACAGAGCAATTACTTTTAATCAATTTTTTTTATTTATGCGAAAATTTTGTAATTTATATTTTCTATTTATCTCTACAACTAATAGAGTTAACGAAAAATGTCAAAAGACCATTTTTGTAGGAAATTTAATGGACTATGAAAAAGGTCTTTTGATAAATTTGGCTAAATCTCTTAGTTTCAAGGATATTTGCGAAATAATTGGATATATTTTTGTTCTATCTTCTTCCATTCATTATTTCATTAAGAAAATAATTTTTTATCGAATAGTTTTCGTTATATCATGAATAAATGACCCTCTTGTTTACATAATTCGATGTCTATTCCGTGGGAAAATTCTGCCTCAATGATTCATTCAAAGTCACAATAAAATCCGAGAATAGAGAAAATAATCTCGTGAATTAGTAAAAACTCATTGAAATGTCCTCTAGACTCTGGAATTCACCTGAAAGTTCCTGATCAGGATGAGAATGTCCTCATTCTACGTGATTCGATTGCAAATATTATACCCATCTGTCTGGATTTCAGATACTGGGGAAAACGTAAAAATGGTTGAGGCACTGCTGGAGTCGGGTGGACAAGATGTGGCTGTGGCTGAAAGTGGTTCACGTGCTGGTACACCCACAGAATATTCACCCCATATATCACGAATTTCGGATATTAATCTAACGCCGATACAAGAGTTTTATACTGGATCGAGTATTTTTATAACTGGAGGCACTGGTTTTCTTGGAAAATTGATTATTGAAAAATTGTTGAGGAGCTGTCCAAATATTTCTGTTATTTATTTGTTGGTACGACCGAAGAAGGGAAAGGACACGCATGAGAGGACTGAAGCACTTTTTGATGATGCGGTAAGTAGCAACAGAAGAAAAAAGTCATTTTTCTAATTGATTTACCTTTCTTTTGTATTCACAGGTCTTCCAAAGATTAAAAGAAGAATATCCCAAATTTCGTTACAAAATAGTAGCAATCGAGGGCGATTGCAGTCTCCCAAATCTCGGGATATCAGACACAGACAGACAAATTCTCCTCAGAGAAGTCTCAATCGTCTTCCACGTGGCTGCAACCCTCAGCTTCGATGAGAAAATTAATCTCGCTGTGTCTATCAACATTCAGAGCCTTCGGGAAATGATCCACATGTCGAAACAGATGCGAAAATTGAAGGTATTTATCATTTTTACCATAAATTACTGAATATCTCGGAAATTACAAGGTTTAAAAAAATTTGTCAAAAGACCTTTATTATAGGAATTCTTCAGGACTATAAAAAAAAAGTCTTTTCTCAACTCCAGATTCTTTTCAATTTTAATGGAAATCGAGTAATTAATTAATTAAATTATTTTCCACAGTCTTTTGTACATGTTTCAACTGCGTATGCATATTGCACGCATGACAGAATCGAGGAAAAATTATACACTCCACCAATAGATCCAGATAAATTGATTACATTGATGAAATGTGTAGATGACGATCTAGCCCAAGAAATGACCCCACAGTGAGTTTCTCGTTTGTTTCTCATAAATTAGAAGACTCTTTCCACTATCAATGATGATTAATTTAATTGATTCATTCAGCTTATTGGGAGAATGGCCGAATACCTACGCCTACACAAAAGCAGTGGCTGAAAAGGTAGTAGACAGAGAATCAGATAATATACCAATTGGAATTTTCCGACCTGCCATTGGTAAATCCTCATTTTATGACTATTTTAAGAACTTCTCGACTCTTTAGTTCATGAATAATGCAATTATTGAATGATTTTCCCCTCAAGTGATTTCCACATACAAAGAACCAATCAGAGGATGGATAGACAATATGTACGGTCCAACTGGAGTGGCAGCGGGCGCTGGCACTGGACTTCTTAGGTCTCTCCACTGCGATGGCTCAATTCATGCTAATGTTGTGCCAGGTGATATGGTTGTCAATGCTTTACTTGCCAGTGCTTGGGATATTGCAGAAACTCACAGGTGAATTGATGAATTTATATCAGTCATAAAGTGATAAGATCCTAACTTTCTCATGAAGTCTTTTGTAAATAACTTTGAAAGGAGGAAGTGTAGAGAAAAATATCGAGAGACATTTTTTGTGGGGATTCTCAAGGGTTACACAAAAAGTCTCTTGATGAATTTTTCTGAATGAGATATTCATAAAATTATGTTCATTAAAGCTAAAATTATTTATTCTAAAAAGAACAACAGCCAACAAAAAGTTTCTCCTGACATTTTTCTTAAACACCACTGATTATCAAGATAATTCAATATTTAGAAAGAGCTGGAAGATAAACTCGATTGATTTATAGTTAAAGAAATATTTACATTGATTCCAGAACCCGAACAGAAATCCCAGTATACAATTACGTATCCCAAGACAATCCAATTACCTACGACGAACTTAAAGTAATGTCAGCAAAGTACGGAATCCACTATCCCACAGTGAGAGCAATATGGTACTACAGTTTCAGAAACAACAAATACAAACTCGTTCATCTGTTCTTCATCTACTTCTTCCATCTTCTCCCAGCATTACTCATTGATGCTGCTACCGTATGCATGGGAAAACGACCCAGGTTGGTATTGCAAACATGAATTGAAATCATGAAAAACAATTGGACGTAAATTAATAATGTCTCTTTCCCTTCAGATTACTAAGGATCTACAAAAAAATCCACAAATTCATGGACGTCCTGGACTACTTTTCAACAAAGCAATGGAGCTTTGGAAACGATCGTGTAAATTCCTTAGTCAAGAAGTTGGATTCTAGAGATAAAGAATTATTCTTCTGCGATATGAAGAAGCTCATTTGGGACGAATACTTCCAGACATATCTCCAGGGAATTCGAGTTTACCTCATCAAAGATCCATTGGAGACTCTGCCAGAGGCTAGAGTCAAATGGCAGAGGTAAACACGTCGATAAAATTTTATCAATTTATTTCAGTCACTCAGTGACCTCAACTCATGATATTATAACAAATGAATTATTACTCTTTTTCAGAATGTACTGGATTCATCAGGCATTCAAATTAGTTTTGGGATACTTTATTGTTCGATTATTGTGGGTAATTTTATCGACGATAATAACGTTTGTAGTGTAGTATCGGTGGACTCAGGGAGACATGGTCAAGTCATCAGATAATCACTCATCGGTGAGATGTTCTCAACGGCTCGACATTCACGGGGAGGAGTCGAGGAAATACCCAGTTATGGCAATCAGCCTTAGGTAAATTCTAATAAGTACACCTATTTAATGAGATTGAATCCATTGTACATTTTGATTATAAAATTTGTGTTAAGGTTTATAATTAAGTTTAGTTGAAGTTTTATTAGCCTCTAGTGCTTATTGTTAATTATCATTTTTGTATACTGCTTTATTTATATTAAAACAATAATTTTTTTAAGAAGCAGAGAAATTTTATTTCATTCTATTATTAGAAAAAGTGACGTTTATTGTGAAAGGTCATAATAATTTTATACTGTTCTCGTAACTCGGGGGGAAAACGATGACGTGATGAATCAAGGATGTCGCATTTTTCGACGTCTCTTCATTATTAATTTCGAGGGTTAAAGTTGTGCAGCAGGTACTCAATTCCTATATTATCATGCATGACATCGGATTGCGGTTGACATTTTCGCAGAATAATTCAATATGTTGAATTTATAAGACATGAATTATCATATAAAAATTTTCAAACTAAGGAAAAAAGGTTTTTGAAGAGGAAACATTCCTGGATGACTGATCCATTATTTTCCAAATGAGTTCAGATATCCATTGATTCACTCAGCCTTTTTTTTTTTGAGACATTGAATAACTCTTAATGGAATTCAATAGGAAATTTTGTAGACGAGTCTAGGAATTTTGAACAGGTTATTTTTGAGTTATCGAAACTTTGAAAAAAAAACGTCAAATCTTTCTTGTGAAATTATATTTCCTGCTCTTCAATGCTTCTCAGTTCTTTCGGATTAAACATGTGTGTGGATGATACAACAGGTTTGATAATCTGTACCCAGCTTGAACCGAACAGCGTGTGGGAATGAGAACTGGTTCCTCGATCCCTGTTTTAGTAGAAAAGACTTTGACCATATCCCTCATTGATTCATTCACCTCACATATTTGAGGTACTACTGTTTATGTACATTATTCAACTAGAGATGACTTGTTCAGATCTCTGTCCAGTCATTGAATCTTTTCTAATGTTTTCTACAATAGCTTTGTTTGAATTCATCTTCACGTGTATTAACCAACATTGCAGTAGGTGCGATTTGCAATTCAGTTGCAGATCTTCGGGGAAAGTCGTTGTGATACAGTCGTCATAAACCGTCCATTCCCTGATGATCGTCGATGATCGGAAATATCAAGAGAATCAACAAAAAGCAGGAAAAGATTGTTTTCCAAATATTTTTTTAAGAAATATCCCGGAAATCTCTGAAACACCGGATTTTTGGGATCTTTTAAAATGTTTCCTCAACCCAAACTAATTACTCTAGTGAAAGTTGTAGACCCTTTCAATGAGTTTTGGACCATTGAAACGAATTTTTCCACTTCATTATTCTTTGTATTGAAAGGGACAACATACATTATCGACAACACGTAACCGCACCATATTTAACTTTCTCCCCGAGATTCTGGACCTTGTCGATAATATTTCACAAGTAATCCATACAAATTTAGAGATATTTCTATCATAATCAGTTAGAAGATTCAGAGCTCAAGGTCACTGGAGCTTACACGTGTCAACTTCTTGATTGAGATGATAATTAAATTGCCACAAATCTCGCGGAGAAAAAATTCACTAACCATTACGTGACCTTCATCTCATTGATTTCTTCAAATACATTTCGAATCTACAAGTACATCAATTGTCATGTAATTTTTACTAAATCTATACACATTAGTAATTTGATGAATCCCACCCGGACAAATTGAATCAGCAGCCGATGTCACCCAGCATTCACCATTGTGCTCACGGTCTAAACGCTCTTCAGAATGAGCCAGGGGAAGTCGAAGAGAAGGGGATACACACCTATATAAGAGTCGTACACAACAGTCACACTGTTGCATTCTATAGCACCGGCGGGCCAAGTGCAGATCCGTCAAAAATATTTTTATCCCTAGACTAAAATCAATAATTTTCATAAATCGATGAGTGAAAAGTTGAGAATTTGTGATTGATAAAGATTGTTGTACAGAATTCTGATAATCATCAGTTGACGACCAGGATTGACAGTGACAGGGTGAGTGTTTAAAAGATAGAGTTTTAATGAAGATTTTGGTAATTCAATGAATAAGAGAATTTAAATCAATTCTGAGAAAAGAACAATAACAATCGAAATTGGAAATTATGAACTGCGCGGAAAGAATAGATATTCTAAATTCGAATAATCCACAAATCAGTGTCAGTTGAGAGGACAATTAGACATGTTTGATTTATGCAAAATTATTTATATTTGCAAATAGTATTCGACACCATAATGGGAATAATAATTGTTGAGGAACAATTTGTCTGGTGCTCTTATACATGACCAAGGTCCAGGCTGAAGAGCTTACCCAAGTGAAAAATATGATTTCATGGTTGATCTTCATGATTAATGATTCTAGACACTGGATATTAATCAAAGTGATGAAAGGTGTTAAGTTGTGGACATATTGGTGGTCAAATCGAATTTGTTTGGAATATTACCATATCAGATTAATTGAATGAAATTATGTATTTGACATTCAATGATAAAAACATGTATACATTCGCCGATGCAACACAATCTTCAAAAATTTAGAATTTAATAAATATTGTGATCATCTCTAAAAATATATCAAAAATAAAAATATTTTCATAATGTAAATAAGTGAATGATTCTGATGACATTTCAAGAATCTGATTAAGCCAATCTAATTTGATTATATCACTCTAGCCATCGATCTAATGAGTATTTTAACATTTTGGAAAGTCTCAATGACGATTTAGCAAGCTACTCAACACCAACACGTGTTTGATGTTCAGTACTGTTAGTTGTGATGAATGGAAGGTTCCAAGAAGAAAAAAAAAAAAAAGAGAGTGTGACATAAAAATATTTGATAATACCTCGAGGAATTCTCATTGATTTACTGGCTAAACACAATTAAAAAATTACTCTTTTCATTCAGACAGAAAAAAAATCGACTTATTGCTTCACACGATGTCATTATTACCATTTAAAGTAATAATTATCCAGAAGAGATGAACAAAAATGTAAAAGAAAACCATTGAAAATTCTATGATTATCTAAGGTATTCTACATATTTTCAACATCTAATTAGTTGAAAAAATCGTAAAGAATTGGGTTAGTTTGAAAACATCAATGAATGCATATTTTAGTCATAGTGGAAATTTTACTGATTATTACTACAGATTTAATAAAAAAAAAAAAAAAAAAAATTACTACAGATTTATTACATGTAAGAATATATAGCCGCTATTAACCATTCCCTGTCAAGGTGATTCACCCTAAGCGTTGCATTGATGTAGAACACGCTCATTAAAGAAATCTCTAGAATTCCGCAATAGTCACATACACTTCTGTCAATACTCAATGTGCCTAAAATATAGAGATGACATCAGGGTGAGAGACTAAAAACGTCTGAACCACGATAAAATCTATTTTATCAACATCATTACGAAATATGACTTGAGGTAAACTGAATTATAATACTCTTGGTCAGGACACCGGATTAGCTAAGAGAGAAAGTCAAATTGAAACGCACTGTGATGCTGACTCGAGAGAAACATGGAAAATCGATGGAATGATCAAGAAAATCTGACATTCTTCGACTAGTGATGAGACTACATTATCATGGACAGTAGACATTAGGGAAATATCTTCCTTAATGGACAGAAATTTGCATAGTTAACCATTGTTTATTCATATGATTAGCATGAGATCACTGGACATCATGAAAATTATAATTTTCTTATTGTCCAGTAGCTTCGTGATGATTTATGACTCTAATCATTAAAAGTAGCACTCCATTATGAATCATTAGCTAGATTGTTAGAATCTAGTGAATTTTGCTTTTGATTGCAAAACCAGATGCTTTATTATGTCTTTTTTGCAGATGATTGTGATGGATAATGAGAGTGCAACAGCACCGGGTACTCCCATTCAACAGTTTTATGCTGGACAGAATGTTTTCATCACAGGTGAGAGAATTGAATGTTTTGATTAGTTGGAGGAGAATTATTAATTTTTCATGAAAGTGCAGTGATTCACGATTTATTCAAATTTTATGTTGAGTAAGATCATTATATACTTAATGGTGTTTTTATTATACTCAAGGTGGAACCGGATTCCTCGGGAAGATACTTATTGAAAAGTTACTCAGATCATGCCCAAATATCTCGTCGATTTATGTGTTGGTGAGGTCTAAAAAAGGACAGAATGTGATACAACGGATGGATAGTCTATTTGAGGATCCTGTAAGTATGGAATCAGGGGAATGACTGGTTTATTATTTAAAATTCGGAGAACTAGTTCTTTGTGGAATTTTTATAAACAAAAACATCTGCATATGGATGACCTGATGACGACTTTGCAAACTGTGAAATTCCGCAATCTGCAAGGATTTGTTTTTCAAAAAAGTCTTCACAATCCTACCCAAACCGCAATTTTTTAACTGCTGGCGAATTAAAATTCGTGGTTGAGTGATAAATCTCTGAATTATATTGACCATAAACATGTTTATTTCATGGACCTACATAATGAAGATTAACTTTGAAATTTAATGGAACTTTTGTATAAAATTTATTTGATCATATATTCATGTGAATGAAATTGCAATAAAATATGTAATTAGATCTGATAACTTGATAATGATAATGTTGCAACCGAACGGTTGTTGAGCGTGTGCTTGACTCCCACTAGTGACGGCAAATGTCAAAGCTAGGATTATTCATTATAAATAGTAGATAATTAGATAATTGCATTATATCGATTAGTCGATTGAGATTATATGCCTCAATACGATAAAATTATTCTGATGTGAATTTTCTGATCTAGATATTTCAACGTCTAAAAACCGAAGTGCCAAAATTTCGTCATAAAATTGTTGCCGTGAATGGTGATTGTGCTCTACCATGCTTAGGATTATCCCCAGCCGATCGAGATTTACTTGTTCGTGAAATAACAGTTGTTTTCAATGTCGCCGCAACAGTGCGATTTGATGAGAAAATAAAGAATGCCGTCGCCATAAACATCAGAGCTCCGAAGGAGATGCTTACCATCTGTCGAAGCATGGCTAACCTCAGAGTAACTAGACAATGATTCAATAATATCTATGAATTACCAACGTCTATCAATGTTATTATTTTTAATCAATACTATTACTTCAGGCTGTTGTACACGTCTCAACTGCCTACAGCAACTGTGTCAGAGACCAAATTGACGAGAAGTTTTATGCTCCAACGATCTCTGGGGACAGTATCATGAAACTAGTGCACACACTCGATGAAAGTAAACTTGAAGAAATAACACCAACTCTATTGGGAAATTATCCTAATAGTTATGCGTTTACCAAACAAATTGCTGAGCAGGTGGTGCAGCAGTATGGAAAGGATTTGCCTGTTGGAATATTTCGTCCAGCGATTGGTAATTTTTCTCAATTATTCGTTGATTGAATAGTTCTATAGAGAACGTAGAAAAGTTGAAAATTTGCAAATTTGCAAGAGAAGTCTTTTGATATTTTACTGTAAACCTACTAGTTTAGGAGATATTTGCAAAATAGTCTGTACGAAATTTTTCTTCTCCAACACTTTTGATCGTAGAAGTAAAAAAAAAAATCTTTTAATACTGTAATTGACTTGATTGCAATTTTCCAGTCGTTTCAACATATAAAGAGCCCATCGAAGGCTGGATTGACAACGTCTATGGTCCCACCGGTGCACTAGTTGGTGCAGGGGCTGGTTTAATAAGAACTCTTTACATTACCAGAGATTATACAGCCGAAATTGTTCCAGTGGATTACGCAGTCAATGCTCTAATAGCATCTGCCTGGAATATCGCAAACAACAAGTGAGTTCTTTTGTGAAAAAAAATGTATTGTCATTGTCCCAAATGTTCACCAATAGTAAAAATGTATTACCCCATTAGATAATAATTATTCCTCAAATCTTCGGGAGAAAGTTTTTTTCTTTTCTTTGGCTTTTAGACTGACATTGTTCAACATTCCGGTTTTTATCTGAAGATTAAATGAGCTATATAATACTGGAGACCGGTTTTGCCTTTATGTCTGGAGGTAACATCATTCGTAATCATCCAAAAAATGCGCCATTCTCAAAAAAAAACTACCAACTGCTCGCATTTACTCACAAGTCTTTTGCAATAGAGAAAGTTCATAGGAGTATCTTCACCTTGTTGTGATGATGGAGAAGAAATTACGCTTTCATTATCTAATTATGTTTTATTTTTTTTTGCAAGAAATGAAGCTGCTGATCCACCCATCTATAATTTCCATTCTTCCTGGAACAAAATATTGACCTGGGGTCATTACGCTGATACTGCTTTCAAATATGGAAAGAAAATACCAAGTGTCAGGAGTATTTGGTGCTACAGCCTCACATTAGCCAGTAATCCAGTTATTTTTTGGATATACAGTATGTTACTGCATATATTTCCTGCGCTGTTCGTGGACATTGGCCTTTTTCTCACTGGCCAGAAGCCCAGGTAATTGAAATGAAATATAAGAAGGGAAGAGTGCAGAAATTTCTGCAACTGATTGAGTGAAAATCGATTGAAGGGCGAGGTTTAAAGAAAAATGTCAAAAGACATTTTTTATAGAGAATTTCATAATTAACAAAAAAGCTCTTCGAAAAATAATGATGACGTCATCAGTTTTGCTACTCAATTACTGCTCTAATTAATTTCTAATAATTGTCGTTTTCATTTTAGAGCTATAAAAATCTACAAAAAAATCCATAAATTCACTGCTGTCACTGGCTACTTCAGCACTCGTATGTGGAAATTTACGAATGAAAATACAAAAGCCCTCTGGGAGAATTTAAATCCCGAAGATAAGAAATTATTCTACTTTTCGATGGATGATTTCGATTGGGATGATTTCCTCCACAAGTGTGTTATTGGTATAAGACTCCACGCATTGAAGGATGACCCCACTACAATTCCAGTCGCCAGGAAGCGAATGGCACGGTAATAATAATGATTCTCCACAACAAAATTTTATAGCTAAAAAAAAATCTATTTAACAAATCTCTTCATTGCAGATTCCTCATTCTGCACAAAGCCATAAAATACGGATTTTTCGGCCTCATCGCTTGGCTTTTGTACAGCTTTCTCGTGATGATCCTCACCTGGGGTTCAACGAGCTACTTCTCCACAATATTATCAGAAAATATCATAATACGATAACTCTAAAAATCAAGAATAACAGTTCATCATTAGCTCATCCAAATGTAATAAAAATACTCATTACATCACTTATGGTTGAAAATTACTCGTATCGAGTAAGATCTCATCCATCTTTCCCCAAACATATTTGTACTCGTGAATAATAGAATATAGACAAATATTATATCTAAAATTATCATAAGAATTCAAATAAATATATGTTGAATCACTCAATCATCAAAATTTCCCGACTAACCCAAAGAACAAGTTCATTGACCAGACTCCAAAAATCAGCACTATACATTTACGAAGAAAGAGATACAAGTGTCTCGTGTGGAGATGTTTAAACTTTCACGTTGCGAAATAATATCCAAACATCTACCTATGCGGCCAATTCCTCTAGGCCAACTTCGTGACTTGGCTGTGGTTACATCATTTAAACGATGGCTCTCGTCCTTCTTGCCCCTGTACAATTCATTGTATAACAAATCATGTATATAATTCACCATACTTTTTTTTTTTACAATGATTACGCAAACAGGCCGTTTTTTTCACATTTAGGCCATGCGTTTTGTACGAGACACATTGTCGCCCTACCTTTACCCCTTGCCCCCACCCCTCTCACCCTTCTCTTTTCTTTTCCTGATGAAATGAGGAGAACACTTGTGTATGTCACAGTGTATTCTCATGCAGGCAGGTGTACTTGAGATGTGATGCAATTGATTGATTATCATTACACATTCTCATGAGCAATATTAGTTTGCATTGATTCATTACAGCTGATTGTCAATGATAATACGATCTCATCATCTGTCTTTTGTTTGTTATTGTTGAGTATTATTGGTTATTATTGATTATTGATAATAAGTGCAATCACTTGGTTTTTAAAAGCAAAAGATAATCGTACGTGAGAATAGTAGAGAAGATAATTCATACGAGTTTATGATGATTTTAATATTTTTTCCCACTCAATAGAGACAAAACTCATATTGTAATGCTGTCACGCATCTCATGCGATGTTCATAAATCTATGTCAATAATTGTATCTGCACTTCTTCGAATTTCCTACTCACAAGAGTATTAGATTTTTTCAACGTAAGAAAGAGATAGAAGTTGTTAATTTGATCTAATGAATTCATGAAATATGCGCTAGAGATGTTTTTTTTTAATTTGCAGAAGCAATTTGAGGAACATGAACATAAAATTATTCTCGAAACTGATGGTTTTGGGGGAAAATTGCAAGAGGCATTTTTTGTGAAAAATTTTCTGATCTACAAAAACGGTCTTTTGACATTTTTCGTTGAAACTACTCATTTACGAGATAGGTGCACAATTAGCAACAATGTCAAAGTCATTGTATCTGATGAATTCCTAAAACAATTTGGTTTTCAATAAATCGTAAAAAATTCATAATTTCGCAATTCAAAATTTGCAAATATGATGATAAAAAAGAAGATCTTCTCGTTATGGCGAAATATATTTCATCAGAAAGTTCAGCATCAATTTATTTTTCTCTAAACTCATCTTTTAATAAACCTTGAAATGTCAATCGAGGGTCAAGCACTGGGGACAAACCCAATATTGTGCAATGGTTTCACGTTAAATTTGAATAATTCACGTGTCAAAATACCAATCTTACAAATCATGGACCAAAACCAAAATTAACAGTCTCGTCAATCAACATGTGCAATACTGAATAATGATTCAGCACAGTCATGATAATGGAAGAAGTTTGTTGTCACTTTGACTTTCCTCTCCAACCGTCGGATTTATTTAATCATCTCCCTCTCCTTGGAGTGTCTCCTTGAACCTCTTGAGATACAGGAGGAGGGCGAAGGCTTTATTAGGATGAGATTTCACCATTGGATCTTCATAGACAATTTCTGAATGAATTCTGGTGGATTTCAAAGTTCAAATTCTTAAGTGATTCACTAATTTTTCAAGTTATCTTATCAAGTTATAGTGTAATATTAAAAATAACAGAATGAAGTAAAAATAATAATTTTCCCCGTGTGGTAAATATTTTCTGACCAAATATTGTCTTCAAATTCCTGAGAATATTCAAAATTTTAACAAGCAACTGTTTTCTTCATTTGGGGGATTAAAATAAATGAGAAGGTTACATTAATTCTCAACTTTCTGTGGCGATATTGCGCGTGAAGGGGGCAACGCCATGGAAGAAGAAGAGGGCTTCTCCAGTGGGTTAGTTCGCCCGCTACCCAACAATCGTGTCTCAGTGTGTTCAGCAGACTCGAAGTGTGATCAACGCGTTCGTTTCGAGTGTCCCAAAAATACTTATTCTCTTTCGGTTAATTTGTCAAGTGTACAAGGGGGTCCTCCGGGCAGCTGGAGATTGCCCGAGACACTTATCACAATAGTATCAAAAATATTTCAAAAAATTATCCAGTGATTGCCCCAATTAATTCTCCATAATTCGTGATTAGTGTAAATAATAAAAATTATGTTATTGGAGAACGGATTGCCTGGATACGAGGACGACGTTAGTAAATCCTGTCATCACTCTGATCAATAAAAATCTGAATTACACATGAAAAAAAAAACCATTTCAAATTTTCCCGCAAATTTCCACGTGTTTTGATTGTCAATTGGCGCGATGCAGTAATCGCGCTGAGGAATTCACTCACGTCGCACTTTTCGATTTGATCCACTAAAAATAAGTGGGTCAAGATTATTTATTTTATCCATTCGACTCATTTAAAATCATTTCTTCTCACTCGGTGAAATAATCAACGGTGAAAGAGGCCGATTGATTATTTAAATTATATCATAATTACAATATTGCGGCGACGCGTTTCTCCACACGACTGGGCCCATTGCGGTTTCGACGAAAGTGAAACCGATGCGGTTCATCGTTCGAGATAAATGCGTGAGAAAATGAATTTTTCATGTTCAAAAGAAGGTCACAAAAATCATGATACAGATTAATCGATTGCGATAAGAATTCCATTATGAGATAATATTATCAAATATTTGGAAAATCATGAGAATGAGTAAATAAAAAAAAAATAAGAATAAAAAAATGAGTGAAAGTTATGAAAGTACAAACAAAGAAACAGTCTTACCGTTAATAATTAAAAAATTATTCTTACAGTACAACGTTTAGTGTAATAATCCTAACGTAATAATAACTTCGTCATCTCGTAATCCCCAGCTTCACGGTTACATAAAACCCTCCAGGAGTATCCTGCCAACTTTCCTATCGCACAATCATTTCTTTCAGCCGGCCATAGCAACCAGTGAACAGTCCTCCATCTCTTTTACACTAATGATTCGGATTTTTTTTTCTTCATGTTCAAGTAGTTGAAAAATACATGCTACCATGGAGAAAGCATTGACGACTTTGACACTTGTTGCATTTCATAAGTCCATGGGCTGTGTCAATTGATGAAAGCCAATATTCATATTTATTTTCCTTTGTCCAGGCCTCTGGTGTCTATGATAATCACTTAGACATGAACGAAAATAATAATAATAATATGGCGGATAGAATTAATGAGGATGGGAGAATCATGAGGACCGCCATTCAAGATTTTTACGCTGGACAAAATGTCTTTATAACAGGTACATTGTCTTCAGTAAAAATTGACTGGATTTAATTTGTTTACTCGAGAGGCTTTCTCTTGGAGATGAAAGATGCATTAATATTGTTTTTAGGGGGCACCGGTTTTCTCGGTAAAACACTTGTCGAAAAATTGCTGAGAAGCTGTCCAGATATTTCTACTATTTATCTTCTCGTCAGGCCCAAGAAGGGACACAATGTTGTTGATCGGGTTGATGATTTATTCAATGAACCAGTGAGTCATTCAGTTGCAATTTAGGCTATTGAAGGAATATCGTGTTTATGGGTTTTATTAACACTCTAGATATTCGAACATCTCAAGAAAAATTCACCAAAATTTCGACACAAAGTTGTGGCTGTTGCTGGTGATTGTGAAGCTCCGAATCTTGGATTGTCGCCGGGTGATCGAGATCTCTTGATTCAGGAGGTAATAATTATTCTTTTTCCATTCATTGAGGTCTCTTCCATGGCTCTCTCACTTTTCAATATTTCCTTTAAATTTTGAGATATTTCCAAAAAAAGTGGATTTTAACTGCTAAAAAAATTATTCAATTCTTTAGAGAAATTGTCAGAATCAAATGATAAATGCTAAATATTTCACCACAGGTATCCATAGTCTTTCACAGTGCAGCAACTGTACGTTTTGACGAAAAGCTACGTATTTCAACAGCGATCAATGTCGGCGGTACTTTGGCAATATTAAATTTATGCAGAGAAATGAAGAAGCTCAAGGTGAGTTTAAAATCCAAATTGAGAGAGTGAGGAAAAAATAATAAATAAATTGAAAGTCATCATTGCCAATTGCATATTCACTTTGAAATTATATGCAGTATATAAAGGGAGGTAATATTTCATAATCCATCCCTACTAACGGGGTCACCAATGCTCCGAAATCTCTCTCTCATCGGCAATCGTTGGAACACTCACAGCCACACGTACCTTATTCAGTTACGTCATACACAAACGCAATCGACGCACTACGTGTGCTGAAGGCACGCTTATGAATACAATTAAAAATCAAACTACGATTCATGAATTGACTGCACAATATCACTCCCTTCTCTCTATCATTATCTTCGACATTCAGAACAATTGAGTAAATTCAATCATCAGAGCAAAAATGAAAGTTGAAATTGCTCAATTATGTTTTCGAAATTATTGACAAATTTAGTCAATTTTTATGCATTAATCTCCTCAACTACATTTCGGATATTATTTGATTAAAAATCAATGAACGAGAGGATGAATAAATCAAGCACAATGTCATTGAGTGTTTAAATGTCCCACGAAAATGGTTGATTCAACAGTGTATTCAACACTGTCGAATGAATTTGCGCAATTTTTTTTTTTTGTTCACCTTGAAATGCAATCGCAGAATTAGCAGAGGTGCTAATTCCCTCCCGAGAACATACAAACCTCGTCCATTATTTCCTCTCTTATTTCGAATTTTTGGACTTTATCTGCAGTGGTTAATTTATTCTTTATTTTCATTAAATAATGAATTTTTTTTCGCTCTTGACACTGGCTGGGTGTTTTTGAAATAATTCAAAGAATTGCATAGAGTCGTCAAGACCTTGACCATATTCATTATTCTATCAGCTCTCACAGGATATACTGGTCGATGATATTCAAAACCATTTCATGATTTTTTAGGCAATGATTCATGTCTCAACAGCCTATTCCAACTGTCACTTGGACACAATCGATGAAGCATTCAACTCACATCCCATGCAGTATGAAGACCTCAAAATAGTCGTCAATACTCTATCAGATGACGCCGTCAATGATATATTACCCAGGTGAAAAAATATTATCATTAATTATACATTCAAAGAAACTTTGAACTTGGTTTACAATTTGACTATTGACTCAACATATTTCCGTTAATTATTCATCATAATTTATTCACAGAATCCTTCATAATTGGCCCAACACTTATACTTATACCAAGGCACTTGCTGAACAGGTTGTTCGTCAAAAAAGCAAGAATTTGCCTGTGGGAATATTCAGGCCTGGCATTAGTAAGTGAATGTAATAAATTTTTATTCAGTGATAACTTCAGGATAAACAAACAGTATTTTATATTTGAGGGTTATTCAAATTTATCTTTAATTGACAAAACTATAAAATGTGCCTAGCTATTGCCATGTATTTGATCACTGGTATATTCACAGTCGTGTCACAAGTTTTACTGACCTTGGGACTTTTTATTTTGGCACTTTGTGGAAAAATTATTTTATTCATTTGTGCTATTATTTATGGGGTAGTTCATCCTGAAATATACAGAGTAACACCCATTGATTCACCTGAACCTGTCGAGACTATGTATCCAGAGTACAATTTTGAGGATGATTTTGATACTATGAGAAGGGAATCATTAGAGACAATTTTAAGTGTTGAAAATGTTGAACGAGAGAATTCAGTGAGAACATCTTCAGTCGTTCAAACGTCTATTTCTAATTGTGATTCATTGAGTGATTTAGAGACTAGAGGAACGTTGGAGATGGTCTGCAGGTCCATCGAAGTTCTCTTTCCAGAATGAGATGATTACTGAGTGGGGATTAAAGTATTTGAGAAGTGGAGAGTTTAATTTATGGTATTATTTCATGTTTTTTTTCATTTATAGTTATTTCGTGTGCTGAGGAGCCACTTCCTGGGTGGATTGACAATTACTATGGTCCCACTGGGGGTGTCGCAGCAGCACAACTGGGAATTCTCAAAAGTGTGCTTTATAATCCATCCATTGAAGCTAATGTTGTACCAGTGGATTTTACTGTTAATGGGCTGATAGCTTCTGCCTGGGACGTTGCAACACGCCCGGATAGGTAAGAAGTTATTGGATGGAGGACTTCTATCAGAACTCGATTTTAACTTTTGCTGATATCTTGGAAACTAGAGGGTTTAGAGGAAAATGTTTAAAAAAAATTTTTTATGGAGAATTCCATTGGCTAAAAAAAGTTTCTCTTGACATTTTTCTTCAAAAATACTAGTTTTCAAGAGATTTCAAAGATAATCTGAATGGAATTTCAGAGATTTATGGAGAATTGTAATTTTTTTAGAAGAAATGAAAAAACTCTCATCTACAATTACGTATCAACAGTGGATGCTCCATTATTATGGGACAAATACTACGATTACTGTCTAGCTGGTGCCCATGAATTTCCCATTCTCAAATCAAAATGGTACCTATGTTTTTCACCCAAGGAATATGCAGTCTCCCACTCTCTATCAGTTATTTTCCTGCATTTGGTACCAGCCATAATCCTCGACTTGTTCCTTGTATGTATTGGAAGTAAACCAAGGGTGTACAAAATGGTGACCAAGATCTTCAAGTACTTGAGCGTTGTTCAGGAATTTACTATGAAGAATTGGAAGTACAGAACTGATAACGTGCATCAATTGTGGAGTCGATTGGATGCACGAGATAAGCAGAACTTTAAATTTAGTCTCGTGAATTTTGATTGGAAGAATTACTTCAGGAATTATCTGATGGGGGTCAAGATTTATTTATTTAGGGAGGATTTGAGTACGCTCGAGGCTAGCAGGAAGAGGGCACAAAGGTCATTATCAATTTATTATAAATTAAATTCTATTCGAAATCTATTAATCAATTTCCATTTTATTGATGAATTTCAGGCTATTTTGGTTGCATCAAGGAACCAAGACATTCTTCGGATTGGTAATGATGTGGACCCTGTGGAAAATGTTCACTCCCTTCGTCTGATTAAAATTGAATATCAAATGCATCTCCATGACTTTCTGGAGGCAAAGGGTGGGTCAAGCTTTTTGTAAATACTAGATGATATAAATATTTATATGTTACATGTGACAATTTGTAGGACTTTTTTAATTACTCTAACCATCAGTACTACTGCTCATGTTCCTAATAGTTTTTTTGACGGATAATTTCTGAACATCTTACTCACTCGTATTCGACCGTCCTTAGAATACTGCGTAAATATAAATCCACGTGTGAATCGATTTTTTTAATGTTATTTACTGCTTTATGTATTGATTCCAATAAACATAAAAACTCCAGTCGAAATGGTTAATTTTGAAATTTTCTCTAATTTGATCCTTTTCCAATATATCCTTCTCGCAAGTTCTGAGTAGCCGGGCACCGATTATGAAGATGTGCAAAATTGAAATTTTTCCATGAGACAAGAATATATTATCAATGGATGAATACCTACATATAATGTTGACTGATTCTATCATTATGATGATAAATTGAAAGAAGAGTAATCAGTGTTAGGGGATTCCCCTGACATTCATGTATGTCCTCTCCTTGTCTAAATGCAGTAAATACTCGCGTCATTTTGCTTTGAAAGAAAGGAGCCGTCGAACTGATAACCTTTCTGACGACAACCCATTCAATACTGTATTTATAAACGACGTCTGCGAATTATTGCTCACTTCTGAATTTTACGTTGCCATATCAACAATAAAAGTCTCACCAAGACAATAAAATGCGGTGTAATGCGGTTTTCTTGGGTGGATTACTGATTGCTGCAGTGTCATCAGCTACAGTTGAAAATGGTAAGTCTCATATGATACAATGACATCATACTTGAAGTAATTGAAATTCAGATTTCCGGTATCATTCTCTCCAAGATATCAAGTGCATGAAATTTCACTCAAATTATTTTGCAAATATCTCCTAAACTATTCGTTTAAAAGAAAAATCTCAAAAAACTTTTTTTTATAGAATTCCATGAGCTACAAAAAAGCTCTCCTGATAATTCCTTCTAAACCTCTTCATTTCGAAGATATGAACAGAATAATGAGTGTCCATGTTTTGAACTCATCACCTAATATCGATGTATCGCTGAATCGTTTATTTTATGACAGATGGAATTAAAATAATCGAGCGAATAGAATGGGGAGCACATCCGCCAGCACACCCACCAACTCCACTGACAAAAATTCCTCCCCCTTACGTAATAATAAGCCACACCGCATCGCTACTTTGCTCCACCCAAGCTGAATGCTCGAAGCATATCCAAGATATTCAAACTATGCATATCGAGGGAAATGGATGGGACGACATTGGATACAACTTCTTAGTTGGTGGCGATGGAAATGTCTACGCAGGCCGTGGATGGGACGTTCAGGGAGCTCATACATTAAATTACAATAGTAAGAGCATTGGAATCAGCTTCATTGGATCTTTTAATGATGTTGCGCCCAATGAAAAGCAACTTTTAGCTGCTCAGCAGCTACTCAAAGTGGGGGAAATGACGGGGAAATTAGCAAATAATTATAAACTATTTGGGCATAGACAACTGAGTAACACACTAAGTCCTGGGGATCAACTCTACAAAATTATCAAGACGTGGCCACATTGGAGCGAGAAGCCTTGAATTTTCACTTGGTTATTGAATTAGAGAATAATCAATCATTTCTGTAAGATTCATAAATAAGTCTGTACTAGATAACAATATTATTTTTGATATATAAACCAAAAAGAAGTCCAAACCATCCAGAGAATTAGACATTGGTTATGTAATTAGCACTTGTCTTTTAAATCCTAAAAATTATAAAAATTTCCAGTACTTACCAAATCGTTGATTATCAAATGAAGATAATGCGTTGATTAATCAAATAAAGATAATGAAAAATTGAAATTAAAAATCTCTATCAGCACTCAATTCTACGTCCAACCACATCCCCGTCTTCTTCACTCTGAAATAAAGAAAAACTAGAATGAAACGATTTTTAAAAAACTTTGTTTGAATAAAACAGCAATTTTCCTTCCTTATAGAGACAACAGGAAAATTGCAATGACCTTTCAATCACTATCGCTTGATAGTGATAATCTATATAAATCGTAGCTAATAAGATTTTGCTCAAATTCAAGTTTTGTCAGTCAGTGTTACGATTGAAATTCTTCGATAAAGTCTTTGAAAATGGTGCACAATGTGACTCTCTTTGTCGGATTTCTAATAACACTCCCCGAGATACCAATTGAACCTTCTTTAAATATATCATTACCTGAATCCACAAATGGTAAATTTCATCGTATAAAAAACCATGTCAGCAAGATCATTATTATCTAAATATCTCAGAATCTAATGGACATATCGAAATTTTCCAAGAAGTCTTTTTTTCCATCTCCCACAATTTTCAAGATATTCCTAAAAAACCGATTTTGAAGTGGGATCAAATCACCCAGAATGATGATTTCTTCTTAAATCACAGATTCTTTGACAATACTCAGTAGAGAGCAGTGGGGAGGACAACCCCCAAGAGTGCCAAATCATCGACTAAAACGACTTCCTCCTCAAATCGTGATAGTACATCCCACCGGAACAGAACCATGCTCAACCCAACTCGAATGCTCTCAATCTGTTCGAGCCATCCAAACAATGCAAACAGAGGGAAATCGCTGGGGTGACATTGGCTACAATTTCGTGGTGGGTGGCGATGGAAACATCTACGAAGCCCGAGGATGGGATATCGAAGGTTATCACACATATACCCACAATAACAGAAGCATTGGACTATAGGTTTAATCGGAACCGTCAACAATATTCCCTCGAATGAGAAACAACTCAGAGCTGCTCAACTTCTACTGGAGTTTGGAGTAGACAACGGAAAATTAGCGAGTGAATATACAATGCTGGGGGAAAAGGCATTGACTGAACCTCTCACGAAAAATAATTACACGAAATTATCGAAAATTAGGGGCCAACTGATTCACCAGATGAATAAAATAGAAAAGAAAACATGTTCCAGGTGTTCCAAGATGCTTCGAGATGCTCTTCAAATGCCAATTGTTCATTTTTATTAATTAAAAACATGTACAACCCCAGAAGAAGTCGAATCCCTCAAAAAAAGGGAAGTTAACTATCATAATCAAGTGAAATTATCAGTTAAATTGAATTAAATAAATGATAAATGGAGAAAAATATTCTAAACTTGCCGGAAATTGCTGGAATTCCATAATGTCTCCATTCGCGCCTTTCTTATATCACAAACCAACCGAAAATTACTAAAAAACCCCACGTGATCACGATCCAATCCCGCACTGTTCCCGCGTAACTGCTGTCGTCGAAAATTTCCATGAGAAGCTGCCTAAACTTCCCCCACTCCTCAATCATCGCTCCCACCCCATTGGCTCTCACCGTTCGCGTCTCATCGAGCTCTCCCGATGGCCCCCGATCAGAAAGCGGGTACACGGCTCGCATCGTAGGCGAAAAAAAGCCAAAGAAAAAAAAAAAAACGTTGTGAACTCTTGTGTGTCGGACATAACTGTTGGGAATAATACTCAGACTGTCTGTTATAATAATAAAAACCCATTGAATATTGCTCGCATGTCCCAACATCAGTCACAAACAATAAAATCAATCAATTGTGCTGAAGAAAAACTAGTAAATTGTACATCGAGTTGAGTAAATACGCAATAATGTCGGTTGACTCGCTTACCGACTCTGAGCTTCGTACGAAACTAGCCGAGTACGGTTATCCCGTTGGACCGGTGACCCAGACCACCAGGAAGATACTCGTTAAGAAACTCAAAAATCTTATTGATTCAAGAGGTGGATCTGGTTCTCGTCATTCATTAGCAGCGAGGTAAGTTAATCCATAAATTTATCACTCAAAAATAACTTAACCAAAAATTGCGTGGCAAAATGAGGGAAAAAAAATACATTGGCAAATGTCGGCGTGGAAAACAAAACCTCAATGGTTTGATGATGCGTGACGTTGATGGGTTTGTCTTAGGTATAATGAGGTTTGGGTATAATTCAATCGAATTATTACACCAAACTGTTGGATCATCAATTAATTCGTGGAGATTTTAATAAAGATTCTAGTTCTACTAATTCCACTTGTTGTTAATTAAATAAATATCTCAAAATTGATGAATACTAGATGAATTTAATTGATGAAAGATAAATTCCAGGGAAATATCCATTGTTTTAACCCAATTAACAATCCTGCTTCCTTAAAAATTATTCAACCACCTTCAGGATTGATTTTAGAAATGAATAAAACATTTAATTACAGATACAGCAGTGATGACACTGACGATGACATTGCACCAACGAATAAAAAGAAGAAAGCACCGTCTTCGAGTAATCGTAGACAGACAATGGCAAATCCAATGCCACCACCAGCATCAGCACCACCTCCAGTGGCTGTCATTATCCCCAAGAGTCCCTCAAAACGTCGTGGAGGCTCCAGAAACTCAGAGCCCAAAGAGACATCTGACTACGAGGATACTCATGTGAATTCAACAAGTCGTACCACTTCGAAAACTGTACAAAAAAAGACCAAGTACAAGTTGTCTATTGTCAATGATGGCTTGGAGACAGGCTCTGACTCAGATATTCCAGACGAGCCAGACAAAAACTTGCCCACCAAGTTTGGAACTGAGAGTGTTAAATCTTCGTATGAAAGTCGTAAAGATCGTAATTCTGCTGATGTTGATAGCAGTGGGAAGACTTATGAGAGCAAAACCAGGGGTTCAAATCTTCTCAGAGACGAGAAGTACACAGTGCCACCATTCAAGCCAAATATATCACCTATTGCACCCATCAAGGATGATCCACCCTACAAGAGGGATGATCTCAATGTCAATGATATTTTGGCTAATTATGAGAGCCCTTATCTCTCTGAATTCACCAGGAGACTCAGCACTCAAGCCAGCAGTATACCTCCTCGTTCTAATTATAAAAGTAAGAGATTTTATCATTCTTTAATTATTTGTGGGAGAATAATTAATAATCATTTTTTTATACAGGCTCTGTGCTACGTCATACCACTCAATTACGTCCAGAAAATAAGGAAGGTGATACCAATGGGCATTTTTCAGCTGTACGATCGTCTTACAATGCAACAAATTCCAGGTATTTAAAAAAAAAAATTGATTAATTGAAATACGAAATTTCATTCCATTGGAATTGAGTGATTAATTAATTTATTTCATTGTTATTTCAGATATGTTTCATCTTCGAATGACAGACCACGTGACATTGTAACTAGATCCTACAAAGCACCAGTAACAAAACAGGAAGATGGTAGAAATAATCAGAACATGGTGTCAATGGTATTAGTCATAGGACTGGCTCTCTTCTTCGGTGTATTGGCCATTGTATACCTCGGTCTTGGTGGAAAAACCGAAAGTGTACCATCTCTACCAATGGGTAGGTATTCTAACTGAGTTATTAACACATTTATATAAAAATTGAATCATTGAATACAATTGTTTATTTGAGGTGTGGGTAGATAAAAATAGTTCAAGTTTACGATTACATTATAATTATGACTACTAATATTCGAATAATTCAAATTTACAAAGTCTAACTCATGTTTGTAAATTCTTTTGTCGAGTATCAATGTCTCAATATTTATTTACATTCTTTGTAATTTTTTTTTTCTTCGTATGATTTATGAAAAAATCAATCAGCAAATGAGCAGGACAAAGAATAGAAATTGGAGGGATTTTTTTTTTCTTTTTCGAATAATTTATCAGACTCTGTATCAATACAACTAACAATTATTTTCTCTGTGGAATATTATATTTAAAGAAATTCTAATATTTTTTCTAACTCTTAAAATTTGAGATCTTTTGAAAATGTATGTTTTTTTTTTTCGTTATAAGAATAATAAATGTTTTACTGACGATTTTTCAGTTATCAGTATTTTTCTTTCCTTTTCCCATGAAACAATTAATTATTTATGTTAGGAGAGACTATTTTCATTCATAAATTGCATGAAATGAGAGATTGTTCAAGTTATTTTCGGGGTAATTAATTAAATATTTGGATTTCATGTGTTTTATAGACAGTGAAGTACCACTTTGTTCACACTCTGATCATGATAAACCTGGTGTTAATTGTCTACTGAAAGAGAATGTGGAAACTGTGATGCAATTGTTAAAACGATTGAGACCAATATTGATGAAGAGAGCTGTTGCTGCTGCTTGTGAGGACACCAGTGATGCACCTTATATCACCGATTTGGAAGTGATCAATATGTTGAAGAGTAATAAACTCGTAAGTTTCTTCTTCAACAATTCATTTCTCTTTATTTTTTTAACACAACTAATTAATTATTTATTAATTTTCCAGAGAGAGTTTGAAATCACTGGAGATCTTCACAACGCCCAATTACTCATCTTCGAAAATCCAAAATGGGGTATTTCACTCGTTGAAGTTGATGAAGGAACTGATATATCTGAACATATTCTTGATTCAATGGTAATAATTTAACTCTACAATTAATTTCACTTCAAATATCAAGAAACCTTTTTTTCTAGAGAATTTAATGACCTACAAAAAGTGTCTCTTGGTATTTTCTCCTAAAACCACTAGTTATCGAAATAATTCCAAACTTGACAACATCAGATAAGTCCACTAATGATTAGATAAATCAAATTAACATCAGACACAAAATTTACTGATGAATATCTTTAAATTCAAAGAAGATAAACGATTATTCACAAAGACAATTCATTTACTTTGATTGAACTATTTTTTTTATTTATTTTAATCCCAAAAATCAATCAATCAATGAAATAATAAATGAATAACAGTTTAATAATTGATTTTCTTTCCACAGGAAAAAGTCTTTCAGACTCGTTTAGACGGAAAAGTCGCAATGGTAATGCTGAATCCAGAATTACCAGTTAAATGTTTGATAAAACAGAAAGTCTTCACAGTGCTATCGACCCTGCTCGTCAGTGCCCTTGGTAAATTCATAACAGACACTTTGTTTAATGATTTGTAGACTCCAAAAATCCTCTCCTAAATCAGTGAAACTCCACATCCTGTAATTCCTCTTGAGTAAACGATATACCATTAAAAATAAATTTGTTCTCTTTATTTCAATGGAAATATGATTTTTCCAGGAATTGCAGCTGTTTTTGGACTCCACAAGTCAGTCCAATGGTACTTGAAATACAAAAAATCAGCGGAAAGAGAGGTTTTTCACTTGGTGAGTGAGATAATCAGCATGGTGGAGATTCATCATCAGAATGCAGCTACGACAAGTCCAGGAGGCACTCAGGAGAGTTATTTGGCTATAAATCATGTGAGGGATAATTTGATACCCCCCAAGGATCGCAAGAAGATGGCTGGACTCTGGGAAAAAGCAGTAAAATTTCTTGATGAGAATGAATCGAGAATTCGTCGAGAGGTGCAACAGGTTTCTGGGGAAGAGTTTCATGTTTGGAGATGGTTGCCCAATCTCAATACTTCTGGTGCAGCTTCGCCTGGAGGGAGCAAGAAGAATAAAGTGTGGCAGGGACAGGCTTTCGAGACTATGGAGGGATCTGTCAACAGCCCAGCATTCTCACCAACTCCTTGTCTCAAGATTCGTCATATGTTTGATCCTGATGTGGAGTTTGAAGATGATTGGGAGGTGAAAGTACAAGATGCTATCCTCGAGAAATGCGGAGAAGGTGTCAAAATTCTTCACATCAGAGTTGATCGTGGCAGTCGCGAAGGTTGTGTCTACATGAAATGCCTCACCCACGATGATGCTGGCAAAGCATACAGAGCTCTCCATGGCTGTTGGTTCGATGGTAATGACCTCACAATATCCAATAATCCCTAAAAATCTCTCTGAACATCACTCAAATCCCCCCCCCCCCCCTATCCCCAATAACTCACACTTAAATTTATATGAATCTCAATTCACAAAAGTTTATTTTTCAAAGGTCACCTTGTAACAGTCAAATACCTACGATTGGAGAGATACCACGAGCGTTTTGCAGACGCAATACGCTGCACTCAGCCTCTTAAACCAAGTAATAACCAGCGACTCTCGATGCAGGCAAATTCCTGGCAAACGCAGAGTCCCCTCGAAGCCAACTAACTATTGATGTCTCCCCTGCTCGAGATTAAAATGATAAAAATTCAAGAATATCAACGATTTTCCTCTCACTCAAAGAGAAGAAAAATTAGTGTCCTAAAAAATGTACAGTAGCATTATTCATCGAGTGGGTTTAAAGAAAAAAAAAAAAAAAATTTAAAAAGAGGAGAGAACTCTTGAGTGATGAATATTTTTATTTTTCATACGTCAGTGCCCCATTAACATTACTTAATGATTATAAGATTGTCCCGGAGTCAAATGATCCAGGAAAAAGTATATAGTTATTGCTAAATGATAAAAAAAAAAAAAAAAATGTTTAATCTTAATGAAAATGTACAGTCAAACTGTTTGCCTCTAGTTTTTATCGACTCGTGTTGCTATTGGTATCCAGTTTTCTATTATTAACATCAATTTTATTACCTCTTCTTTCTTTAATTGAAATAATAATAATAATTGTGTTGTCTATTTGGCTCTCAGCAGTTTGTTGCCATTTTAAATCAAAAGACTATAGAAAACAGAACAAAATTTTCAAACTCATTGACTCATAGAATATACTTCAATAATTTAATATCTTCTCCTTCAAAAAGTTAACGTACCTGTGATTTTTGAGAGATATACAATATATGATAAATTAATCATCCACTTATGCGCCTTAGGTACACCCCATTTTTTTTTTAATTTTATATGAAAAAATGAGCGTTTTTCAACGCACTTTATTATCGAAGAGAAACAATAATAATAGGGTGAATTAAGAGTTGCAGAATGTTGCGTTATTTGTAATAATAAAAAATGAAATTTTTCGAATTAAATGAGTTTTAACGAGTCAAAGGTGGACTATCTATTTACTTATCTCTCGTTACTGGGGTACGCCCTGATTCGCTTGCACACTAAGGGGAGTGGAGCTTGACATTATACGGGGCCAGTATTACCACCGGGGACCCATCTTGACAAGCGAAATGGTAGCTAAAGTTTTTTCAGACTACTACTAAAATTAGAAAACAGTCGCACGAGAGTTACCAAATAAATTGATTTTTCTCCAATGATTCGATCATTTTCATATTTCTTCCGATATGGATAGATTTGTTTCAATCAGAGACTTTGGTTTCCATGGATATGAGTAATTGTCACAACAATGGTTTGAGCCTAGTATATGCACAATACACGCGACAATGTATGCAGAAGGTTGATATTAATCAATGGTTTACTGTCCGTTTCAAATAAAAATATCCGTTTGGTGTGTTGATCGATCATTTTTTTTTACATTCTACTGTCATCCTCGCAAAACGGAGGGAATTGCACTCGTGGTGTAGTGCTTGCAAGCATCAGACGTACACTGACTTCATGAGTGTTCGTCCTGTCAATAAATAGAAAAGTGCATAGAAATTGAATGATTTCATTCGACTGAAGGGCTGAGGAGATTTTGATTTAACACGATTTGTCAACAGCGTCAAAACGGCGCTGTTTTTCATAATCAGGATTTTACGATACTTTAAGAATATGTCAACTGCGGCGGCCACTGTTGCGCCGATAGTTGGAGAAAATGGAACTATTAATCAGGTAATGATCATTTTGATATTAAAACGAATCCATTTTTCACATTTAAAATTTCAAGTTATCTCAATAATGAATGATTTTAGAAGAAAATATCAAAAGACATTTTTTGTTGGAAATTTCAGCAGCTGCAAATAAAGTTTTTTCACATTTTCAAATAAAATCCACTCGATTTCAATTTCATTCCCTATTTTTAATTATTCCCCTCAACAAACGTCACTCTACTAATCATAACAAATTAATACCTCGCACCAAATGACAAAGTTTCACTGGACATGTCACGGTCATAAAACTCATTGAATCGACCAACGAAGTAATGACCTCAAATCCCTGTCATTCTGACTTGATACAATTCCGTCAAAATATTTCACCTAACAATGACCCCGTAACAATTCCCCTCAATCGAAGGAATTCTAGAGACAATCCATGAGTTTATCCATAAATCTCTATTATTACTGCTATTTCCATGTTCTTTGTTCAATCGATTTGATAAAATTTCAGTAATTACTTCCCCTAATTTAATATTTTTTTAATTAATGAAAAATCCAACTCTAACTTTCAATGACACTGACAGAATTCCTATCAATAAATTCTCCTTGAACTCATTTCCCCTAATTGGATACTACATTCCTAAAAATAGTTTGAACAATGTATTTATTAATTCCTCAAAAGAACGATTCCACTCTTTATAGCAATAATAATTACATTACCCCAAGAATAGATAAAGACTTCCTATAAACTTCTTCAAGTTCACCAAAGATTACTTGCAGATAATAATAACATTATCGTCATTACCCCACAACAGGTGTATATTGGCAGGTGTCGAGTGAATGATAAGCTGTTGCATTAACAAAAATCAAGTGGTTTTGTCGGAAGACGTGTCGATAAAGCATTCGTAACATCAGAAGAAATCTCAGTATATTTCTTCCATATTAAAAGTGTAACTAACTTGATTTTAAAAAAAATGGAAAAACCCCAGCAATTTGGCAAGGGATATGACAAAGGAGATGAGAACAAATTTAAACAACTTAAACCAGAGCAATTGAATAAATGTAATTGTAAAGTATTGGATAGGGGAATTTTTTCGAGAGATTCTCCGACATTTCGTCCCAATTCATTTCGAATTGTTCCAAAATTTATCCCAGGAGTTCCAAGCAATGAAGCTGGAGTCAATGACGAATTTAATGGAGTGAGTTATAAAACCCTTGTGAGATTTATTAGATAATGAGAAAGTATAGAATGAGGTTGTTGGGAGTTTTGAGGCTATTGTTGGGTTCAAATGGTCTTTTCTGTTTCGATTGACAATGGTCTTGTTATTGTGTTTATGTAGAGAGTGGATAATTGAGTGGAGAATGGATATGAGTGAATGACTTGGAATGGAGATGGTAATTTTTTTTTTCTTTTGTTTTATTGTTTCAGGTAAAGTCTCTGGATGCCAACAGATATGCCACTAAGAAGACTATTGCTCAAGGAATGCTGGATATTGCACTTCTTACTGCTAATGCCTCGCAGTTGAAGTACATATTACAGGTGAGTTTATTAGACTTTTTGCAAGATGAATGTACAATGAATGGGCATGAAACGTTTGATTTGTTCAATTGAAAATTGTTTATAATTCATCTAATTTTAGGTAGGCAAACAGCATGAATTCTATACCCTGATGCTCACCCTCATCTGTCTATCAATAGGACTTCAGGTAAATAAAATATAAAATAATCATTCTGCATGGATGAAAAATTTATTTTCACACTGATTATCAGCAATCATCGAAGAATACACACATCACATGGTTTATCAATTGTAAACACAAGCTAAATATCAGAATATTTATTCGAAGAAATACCGTAGTCACTCGAAAAGTCGAAAAAACACATTGAAATTCTACCGAATTATGATTTCATTGATTTGATTTATCAATAATAAATAATTAATTATTCTTAATCACGAATGGCACTAAAATTGAAATAATCAGCACGCGCGCAATGCATAGAGCTTGAAAATTGGTCCAATTGCCTCGCAAGAGTGACAAAATTCCCAAAAAAAAAATCTCTGTAAAATGCAGATCCTGTCGGGCATGTTGTCCCTGTCCTTGAACCTCATGTTGGACCGAAAGATGGATGACTCGAGGAATGGGTACGCCATCGAGTGGATCGGACGGTTAAGAGTTGCTCTGAGCTTCATTGTTGTCTTGGATAACATTTTGATAGCGGCATTCGATCCCACGGGTCTCTCTTCTCTGTTAATATTCGACCCTTCCGCGACCACTGAGTTGCTCCGTTAACTTGATAAATAAATTCTGTAGCGAAGTGGTCAACCAGGTTAAGTCAGTCCTGTTTACGTACATACTTAACCTGGTTGACCACTTCGCTACAGAATTTATTCCACTCCAATTCGATCAAATCGTATCAATTCGATTTTTTACATCTCATTGAATATCAAGATATCTCGATAATGAGTCATTTTTGAAGAAAATGTCAAGAAACATTTTTTGTCGGAAATTTTATTAGCTACAAAAAAGGTATTTTAACATTTTTCTCTAAAGTCACTGGTTTCCGGGATAAATCAAGGGAATTGAATCGTCGACTACTTGCGTCGCAATTGGATCATTTCAAAGGGTTTTGGGAACTTTTTTATGAAAAAAAAACGCACAAAACTCATTGAAATGTGCAGGCCATCGTCGGTCTACTCTTCATCGCTGTCGGAGGGTTGGACATCAATCGAAAGAGGGACCAGTGGGCTGCTAATATAATTAATGATGCCATATTAATTGGGGTTTTTATCATCAGTTTAACTAATGTTGCCATCTCGGGTTTCGGGATGGAATTTAGTAATAAACCGAGGGAGGTACTCACTGGTGCTAATTATGCCGTTAGAAGGGGTATTCCGGTGGAATCAGAGTAAATTCATAGTGCCATTGATGATTCTTCTCCATTAATTGATTAATTAATATTCTTTTATTCATTTATTCATTTCAGTGAAATCTCAGAGATTAATCCAAAATTTCCTCATGTAATATTTTGCGTATATCTTGGGAATTAAGTGGTTTAGATATATTTATCAAGAGACCTCTTTTGGAGCTGCAGAAAATTCCTATAGAAAAGATTTTCTGATCAATTTTCGTAAACCTCTTCATTACTTAGATATTGATTGAAGAATGCGTGAGAAAATTTTGGCCTCGAATCATTATTATTTATTTAATTCATTTTTTTTTTTTAATTTTTCCTCATTGTTTTTATTTTTTTCTCCTCAATCATTAGATCCTTCAAGGTATGATTTTCATATTCCTGGGCTCGAGTCTCAACATAAACAAACAAAGTGACCAAAATAAGGCAAATCTGTGGAATAATTTGGCCCTTTTATTATTGATTCTCACAGTTACAATAAACATCATGATTTCAGTATTTGAAATGCGCGAGGAATGAAAAAATTCCTGAATAATTCTTTTTTTTTTTTTCTATTCTTCATGATGAGAAAAATTGACTGAATATATTTTCAGTTTAAAAAATCTCCATTTTTTTTAATTCCTCAAAGCAAGTAAATAATATAACAAGTGCACTTATTATTCATGTATTTGTAGAATTGGAATGAAGAATATAATATATTTCGATATTCATAAAATGAGGATTTTATTTATTCGTGTGTTTTAATAATAAATTAATAAATTTCTTCTTTTTAAAGTTTTTCAATAAATTAACAAATCACAATTGGGTGATTAATTGGACACAGCTGAGGTCATTTTTTCCCACCTGCAATAAAATAACAATTAATTATCATTAATTACCCAGTAAATCAATTTATTCATTAACTGATTCAATTATTCATTCAGTGACTTTTTTTCATCTTCGTCTTGATTCAAATGCCCGACAAATCCAACCATCTTCGAATTTCACTAATAATAATGGATCTTATTATTAATTCAACTAATTTTATCAATAAATCATAACAAAGTACCTTTTTTTCCACCTTTATTCCCGCCTTTTGCGTCGGCCTTGGCCTCAGATTTGCCAGACGCAGGCGCAGCTGCTGAGCCCTTCTTATTCTAAAACATTGCCAATAATCGTTAAAGTGTAATTGATAATATTTCGTTAAGAAAGAATAATTTAATTAAAAAAACTCACATCTCCACCCTTGGCACCACCACCCCCACCTCCACCACCACTTCCTAAAAATTATTTAATGAAATTTGAATGTAATATTGCAATTGCAGCTGAATAAAAGAATTTAAAAAAGAATTTTCTTCAATTCCAATAGGTATCAATTTAATTTCAATTGAAATAAATTTGAAAAATCATTTGAGTGAAGAAAATTTGAAGAGAAATTAAATTTTTCTTTATAACTCACCTTTTCCCTTTCCCATATCTCACTCAGAAGATTTTCAGAGTCTCAGATTGTCTCGGAAGATGAAAAAATTTGACGTGATATTTCTAAAAAAAAAAAAAAAAAAAAAATTACACTTTGACATAAGCAATGGCGGCTGCACTTACCTTTGTTTTATGCACAGCCGTCGTCGTAATGTTTTGCCACCCGTTTAACCCACCCACCCGAGGGGTGAAGGAGGGAGACATCCGTGTGACGATGTAGCGAAGCTCGAGATAAATCAAGTAGCGCATAACCTAGGCTTGAAATTGCCATTGAAACGTTGAGCTTTTTGATATTAAAATGAGAACATTTAGTGTCCTTGAATATAGACACTATTTAGAGCACACGATTGCGGGTGATAGTTGCCAAGTGGGTCATTTTATGCACTGGGATGCGTATCGTATACGTTGTATTCATGATCAATTAATTTTTTTTTTTTTTTCGTATTTCCTTTAGATTCGGAGATATTCAAAAAATACAATTTATCACTTTGCGACTGATAAATTCTGATTTTTATTTATATTAAGAAAAAAGCAAAAAAAAAAAGGATTGTAAAGACGTAGTTCTTAATCAGCGGAATTTTAAATGCAATATTTTGTGTTTATTTTATTGATAAAATTTTAAAAATATTATGAAAAATTGTATCTGTTAATGCTTCAGTTAATTACTATAAATAGAACAATTATATTGAATGCTTCATTGACCCATTATTCAGAGGATAAATTCCCGGAACAACAGGTGGACTCGTAATGCTGAACGAGGCGACAAACACATTTATTATTGTAATCAGGAAAACCCCGACGACCACGTAATTATTAATTTTCCTCGCTTGTGGTGATTTTGATCTTCCTTTGATGTCGAAACGTCCTTTAAAAATTAGAGACACTCCCACGGCTATCTAATAATAATAATAGATTAATTTCAAAAAACGATGTCAATTTTTTTTTATTTTTTATTTTTTACTTTTTACTAAATATCTTCGAATCTAGTAGAGATACAGAAATTTTCATAAGAACCTTTTTTGTAGAGAAGAATGAGAACTATAAAAAAAGTCCTTATCAAAATTTTGATATCTCCCTTCAATTACCAAATATCTCAACTTTAAAATTTACCTGAAGAAAGAGACTGACAGTGATGAGGAAGACAATGAACCAAAAAGTAGAACTTTCCCTCTGATATTCAACAAGGTACCTCAGTTGATTAGCATTGGCAGTAATCAAAGCGACATCCATCATTCCCTGGGCAACAGTCTTCTTCGCTGAGTAAGTATACTCTTGTCGAGCAATACGACGAGCTTTGTCTGTTGTATCAATCTCAATAGCAGATTCTTTCGGCTGTAAATCAATTTCTCCATCTTCGATTACAATTACAGGACTCAAATTATTTTCACTCATGTTCACAATTGATTTAGTTGTTACTTCCGGTGGTAATCCAGCGTCTCTCGCCATTTTTAAATTATTTGATAAATTGATTTATTTTATTTAAATTGAAAATCCTTTGATGGATGAAACAAGTCGTAAATGATTTACGATCTTCAATAGAATTTTTTATCAATGATTATGGTCATCTTTACCATATGGAGATGTCAATTAAACTGACTAAACTCAACTAAAGGCATGATTATTTCATAAACCGGAAACTCGTCCTTGCAGAAAAGTGGAATATGATAAATCGGTTTTATCAGATTGACCCAGAGAACACCATCCGTGGTAAAAAACAATGAGACCGCAGTGAGGAAATACTTGAGGCTAACTTGCTCAGTATCAGCATGTTTATGTAAAGATACTGAATCAGTTTTAATTAAAAAATAACAAATTTTCGAATGTCTTTCAACGTCAATTATTCACATTCTATTAAATCTAAATTATCGCGATTATGAGGAGAGTTATAAGAAAATACCAAGAGACATTTTTTGTAGAGAACTCATTCAGCTATAAAAAAGGTCTTTTGACATTTTCTTCTAAAATTAATTGGTTTCGAGATAAATTGAAAATTAACAAAAGTGTAGAATTTCAATTTCAATTATTTACAAATTTTCACGTATTTTTCACTCTTTATCTATTTATTCATTCAAATTGTCAAGAAAAATCAATTATTATTCCTCCACAATTTTGAATTAACCCGCAGAAGATGATTCTTCTGCCATCTACCGACTAGAGACTCTCCTAAATTTTATCGACCGTGCACAAATCCTACAAATCTAATTCTGCGTAGTTCTCTACTCTCAATATGGCGCTATTTTGACTAATGTTACTGTAGAAAATTATTTGTTATGAAATGTATGAAGGGTTGAGGATTTCCAATAGTAAAAATACCCAATAAATTGAAAATTTTCACCGATAAAAAAACCTCAAAGTTATAAAACCAAGAGCCTTGACCTCGTGTATCGAGGTATAGGCTCTCTTTCACTTTTTTATTCTCCATTCGACGCGCAAACGCATTGACTTGAAGAAAAGGCCTCTCCACTTCAGTCCAATTGTCATATGTGAATGATTTATTGAATTTTTTCGTTATTATTTCCCTTTTGTTGATAAATTCCTGTGATTTTTGCTCGTGGCAAAATTGCTCACGAGCTCCTTTGGATTATCCTCAATTCTACGAAAGGTAAAACTGAAAATTTCACTCTTTTTATTTTACTCATTAGGTACAATTAATTACAGTCTAATTGCAGGTTATACTTGTTGACTTTCGATTAGACTCCCTCTTCATTGTTTACATATGAACAATTGAATTTGAATAATTTTCAATGTCACAGAATCAATTGAATTAATTTCTAATCAATTCTACAAACTAAAAAAATTATAGAGCAGTTTGTGGAGTTTGATATCGAGGTTTTAGATGTAGAAATCGAAAAAAAAAATTGTCGAGTGAAGATTGAATGAGAGGTGTTTGAATGGATGGACATACCAGGAATTAAGGGGTGCCAAAAAAGCACAAAGAGTACTGAATGTGGTGAATAAACGTCATATTGCTTTATATTTTCTGAGTTTTGGGCTTTATGCCAGAATTAAAAGAGTAAATATGTGCAAGTCAAAATTAGACATTTCACAAGCATATGAATTTACCAATTTTTTTACTCAATCTCAGTTGTGTCTTGTCCATATTCATGAGTGTATCAGATTTTTATCTACCTATTGAGTTGTTGTGAGGGAAGATGTCTGAAAGGGCGAGGATTGAAGCAATCTCAGCCAGGATTATAGCTACAATAGAACCAGTTAATGGTCCAACTAATTGTATCATGTATATTATCAAAATTTAAAAAATTTGACATTATTCTGATTTATTGAAGGATTGATTTGAGGAAACTAACGAGTTTATGGAAAAATATCAAGAGACATTTTGTGTAGAGAATTCAATTTCCCAGAAAAAAGGTCTCTTGATATTTTTCTGTCAATCGCAAAATAGTTGAGAATTTTTATAGTTTACTTCACAGATTTAACTGATCATTCGAATGTATTCCACTATGTTACGGTTGTTCTACAGGTGCAGAAGGAAGATGAAGGTGAAACGCAGCAAGTCCCTGTCCCCGGAGCCATCGAGCAGTCGAGATGCGAAGATTCCAAAGCTCTCGGATCCCTCCGAGGCTAATGGACAGCCTGAATTGGAGTTGATTAGTATTATGGAGTTTTCTGATGATGTTTTACTAAATATCATGAAGTATCTCACACCCCAGGATCTCATGTCTCTCAGTTTATGCTGCAAAAGACTCCACAGTGTATGCCGTGATCGTACCCTCTGGCGAACAGTGGATTTTCGATCGTCTCCAATGCGAATGAAAGATCTTCATAATTATATTAAATTCCTGCAGCCCTTAACCACTAGCATAGCCATGAATGGCAGAGTGGGACCTCGAGAGTGGGAAGAAGGCTCTCTAGAAAAAATAAATCATCACTTCATGGCCTCTCTCTGTGAGACTTGCACTGGTCTCAAAGAATTCATCGTCGAAGAGTATAAGATCATAAGTAATGAGATTAAAGTCGTTGACTTTCCCTCGACCCTTGAAAAATTGTCTCTGAAGAGCAGCAATGTCTGCAACTTACCCCTCAATAAGTCGTATTTCTTCAGACTTGACACACATATGCCTAATCTGACGAGTTTAATTCTTACTGACTGTCAGTGGGTAACTGGTCACTCATTACTTGTTATTAGTAAAATACCCAAATTAAAAGAACTTAGATTGAATTCGTGCAAACGATTGGGTGAATGTGTTGCTTATGCTAGTCTTGCGACGAGATTTGGATTTAAAGCATTAGAGGTACATAATTTTGAGCTATTTATTTATTATAAACTTCTCAATTTCCAAGAAATTTGCAAAATAGTACAGGAATAAATTTTGAATTTACGTGTCAACTTCAAAGAAAAAAATTCATTAAAATTGTTTAATTAATTCGAATGATCCATTTTTATTGTACAGATTTTAGACTTGAGATGTACAGCATTTGGAGACAGTGAAATCCGTTGTTTCAGCAGTACAAAGACCCTTACTCACATTTATCTAGAGTACTCTCCAGAATTTGCTGAGACGAATGAAGTGAGAGAACAACGACAACGCCCTCTCCCCAGGAGGACTTATGAGGATAATCATGTGGTGCAGTACATAGCTGCCCCTGAGGATGACTTTTACATCTGGACTGATCCATCCCGCTGTAGAATTAGCGATGGATCGATCTGTGCTCTTGGTAGCTACATTTGCGATCGTGGAGTCCTTGATAACACCATCAGGGATGTTATTCTTGTAGAACCTGATATCCGTGTTCTTAATAATCCAGATTTGAGAACATTAGTTGTTAGGTAGGACTTTAAAACATTTATATAAATAACAAATTTTATTTTTTCTTCAAAACTCAATTTTTTTCAATTTCATAAAACTTCTTTTTGCAAATATCTCTAGAACTAATCAATTTACAGCAAAATGTCAAATAAACTTTTTTGTAGTTTATGAAATTCTCCACAAAAATGGTTTTCTGACAATTTCTTCTAACTCCCTTCCTTCTAAAGATATTCACAAAAAACCGGGATGAAGATAAATTTTTTTTACCAATTGATATATTTTAATTTCCAGAAATTATCCCCTCGTCACTAATCAAAGTCTTGTGCACTTGGCAGCGAATGCAATGAGTCTTCAATACCTCGATGTAACAGGCACAGGTGTCACAGCCGATGCTGTAGCAACATTTAAAACCCAAAAGCCCGAAGTCACAATTATTTCATCTTTTGGGTGAAATTTCCACTTTAAAAAAAAAAAAACTGAATCCAAAATTCATTTTTCGACTGCTATGCAAAGTATTTAAAATCACATAAATACACTTAATCAATCATGTTTTTAACTGCATGAATGCAACAATTATAAATAATGTTATGTACATAACAATTATTTCTGCAAATTTCACACAAATCATGAATAATCTGACATTCGAAATTTTGGTAATGGAATCTTTGAGACTGTCATTTTCACGATTATTGCTACTTTTTCACCCCTCCAAAATCAAAAATCGATAAAAAAAACTAATCTCTCATTACTCTGATATATTTCTCCTCAACAATTTATTTTCTAATGTTAAGATTTTTTAAGTCTTTGAATGAAAAAATAAAAATGATAAAATATTCTTTTCATTTTATTAACAATTGACAATTAATCAATTAACAATAAAGTCGATAAATCTATAAAAGTATATTATAAATAAAAAAATATATATCGATTGGAGTTAATAATAATAATTGATAAAACTCCAGTCAAATCTACTAATCAATGTTTTCGATTAACGAAAAATAAACTAAAATATGTGAAGTTTTATTCATAATTTTTGTTTCATTGCACTAGTTATTACTAGATGAAATGCATGTATATTGTCATCAAATTTGTTCAATTGTATGTGTGTTTGGGGTATGTGTGGATAAGGAATATTTTTTTTTTTTTGTAAATTTATATTGTTGCAGGGACTTTCTAATTGGGTATTGAAAACTTTTTGCAACTTTTGAATTATTCATGAGCTTTGTAAAGAATTTTTATTTAATAAAAGAGAGTTGAAGAAAAAAAAAAATGAGTGGTGAAATGAACGTCGATTGTTTTACTTGAGTTGTGGAGGAGTTTACTTGAGTGTAGAATAGGCTAAAGGGTGTACAAAACATCAATAAACATGTGGAAATCAATTAAATCATTTTATTCCAGAGAAAAACTCAATTTTAAAATTTTTTCAAAGGTAAGAAACTCTTGAAAATGCTTAAAAAATCATTCTGGGGGTCTGATTATTGTTTAATTGTGTAGTTTATTGGTCGACAATTATCCTCGAGGCCCATTCAATGTGTGGAAAATAGTCTAGAGGTGCCTGAGGGAGTGATGGACTCAACTTTTTTGAAAAATGACATGAAATTAGTTTGTGAATATAGAGGGGATTCTTGTTTCACTGCTGCGGGGTGTTATCTACCTGCTGGGGCCATACATGAGTATCCAGAGGAGAGAGGGGCTGCTTTATTTATGGAGCATTTAGTGTTTCGAGTGAGGAAGCATTTATTTATTAATAGAGAAATTTTGTGAAATTCCTTTGGCTTAATTATTGAATTATTCCGAGAATGAAGGTTTTCCAGAGGAAATGTTAAGATTCATTTTTTGTAAGAAATTTTATCAACTACAAAAAAAGTCTTTTGATATTTTTCTCTAAAATGATTCAATTCGAAGATAAATCCAAAACAAATTGTTCATGCAGAGAACGAGGTCGAAAAATCCAGAAGATATTGAAGATGAATTAGGAAAAATAGGAGCTAAACTATCAGCAACTGCAATGAGAGATGTTTTTCTATTTCATGGGACAGTTCCTTCTTGGGATTTTGAAAAATTTATGGGACTTTTGGCAGAGATTATTCTTGATGGAATAATTTGTGAAGAGGATGTCGAAAAGGAAAAGAAAGTTATCCTCAGGCATTTGAAGGAGATGGAGGAGAATTTTGAGGGGATGGCTATGGATTATCTACCAACTGTTGCGTATCAGGGGACAAATCTTGGGAGAAGTATTTACCCGGATACTTGTGTAATCGAGTAAGTCACGATTGGACCAGAAGAGAAGTTGAAAAAAAAGTCTCAATTGTAGAGTGAGATATTTTCGCGAATATCTTCAAAACGAAGCAGTTTACAAAAATTTATAAAAGGACCTTTTTCGTAGAGAATTTTTCAATCTACAAAAAAAGTTCTTTGATAGTTTCCTCTATACCTATTAATTTCGGAGATATTCATGAAATTATAAATTCAATTTTTTTCGATTCTACTACGAAATTTGGAATTAATTAAAATTGATTACAAGTTCGTAATTATATTTAATGTAGAAATATGACAGCAGAGATTGTAAACAGCTTCAAAGACCGTCTGTTCAAGCCCCACAATATGACAATGATCAGTACTGGTGGTACTTCCTTCGAAGACCTCCAATGCATTGCTGAGAGATATTTCGAAACTGATGATAATGATCCATGCAAAAAACGAAAAGAAATCTACTCAGAAGTGTATCCAGCTTCCTTATCCTTCAGATATACAGGCTCGGAGATGAGGTACAGAGACGATGACCAGGAATTAGGGTACGTGGCAATGGCCGTGGAAGGACCAGGACATGGAAATTGCGATGATCATTGTACCATGACTGTTGCTAGAGATTTTGTGGGACAGTGGAGTATGGCTGATGGTAAGTACCCTTAACTCTTCTTCTTCTTCTTCTTCACGTCGGGAATTCAAACATAAAAACCTGCCAAAACACTCATTTAAATTATTCCAGGGGGCTACAAAAATAATGCTCCATATCTCGCTCAATGTGCCTTCGGTACTGACATGTGTCATTTCTATAAATCCTTCAATATTGGATGGAATTGCACTGGACTCTGGGGATGTTATTTCGTGTGTGAGAAAATGCGATTAGAGGTAATTCCTCTCCGATGCCATTTAATCCACAGAAATAGATTTTTTAGAAATTCTTAAATTGACGAAATAATTATAGGACATGGCTTTAATGCTCCAGAAGGAGTGGATGCGCCTCTGCACCTCAATAACAAGCAAAGAAGTAGCTAGGGCTGTCAATCAATGTAAAATGAAGGAATTGATGAGTGTAAAAACCCCAGACGAAAGATTTTTCGATATTGCAATGTGCATTTATCATCGAGGGACTTACCAAACGTTCAACGAGAGACTTGCCAGATTTGATGGAGTAACAGCAGATGTACTGAGAGAAGCAGCTGACAAATACATCTACGATCGGTGCCCAGTGGTCGTAGCCCTCGGGAGAATCGAAAATCTCCCTGATTACAATTTTATCAGGTCTTACATGTACCAATTGAGACGTTAATCAACGAAAAATTGAAGAAAGGAAAGTCGATTCAGATTCTTTTTTGTATATCTTTGGAAGGAAGGGGTTTGGGAAAATTTATCACAAGACCTTTTTTGTAGAGCATAGAATTCTCTACGAAAAAGGTTTTCTGACATTTTTCTCTAAACCTAATAGTAATGTGGAGAAAAGGCTCTTAAAATAAAATGAGAAAATTAACAATCACTCTCAATGATTCTCTTTATTTGATACTCAGACGTCAAAGGATTACTCATACAATCAATCCCTCAACAGTGACGCAAAAATCTAATTTAGCCGAAAAATTTGAGTACAGTTACAAAAATTAAACGCGAATCCAAGTTTTTAAAAATTATTCCTTGCGATTATTTAAAATGAATTTCCATTAAACTCTTTCGTTTAATTTTGGTCAATGGCACTAATTATCTAATCAAGTCTTCCATAAATTGTATAATCCCATAATTTCAATCACACTTACATGATAATATATGATATAATATATCAACCTAATTGATAAGAATTACACATACAGTTAATTAGATTTTCTCATTATTAATTATCTCATCATCCCTTTACACAATATAGTATTCTTTGGTCTTAAAATTGTCTACTTTAATTCATATACATGTATATACATGTATGTACGAATACATATAACTAATTTTAAGAGAAAAAATAATAATCAACTTTTCTAAAATTAATTTATCATTTTTTTGAGTTCAAAGAGCCACAGATGAGTTTCAAAATCAATTTGAAAATTAATCATTCTACTTGACAATTACTTGAATTAGGTTCAGCTTTTATTCATCGCACAGCGATCGCTTATTGCACAATTTCGTGATTTTGAAAATCCAAATAAATCATTATTTGAAAATTTATCATTTTGAAAAGAAAAAAAAATTCTTGAAAAAGGTTAAATAAATGATTCTAAAATTAAAACTTGAATAATAAAATGGAAATGAACCTTTTCTCATTTTCCTGTGACTCTAGACTATTGACACCACGACACAAATTACTACAATTTGAGTTTTGCATTAAATTTTCTTATTTTTAAATCTCATATTATCGTTTATTACGATGAAAAAAAATTCACGCAAAAAACTCAATTGTTCTCTCAATAAATCTTCTAAATAATATTCGATACTTGTTAAATATTCTAATGGAATTATTAATTTGTTTTTCTGGAAAAATAGTCGATAATGACGACAATGCGCCCATCATATGTTCAATCTTTAATGCTCGATAAACCTAATAGTACATTTCAATGCATTTTCCACGAAATATCTTTATCATCTCATTTGAATAACGCTCACCTTTATCGAATGAACCTATCTTAATGTTTTTGTGGATATCTCTACTCACTGCGACTGCAATTATAATACTTTAGCAATAATCTGATAAAATATTTACACTGTTATTTAAAGTCTGTCAGTCTCTTAAGCGCACTGCAAAGAATTCATGTAAAACAATTTTACACTGAGGGTTTTTTTTGTTTTTTGCATTAATCTGTTTTCGATGTGACGTAAAATATTTTGATTATCGGTTATTTTGTTATTAAAGTACAAAATATGCCAGAGGGTTCAATATATATGATCTTGAATAATAAAACAATATTAATGTTCGCCTGGGCAAATTAAAATTAGAATAGCTGTATTACAATAACAAGAACTGAGGAATTTTCTAAAAAATCACACTATTTTCCAAATATCTCGTAAACAAGTAGATTTAGAGAAAAATGTCAAGAGTTTTTTTTTGTAGTCTATACAATTCTTCACAAAAAGTGTCTTTTGATCAATTTCTATAAATCCAACCCTTCCCAAGATATTCACAAAAGAGATTCTCGAATCTACTTTTTACCTCCAAAATTCCTCAAATCTCGTTATTATAAAGCAGCAAATGCGTGTCTACCATCCTCCCTCTCCCCCTCAAACCACAACAATCTTATGATTATTGCCATTAGGAAGAAGTACATAGTAGACACGCTTACCCTTATCTCATTGAAACCCTTGACCACTCCCCTGATACTGATTACCCTCAAAATTCTGTCCCTGTTCATTCCTATCAATAACTCCCTGCATCTCCACCACTTGTGTATTCCCTTGTCCATTTCCACTACTCCCACTAGTACTACCACTAGGACCAACCCCATTAGTAGTGCTGACAGCTGCCTGTTGCACATTCTGATTGCTCTGATTTCCCCCATTATTCTTGGAACGATGACGTAACTTATGAGTCGTCAAATATTGTTTAACAGAGAAAGCTTTATGACAAAGATCACACTTATATGGCAAAGGATCTGGACAATTTTCCCCATCAACTTGACTCGGTGCATGAGTTGTCAAATGCATGAGATAATAATGTTTAACGACAAAAGATTTTCCACATGTTTCACAAATATAAGGACCAGAAACCCCATGAGTTTTTCTATGTTTATGAAGATTATCTTTTCTGGAAAAGCTCTTACCACACATTTCACACTCATGCATTTTCTGTCCAGTATGAGACACCGAATGTCTCACCAAATGCTCCTTTCTACTGAAAGCTTTAGCACAAGTTGTGCAGACATATGGTCTCTCCCCGGTGTGTAATTTTCTGTGTTGAAATAAGTGTTCTTTTCGTTTAAATGGCTTACCACATACATCGCAGTTGAAGGAATTTGTTGTCCCCTGCAGAGGCTCATCTTTAGTCTCAATCTCAGATACATCAGTCATCATTGGAGAGGTTGGACATTCGTGGCTGTCCATTTGATCCAATGACTCGAAAGTTTTACCACAATCACGACAGACTGGATCCCGTTCAGTTTGACAGATTGCTTGGGTATTTACTGTCATCAGGGAGTTTGTTTCTGGACAGGTACGTATGCGTAAAAATTCAGATATTTGTCCTATTGAATTGCGAGATATTGGTTCGTCTTTTATGAAGTCTTTGAAGTCTTTCACATCGTCTCGAGGAGTTTGTTGTGATATCGGAGAGTCTTTAAAGTTTAGACTTAGATATACCTCTTGGGGGGCTTGTACTGTTGTGTAGGGTTGGACACTTGTGTCTGGGGAGTCTAGGGACTGGTCTGGGGGCTTTGGGGATACTTGAGACTGGTCTGGAGAGACTGGGGGTTTCAGGAGGACTGTACTTGTGTGGACTATTTGGGGCTGGGTTTGGTCCTTGTCGAGGTGGAGTTGACGTTTTTCAAAGTCTCGGAGCTGGTGGATTTGGGTAATTGTGGGGGTGGGGAGTTGCTGGGGACGCTGGAGGGTAAGTTGAGGTTGACTTTGGAGTTGATTCTGCACTTGGAGTTGAGAGGACTCGGGACGAGTCTGGGAGGTGGAGAGGTCAGGAGATTGTTGGGATGTTTGATGCTGGTAGGTGTAGTGGGTCTCGGCTGTTGCTTCTACTACTGCTGATGCTACACCACCTGATTGCATCTGAAGATTAAGAGATTATGATGATAGGATAATTAATTAAAATTCGGAGAAAAAGTTATTGAAATGAATCAATTTTTTCTAAGATTAATTTGTGATAAATTGATCAAATTAAATATCCTACCTGCATGGCACATTTGTACTGCTGAACTCTCGCCTGTACTCCACTGATAATTTGTATATTCGAGGCATTTAAATTACCCACGACAACTTGCTGTTGTCCCTGTGGTGCAGCGACAACTACAGACTCACTATGATCCTCCTCAATCTTCAGTGGATCCTCTGGACTGGCAGGTATCTCTTTCTCATTGCTCTTGACATAGACCTTTCCCTCCTTCAAAAAGTCCTCTGAGAATCTCAGAGAAGTGAAATAAGACTCTAGCATGCCCTCAGCACTGACAACTGCTTCACGAAATTCAATGTAATTTTCCAATTTTCGTACACACTCGTGACAAACGATTTTTGGTAGTGAGTCCTCCTCCAGGACCTTAAAAATACCCCAACAAAGGTTAATCAATGCTCTATTCAACCTCCCCCCCAATCAAGAGAATAACAAGATAACTAACCTGAATTGGCAAATATGTTTGTATTTTACTCTGCAATTGTCTGCGACGTCCCTCCTCTCTGAATATATTCATTTTATCACCCTCACTGCTTGTGCAGAGTCTGCACAACTCATAATAGTTTACTCTTCGATATCCAGACATTTCTCCCCTTATTTTTCCCGCGCAATTAATACAACAATTTTGGGGACAATACTCTATTCACAATGTCAATAAACGTAATCACTAAAGTTTAATTATCTCGGCACCATTATTCAACACTCACATAGTTTTTTGATTAATTATTTCAAGGGAAAATAATGAGGGATTTGTTGACATGAATGGAAAGGGCTCAGGTGGGCACAGGACTCGATTTTTCCACTGGACGCCATTTGCAATTTTTTTGGTATGCCCCCCCCCCGACTGCAGCGCCATGATAATAACGCGGGAAATAATTCAAAAATATTTCCACAGTTGAGTGTATTTTCTTTTATAAATAAATTTTCTGGATTTCAGGAAGTTTTCAGAGGATTTGTTTAAATTCATTGATCAGTCTCTGTAATTTAATCTAAATAAAAAATGATGGAAATGATGATTTTGGATGACGTCACGGTGAATCATTGCTTCCCAGCTGAATTGTAAAAAATGGAAAATAAAAATAAATGCCTAGTCAAATAATTACCATAAAAAAACACGTCATTGATTTCTCATTGAAAATGGGGGAAATGATGATTGTGTGATGGGTGCGCAAATTTTTAGCTCATTCGGTGATTTTTGTCCTCTATATTTTTAGATAAAAAAAAAGGAGAGTTCAGGTGATAAGAGATTACATACACCCACTGATTTTTCAGATATCGTCTAGTATTTATCGGGCAGATATGAACATAGAGTTGAGTAATCAATTTTGGGAATCATGAGATCAGTTACTCTCAATAGAGTTAATCCATCGTACAACGTGGAAAAAAATAATAATCGAGAGTTTTTTTATATGGGAGGGGTTTAGGTTATGAAAGGAATGACGGAACGGGGTCCATTGCGAACCGGATGGACGAGAATGTCATCAACCGTCATTTGAGTTTCCTGTGCCCAGTGCGCCAGACGTATATGTATTTGCCTTCGTGGGTGGTGGGTGTATTTTTTTTTTTACCCATGCCCCTCAGTTCAAAGAGATAAATGTCGGGCAGGGTATCTGGCAGATTGTTTTTTCTTTTACCCTTCGTTATTTTGTTTTCTGTACAACATGTTAATTAGAATGTTAAACAAATTGTGAGATTATGATTAAAATAATGTGGTGAATTGTCAAGTGCCAATGGGAACAATAATATCGTAATCTTTTTATTTCGGTAAAAATATTGTATTTGTGTACGAAAGGTAGGCCAATACCGATGAACATAACCTGCGAGATTAATACGATATAATGAAGAGTGCCAAAGAGCACAGGGGATGTGTTATCCTCAAACCTGAGGAAAATGAGGAGGTTTTCCGGTTAATTGGAAATCGTTGCCAGGTGAGGATAATCATATTAAAGGACTTTTTATTTAATTCCACAAGCGTGAGAATTTTTCGTTCAAGTGTTGACTCAACACTGACCTACATTTTACTTTAGTTGCTGACTGTGTGAATTTTATTTTTTGTCATTTTGTCGTCATGATTATTCATTGTAGTTTTCTAGTTTCATTGACCTCGATTCAGGGAAAATTGTGTTTTTATTTTTTTTTCACCTGAGTGATTGATATTCTGGGGATTGAGTTGAGCGAGAGTTATTTCGACATTTGAATGTATATTACTAACATTTCAGACTCTTGAACTTTGATTTATGGGTTCCAAGTGTCTCTAATTGATCAGAATCGATGTATAAATAGTGTAGATTATTTTTAAAAATTGTTTATTGTGTAATAATTGATAATGAACGGAAAAACCTTGAGTGTTCTACCTGAGGGTCACGAGATAATGAAATCACTTGTTTTCATTATCAATAGATTAATCACTCTGTTTAGTATACAATTAATTATTGAAAAAATTGATACACTTGATAGGGGACAATTTTATTGATAAAAAAAAAAAATCAATTGTTATTGCAGTGCCTAGCGGCAGGAGTTGTACAGTTGTACTTGACTGAGCCTCCTGCCCATCGAGAATGGATAAAGAAGAATACCGGTGTGATAACATTGATAAGAGATAACCCAAAACGCAGTTACTTTCTGAGATTGTACTGTTTACAAAGGAAAGCAATGTTGTGGGAACAAGAATTGTATAATTCAATGTCGTACAATACACCTATGACGTATTTTCATACGTTTGAGGGGGAGGATTGTATGGCAGCATTTAATTTTGCTAATGAAACTGAAGCCGTGATTATGAGGTAATTTCCACTCTTTTTTTTTTTTAATCATATAAAAACATTATTTTCAGTTGTCGAATGATGGAACGAAAATAAAAGAAAAATTTACCCAGAATCTCTGAATCTAGTAAAGATAATAAAATTTTTATAGGAACATTTTTTGTAGCTCTCATTTTTCTCTATAAAAAAGGTCTCTATAAAAATTTTCATATTTCTCTTCAATCATGAGATATTCTCAGAAAACTCTCCGTAAATATTTTTTCTCGTTCCATCATTTTCCTGCTGATTTCAGTTAATTTATCGAATTTGTTGATGATCATTTATGATGGTTGTCTGCAGGAGTGTTCTCCTTGAGAGATTAAACGCCAATAAACAAAGGAGACAAGAGAGAAAAGCCAGAATGGACAGTGAAGTACAACAGAGAGTGGTGACATTACCTAGGAGAACATCGAACAGTACTCCTGATTTCACTGGTTTCTCTAAAAATTCAAGTGCCAATACGTTGAATGGCTCTCCATCGTCGTTAGGAGTCAATGGTAGTCTCGGTAGTTCTATGTACAAGAAGAAGAATAGACGAGAAAAAGATCCTAAAAGAAAGCTGACAACTGCTGATATTGGTTTACCCTCAGATTTCAGGTGAATTATTTAATTATTGATATATCTCAAAAACATGTGATTTTAAAAAGAAAATTTCAAGGCAACTTTTTTGTTGAATATTTTATCAGCTGCAAAAAATGTCCCTAAAATCGCTCATCCTCGGGATAATTAGTATTTTATAAGATGAGAAAAATTGTTTTCCTTTGGTTTCGCAGGCATTTAGCACACATGGGATGGGATGCCCATAAAGGTCTCGATTGGAACCCAAATGATCCAAAACTCAAGCAATTCTTCGACGTGGCGGGAATAACGAGACAACACCTGACCAGCAAAAGCACTCGTGATTTCATTTACAGTTATATCGACGAGCACGGAGGAATGAAAGCTGTAGAGAATGAATTGGGAAATTTAACACGTGAAATTGGGCCTATACAGTCGTTGCCAGCATTACCAGTACCACCTAGCTCTGATCCACCTCCCCCAATTCCTGCAAGAACGGTACCGGTTACGACGAGTCCTGGAATAAACAATGTGAGTGAACTCATTTTTTATTATTCATCTCAAAAATTCCAATAATTACTGGGAGAAGATGAAATTAAAAAAACTTTTCTAAAATTTTAGAAAAAAAAATTGATAAAATCCAAATGTTTATGATTTTTTACAAGAATTATTGGAACTTTTTATCCAAAAAATTTTATGAATACTCATAAAATTTTTCATGTATGTATAAACAGCCTCTAAATGTTCCCTTGCGTGTAATTTTATTTATAGAATCAAACAAGAAGCACAAGACCATTACCACCAGTGCGAACGAATGTCCCTCCACCCCCTCCGAGTGCTCCACCTGCCCACAGGACCTTACCATCACGACCGCCACCCCCCTCAGGCTCTCCCGGTTTACCTCCCCCTCCTCCCGTACCACCACCACCACCAAGAAGTACCTCCAACACATCGAACGTCTCTAATGCTTCAAACATCTCAAGTGTTTCAAATTCCTCCTGTACTTCAGCTCCAGCGCCACCTCCACCCCCTCCTCCTCCACCACTTCCTGATTTTAGCAGTGGAGATAGTGCAATTAATAATGCAAATTCACCAGCAAGAAATGGTAATAGTGGAAATAATAATGGAGACGCTGATGATCTCAGGCCGAAACTTATGGATGCCATTAGAAGTGGAAAAACTCTCAAGGTAAGAAATTAAATGAATGTATCTGTACATGTATTAATCAATTATTTGTAAGAATATATGTAGTTGTAGGGTCTATTCAAGATATGAGAGTTGATGTTGATGAAGAGTTTAAATTGATATGGATATAATCAATTGAATAATTAATGATTACAGAAAGTGGATCAAACAGAAAAGAAACCACCCCCAATCACCGACACTCGCAATGACTTGCTTAATCAAATACGCGAGGGAATAGCCCTGAAGCCAGTGGCAAGTGAGCCAAAACCAGCTGCAGAATCAGTACCCCAAGGAGGTTTAGCTGGTGCCCTATCTCGAGCTCTAGCCGAGCGTTCACGATTGCTAGGGTACACCGGTGACAGTGAAGAGGAGAGCAGTGACACCGACGAGGACGAGTGGGACGATTGAAATGATACTGAAACACATCACAAAATCATAAATGCATAAATTATCAGTTTCTGTATATAAAAAGACGGAAAAAAACTTGTTACTGTGGTCTCGCGTGGGTGGAGAGTGTTTCGAAACTATTGGAAGGACACATCACACTGGTAAGCTCATCAAATCACTTTAAAAATGCAGGATTATATGATAGTATTCAAAATAATGCGCTGCAGAATACATATTGCATAAAAAAAAAAAAGTATAAAACACAAAAAATCGTAAATTTTTCTTTTCATATCATGGATTTTTAAAAATTTACGTGATATATGCTCACAAATAATATACATATGTATATACTAAAATGAGAAAGTGAAGATTTAGTGAAAAAAGAGTAACGAAAATAAAGGTCACACCTACGTGTGCCTATTTATAACTCGTTGTGGTATAATAATCCTGTTACCTTTTTTCTATTATGTTTTTTTCTTGAAAATCGATACAGTGAAGGTACATCAGTCGATGATGACCATTAAATTAAAGATAAATAAATGAGTGATTAACGAAGGTGAATGATTTAGAGAAGTATATATATATATATAAATTATATATTTGAATTCACCACTGGGGAGAAATCCTAGTCAAACAGAAATAATTATCAATCCTGATAAGTTAACGTAAAGTTATTATTATTTACTTATTCATTGAATACAGTGTATTACAACCGAAGGTCTAAGTAATTATTAATCTAAAGTCAGAGTTTAGATTCTAAAGGAAAAAGTACTACTTACAAGGTTTGTTTAATAATTCATTCAAGAGTATTTTGAGGCAATATCCTTCCATCATGCACAAGTAAAATGTGACTATGTATTTTTTATTTATAATTTTCCAGTGTTGAGAATTATCAATTATTATTATTGAATTATACTAAGTCAGGATAACATGGGGAGCAGGAAATTAAATGAAATTTGAAATTAGATTATTTAAATTAGTTTATTTAGGGAATGGAAAGTATCTTGGGAAGGAATGGAACAGTGTATTTGGGATACATAGTTTCTTTCATTAGGATATTTTTCCATTCATCGAGAGAAACGTACAGTTCGAAGGGAGGGGGGGGGGGGGGGAGGAGAAGGTTCATATTATTTATTTCAAACAATCAATTTTCATGTTGAGCCAAGATTAATAATTATGTGGATTTAAATATATATTTAGGAGAGAGAAAGGAGGAAAAGGAATAGAAATGTTTTCTCGTGAATAAAATGAAAATATCCAGGTGATTGTACATAATTCTTCATTGGAGAGCATATTTTTGGAATTTATCTGTCAGTGATGCAGCGTTAATTTTTTTGTTTCTTCTACGCTTCTTCTCTAAAAGGAACACTAGCTAGGTGTTCTTCTCCGATTCTGATAAAATTGATATTATCACTCAAAACAATAGATTTCAACGCATTATTTTATACAATTGTGTATTTAACAGTGAATAGGGGGCCTCGGACTAATAGAATCAAAAATACGTAAATTATTAACCCAATAAAAAAAACTATAAAAATCACTAAAAGTTGATGAATTTTATGATAAACGTCGAGTCATTGGACTAGAAGTTTTATTGAATGTACAATTCAAATTCGGTCTACAGTGCAGAATAAACTCTTCTCTACATCCACTTACTAAAAATACTGTAAGAGACAAAAAAACGAATTGTTGATAATAAATGAAAATATTCTTTGGTATCACATAACTATATACAGGTCATCAATATTCATATTAAATTAAAGGTTGAAAAAGGAAAATGTACATTGAAATATGTTGGAGACTTATTTGAACTGAAAAACTATCAACAATCGATTTGAAACGATTTTTTTCAAATTGAGTTGATTCAATTTTCCGATAGATTTCCCAATAATATTGCTTAGCCCGCAGTTTTCGATTGGAACTTCAATTATTTAATCTTTAAAAAAAAATAACAATCATCTCATATTAAATATAAAGCAATAGTGACAATAACTAATGAGATTATGTTTGATCTTAAACAATTTTGTCCATTCTTCAGGCCTTGTTGATTTGGTTCATCGATGTTGTTTCCCCCAAAACTACCAGCAGCTGGATACCATGAATCTGTTACAGAGTCCTGAAAATTATTAGAATCGAGTTAAATGAGAAATAAAATTTAGAAAATTGCAATTTCTATGATATTTACGTACTTTATTGGTCTCAGGCCAAATACTTGTTGCCCAAGCTGGTATTTCTGTTGTTTCCTTTGGAGAAGGTGATGTCCAGGACATTCCTCTACCATAACTTGGTGATCTTTGAGTTACAATTACAGCTAAAATAATTTTTAAAAAATCATCAAAAATATTTTTCTCTTTTTTTTTTTATTTTTTCACTTGAAAAAAAAACATCTTTTTTTTTTTTTAAATGAGAAAACATGAATATTCATCATTTATATACTTAAAAAATTCTTTTTTTTATTTAAACAAATCATTCTCATAAAAAAACTCAATTTGAATGATAAATAAATTCACCAGGTTCTTCAATGCTTTGTCCTACGGTAGAAATTTCCTTCTCCTCTTCTACAGTTTTCCCCTGAATCTCATCCACCTTCACTGTCACCTCAGAATTGGTTACCTCGAGTGTCGGTGGTGGTCTGACATCGGGTTCCTCATTCTCTAAAAAGTGATAAACAACTTTTGATCACTATTAATCGATATAATTCTCAAAAAATCCACTTGCACTCTCTCATCGAGGGATTTCAATTTCATGAGAGATTTCCTTACTTGGAAGAACATTCAGGGATCTCCCAGTGCTTCTGAACGATGACGCACTGTTGATTGCATTTGTACTTGCGCCGTGAAAGGTACTGGCTTGTCCTGCGTAGTTGTCTGGCGATAGAGTTCGTTGATAAGGACGTCGACTTATTCCACGATTTCCTGGCTCTTCGTCTAACGGACTCACTGCAAGGGCTAGAGAACTGTCTGTCACTGGATCTGGACAGTCGCCATGGTTCGGTCTATAAATGAATTGAGAAAATCCAGTTTTACAGATAAGTATTAATTAATTGATGATTAATTAAGAATAATAATTAAATAACTAGATGAGATTTCAAACTCGATACTTGAGGAAATTGTCAAGAGAACTTTTTTATAACTGACATAATTTCCAATAAAAAAAATCTCTTGTCATTTTCTTCTGGAATCACCCATTTTCGAGATAAATTGATGTTCAATTACATGTAAGATTGACATTGCTGCTGCAAAAAACTCAAAGCCCTGTCCAAAATCTGTCCAGAGAAACGAGATGCTGCACCGTCAGACTGACCACTGTCACACCTCTTCATTGTCTCAGTAATGATACAAGCCCGGAAATGATGATGAGCACTAAAATCGAGGTAGATCAAGTTTAAAAAAAAAAATTAGAGCTCATGAGGAATTTAACTGTGTTGAAATAAAATTTCACTGACCAGCAGAGACTTCTTCTGGCCATTTCCCCTTGGGATACCTCTTCTACAAGAGCTGTATACTGATTACCGCAGTGTTGAGCTTCGGTTACTGTTGCTTTGAGGCAACTGGCGTACTGAAGGTACTCTAAAATTCACAAAGATGAACAAGCCAATGAATTCAAGTAGAATTGATCAATTATTAAATGAATATCTCTGAAACTACTGGGTTCAAAGAAAATAATAATATCACTCGAATAAATTACCACTCTGATAAGAAGAAACAGAACACATCTGATGAACCGACGCAATCGGTGATTCCACCGCCTGATTGAATTGCTCCCTTCGTTGTTTAGTGAAGCACCTGTCGATATACCGTTTGATGCAATCGACAAAGCTCGACCATGTCCTATTTGAAATAGAGAATAATAGAAATAGAAAAGAAACAAAAAAAAATTACAGACTCTAAATAACTCTCTACCTTTAATTCTGCGTCTATACCCTACCTGCAGACCAAATCAATGTCCCTCATATTGTCTGGAAAAATGAGATGGGCATCCTTAAGAAGAGGATCAGCAAGGGCAACGCATTTCTGATGATCCTCCCTATTGCAGCCCTCACATGCAATTACTTGAATCGAAACACCTGTTCATACAAGTAAATTTTGATGACTCATTCTTCGTTTATTTTACCATAAATATCGTTAATAATTAATGGTACTCACTTATTAATACTAGATTGAGCGCAATCGCTTGGTAATACATGTTGATGAATAAATAAGTGTTCTATGGTATTTCCTAAAGAAAAAGAAAAAAAAAAGGGAATGATTCACATACAGACAATCACAATGTAACAGGTGCCTTATTGATTCGAGGCTTTTTTCTGTCTCTTCCAATGTATACGCATTCGTTTCTTCAGTGGTCTAATGAATATATCGATAAAGTGCTTAACGGGTCATTCTACAAGGTCGATTATTCATATTTCATGGGGAAATTTTCGAAACTAGGTTTAATCGGATATAGAGGCAGACTTTGTGGTCTTTACACAAGAAAATTGATGAAATTCAACTTCGCAATGTCAAAGTCAAGGATTGCCGAATGTTTTCTTGTTGTTTTGATCGTATAATTTTTACTTGACTATGTGATCATGTACAAGCATTTTTTAAATTATTGTTTTTTTTTTTTTTTTATTCAATACAGGAGTGAAATTGAAGAAAGAGGTTTACAAGAAATTATCAGAAGACCTTTTTTGTAGTCCATCAAATTCTCAACAGAAAAGTTTCATTGACAGTCTTTGCTAAATTCACTAGTTTCAGAGATATTCGAAAATCAATTTTTCATGATCAATCGCACTCTAGATTTTTCTACTTTTATAAATAAATTCAACAATTCAAACAAAGACGCAAAGTCGGGATGATGAGCACGAGGTGAATCATTCAGAGGGTAAATAGGGAAGAGTGAGAAGGAATGATGTTTTTAACGGATGGAAATTTTTTTTCTTGTTTCGGATCGTGTAGAATTTGCTCATGCGAGATGTCGAGTTCCGGGCATTTCCTACTCATGATAAATACAACAATGACCACACCTGAGTGCATCCATGTGCGGCCGGTGAACCATGAGTTGTGTGAAAAGGTGACCACGGTGTTTGGTGGTTAATTGAACACTCGTAATAATTAGAAATAGAAAGAGAAAAATTGAATGAAAATAGAATAGTATTTTTTATTTCGATGAAAAAAAAAAATTATAATATCGATATTTTTAATAATTACATTCGACATTCGAGACACTAGCAATTATTTGTCGAATTATCTTATGCTCATGCTTATACACTAAAATTGATTTTTTTTTTTTTAATAATATTGTTTCTAAAAACCCACGCACATTGTAAATTTGTGTCTGGTCTAGTTCTCAATAACTCTATTTCTCTGAATAATTCACTGATTGCGCACAGTATTTAAGTGCAAGGCGGCTCTTACCTTGACTGTGGAATTATATGGCAATTTATTACTACGTTCGTGCGTTTTTCATTTCTTTACTCAAGGCACACAATGTAGAACAAGATAATAATAATGAAAGTGAACTCAATTCTTAGGATTTTTTTTTATATATTTAATTTTACGTCAATTAGTAGTGCGTGAAGGGAATTTATGAGTGTCGGAGAATCAACGGCATGTGTAAATAAGGGAGGGATGTACGTTTTTAGGTGATTGAGTAATTAGAGTGAATCAAATTTTCTCAACTGCAAAAAAGGTCTTTTAACATTTTCCACCCAAACCACTAGTTTCTGAGACAAACTAATAAATAAGAAAAATATTTAAAAATAGAAGAGATGAATGAAGAAATGACTCACCAAATTCAGTGGATTATTACACCAAAATAGTCTAAAAAAATACTAAACTTGAATTTTCAAATTCTTTTTCATGATAAAAACATTAAACAATTGAAAAATCAAAAAATAAACTTAATTCCCTTTTCTTTTACTTCAAATAATCGATGAAATAATAAACAAAAATGCACGTTACTTCACTGATTGTTTATCGATATTACACCTCCCAGATATACATTCACAGTTGGGCACAATGTTGTACACGATATCCTACCGTTTCGAGTTACGCCGAAGTACTGACTCGTGAATTTGCAGGAGAAACGTGGGGGCAAGTAGGGTTTTACCTCGTAAAAGTATCGTCCAGTGGAGTCCAGGTAGACCAGTTAACTCCTAGAGTCGACTGAGAAAGGTGGGGAGGAAAAAAAAACCACAATTCCCCTCTTTCTTTTCGTTAATCGATGCCCACTAGACATGATCATCTTTCATATTTATATTTTAACACATCCTCACGACCTTTGCATATCAACCCCTATCATTTCTATTTCACATCTGACATTTCTAGGGTTTCAATTGATTCAAATATTCAGTGGAATTACCAAAATTATCAACTTTGTTATCCATATTTAATAATTTTGGTGAAATCGCTAATGGATTACGTGTTATGTGAACATTATAAAGTAAAAGTTGAAGTTAATTTACCATAGGAATATGAAACTTGACAATTTTTTCTATTTTTTATTGAGAATTTAATAAAGAAAATGTCTTGACTTTTTTTTTCCTTTTGAATAAAATGTCTTAAAAAATTCATTAACAAAATAAAAATAAATGATTTAAAATTTTACTTTGAGATGAATTTTTATCTAGGACAAACCGTTGGAATATTCTATTTTCAAGTCTTTTATAGAGCTCTATTGCTGCTCTACATCTTGACGTATACCCTCCCGTATATTAACTACCTCCTTGTCTGACCCAACAATCTCCCAAAGATAATCTCAAATATAACTTCGACCTCTGGCCGTTTTAAATAAATCGATTTGCCTCCCAGAGACTCTTTCTTTTATAAATAATATAATTGAGGATTGACTTTAATTATTAATGAGTCTGTGTGTTTAATAACAATGGGACACGTGTTCAAACATTGCTCAAACACTCGTCGAAATCCCCAATATTATAGTCAATTATCGGAGTTTGAAATTATTTATCATGATTTTCTATTTTCTATGATGGCAGAATTTTTTTATGGCGTGAGGGGAAATGCTAATGATTTGGGGGAAACAATTGTGAGTATTGTTGTGAGCATTCACGCTTCGTTGAATTGGCCATTTGGAACAGAGGATTTTTATTATTTTCTGTGGATAAATAGAATGTGTCATCTCGTAAATTTATATCTGAAATAAGTGAATTTGATTTTTCTTTTTGAGAATAAAAAAAATATGGTAAAATCTGTACTCAATAAATTTTATTAAATCTTTTGTAACCCCCAGGAAAATTGAATTTAGGTGATGAGAATGAATGAATTAAAATCAGGTATACCTAGCTGTATCTAGCCCATGTAAATGGCACCATAGCAAACAGGAATATGCAAAGTGTTCTGCATAGTTTTTCCAGTAGGATCAAGGGGGTAAGTTAAGACGGTCAAGCCTGAGGGGTCGATAATCTCTATCCCTCTTGGGTCAGCCAACGCTTGACACGCAAACCACCCTATGATAGGGGGTAAAAAGTCCATTCCACTTCGCAATACGTCTGCTTCATCCTTCAGTTTATCCCCACAACTTGGGGTAAAGAATTGACGCATAATTAACGAACACAATTCAATGAGAAGTCCACGTGAATTACTCACAATTATTTTTACATCGTCAAAGGGTTCTTCGCATGTGAGAGTTGTCGGCTCCAGGGAAAATAAGAGCATAAATGGTTATTTTCATGATAAAATCGTAGAAAGTACACGCGAACCAACACTCCAGAGTGACCTGAGGCTTTATCGAGCCACGACGACTTACTTGGGTTTTTGTATTTCGCTAGGGAATTACTTGGAAGCGTTTTGCACCTTCATAAATCATTGAAATATCCCAAAAATGGGTCAAGTAGGGAAAAGAAGAAAAGGTTTGAGGAACATTGAGGAATTATAGACTCTTTTTCTTTGAATTATTGAAACGTTTGTTATGAATGCATTCAGTGGTGGAATGAGAGAACAAGATAATTCGATTTTTGGGCAATATCTCAGAATTGAAGGGAGGTAGGAAAAATTTACAAGAGACATTTTTTGCAGCTCTGAATATTCTCTACAAAAGATGTTTCTTGACATTTTGCTCTCAATCGACTCATTCTCGAAATAATTACATTTAACTAAAATGAAATTTCTCATTCATCATGTTTCAATACTGAATTTATCATATTTCGTGATTTATCTTGTCATTTGAACAAATTATCGAGTCATATTAACTATTAAAGAGATCATTCAATGATTAAATGATGATGAAATAAAAAAGTGGATTTAGATTAAAATAAAAACATCAAGATTTAGGTTTTTTGAATTTTATTAGATGTATACAAATACCAGTAGCTTATTCGTTCTCCTCAGATCGCAGACGTGCATGGGCATTCGTCACACGGATTGAGAGCTGCTGGGCACGTTCGACGATCAACTTGCGTTTCTTGCTGCTGACTGCGTGGGCAATTTCGGCGCAGAATTTACGATTCTGCATCATGAGGACTTCGAGTTCCTGCAAGATAAATTATATTAATTAATGATTTGGAGTATTCATTATTCATTCATTGTTTATTAAACGGGATTAATGTTTACCTTGACGTTATGTACAAGAACCTTGCGGAATCCAGTTGGTAGCATGTGACGAGTCTTCTTGTTGCTTCCATAACCAATGTTGGGCATCAAGTACTGTCCCTTGAAACGCCTACGTACCCTGTTGTCAATACCCTTGGGTTTACGCCAGTTCCTCTGAAAAATCATTGAGAAAAGAATTATCAAACTATTTAGAAAACCCTTTTCGTTTTCAAATAAGTGAATTGAATCCTGAATTATCTCGTTATTGAGTAATTTTAGGAAAAATTACAAAGAATGGTTTTTGATAATAAATTGCTTCAGCTTCGAAATGAGTCTTTTGACATTTTATTCTAAAACTCTTTGTTTTCAAGATAAATCAATAATTAACAACGTTTCTATGAATTGAATTCTTCTGTCAGTTATCCATTACAGAAATGACAAAATATATTTATGGAAATTTGATAATTTTTAAGAATTCAATGAAACAGGAATGAAACTTTTGATTCAACACTTTAAACAATTGTAAAGCTGAAAATTGAAGATGATCAGAAACAGAAAAACAACAATGTGGATTTGTCAACTAATTTTAGAGGTTAAAACCCACCTTGAGTTTGTCATAACGATCACTCTGATGTCTGATGAACTTCTTTGTCCTCTTCTTGATAATATTGGGCCTATAAACCGGGCGGATCGCCATTGTAACAATTTATTTGGAGAACCTGCAACGAAATTCCAATAAACAATCAGGAAATCATCCTCACACCACCATGTTTATCCCCGTGGAAATCGTGTCACCGTATTCAATTTCAACCCCGTGAAAAAAATCACAAATCACACAAATCCATAGAAATATTCCCCCCAATCAATCCCCCAATAATTTATCCACAATATTCCGACATTTATCCCATCAAATTAATTACGATGACACAAATATTATCGGATATTATCAACAAGCCCTACCGTCTCCAAAGAATTAAACCTCGAAAAGGTCAATTCCTCCAACCTCCACAATTCACTAGCCTCCCACAAAGTCCCTAGTACTCTCTAGCCCCCATCAAAATTCCCTAGAACCTCAAGCCCCCTCCTCAACACACTCGCCCATTGGTTAGTCCCCAATAAATGGCCTTTGTGATCACGCGCGGCAAAAATGTAAACCGCCACATATAAGCGTCTTTCTGAACCCTCATCAATTTCAATAGTTGCAATTTAACCGGGTACCTAACTCTATCTCACCCAAAAAAATCCATCTAAAAACCCTTAAAAAGCACACTTCAACCAGGAAAAAGTGTCCAGCAAATCCCAGTGATGCCCAATAAACTCCTCATTCTGCCTTCATAATTTCGAAGCGTGTAGTTTTGGCGGGGTGACGTGTATTGACAACCACATCGTTTTAACACCAGTGGAGGGGCGTGTGTGAAGGAGACATATTTATCTACAATATCCAAAGTAGTGGGGGGTAAATTCTAGCGCGTTTTCCATCCAGTGCACACAAGTGCACGAGGCACCAAGCCGAAGCCCCCCCCCCCCTTCCTCTCCCTCATCATGAGATAAACAAACTTTTTATTATCCCTCAAAATAAATCCCAGCCTCATTTTTTAATAACACCACCACTGCCTCTCGTGTCCTCCAAAAATGTTGGAATTTGTGTCTTCTCACTCTCTTCTGTATAAAGCAGTGCAAATCGTGTAAATTATAATATTGTCACGCACAGCAGAAGGGCGGGGGGGGGGGGGGGGAGTGTAACAGCCTTGTGCAGTTGTGTGAGTCAAACATTGTACAATCACGTACAAATGGTGGGGATAATACCGTTGCACGATGGGTAGTATTTTATGGTGGCGCCTGCGCAAAACAGTTAACAGTTGGAGCTTGGAAGAAAATGGCGTCAGCTAAGTTTCTTGAGGAAGCTCTCAGCACGGACGTTGATGAATCTGCTGTTAATGCAATTGTTGGTTCACTCGAGACGCAGTTGGTAACATCAACGCCTGGTATAACAGTACAACAGCCAACAACAGTTGTTGTTAGCCAACACAATAATCAATTAAACAGTGGTATATCAAATGGTGGTAGTATTCCTGGTGTACAGAAACAGGGGGTTGCTAATGGTGGTGGTACAACATCAGTGAATAGCCTAATGACACAGGAAGTTACAAAGTCAATAGCAACAGCAACACTTATGCCGGTTGATGCTGTCACAACTAATGCAGTTGTACAGCATACAGGACAACAGACAAATCAGGTACACCAACAGCAGCCTCAACAGCAACAGCAACAGCAGCAGCAACAACAGCATCAGCAGGTAGTGGTTACAACTCAGGCACATGTACATGGACAATTGTCTGGCTACATAAATCAAGTTACGACGAATCAGGTGACTACCAATCAAACAAATCTACAAACATTAACCAAGACACATGAGTCTGTCAAGATAATATCGTATCCAGCATCAGGACAAATTGTTGGTACAACTGGTGTTGTTAATAATAAAATTACGTTTCCTGGACAATTGGCTAATGGAACACTTGGTGTTGGACAAACAACTGTTTTACAAACAACTTCCAATGTTGTTAGTAATGTTGTGGGCACTGTGACGCAAACTGGGGGAGGACAGACAGTGGCTAATGTTAATAAGGGCACTGGGACATTAGTTATTAAATCGAGTGGTGGACAGGGGGGTATGGTGTCAGTACCAATGTCAGTACCAGTATCAGTTACTGGCAATACCGCCGGTACAACGTTACAGGGTAAACAAGTTGCATCGACAATTGTACCTAGTAATGTGCAAATTGTCAATGTCAATGCTATGAGACCTGGTACACCAGTATCAGGCCAACAGCCTGGTAAACAGGTTGCTAATAGGGTTGTCATTGGACCGCATTTTGTCGGGGCAAGACCTGGTACTCCTGGGGTGAGTTTCTTTTTCTCTTTATTATTAATCATCAGAGGATATTATTGAGTATAATTAACGTAAAAACTATTTAGATTGAGTGCCTTTATAAAAATGTTAAAATAGTTTCTCTGTAGAGGAGAAAATTCTCAAAAGTCTTTTGTCATTTTTTCATCAGTAGCATCACAATTCTGGTATTCATTGTAGATAACACTACAAGCCCTTCAGGGTCTTGCTCCTGGTGCTCAAGGCCATCTTATCGTTAAAACTGAGAATGGACAGTATCAATTGCTGAGGGTAGGACCAGCACCAACAACTGGAACACCTGGTGGTGGTGCTGTAACAGCTAATAGTATTGGCGGCAATGCTGTTGTTGGTCCAACACCTGGAACAACTTATCGTCTTGCCTCGGTACCGGCTGTAAGTAGGCTGAACGCACAGTTCACTGGCCCACCACTCGCCACCATAAGAAAACCCGTTCAGGTGACGCACTCTCATACCAAATCGTTCAGACTCAATGTAGTGCTCGCAGTAGAAATTTTTTTTTTCTTGTTCTTATAATTTACAGTTGATTTTTTCGTTAAATTCAGTTCTTTGGAATGTGTCGGTAAGATTTCTACAATTTTTCATTTGTATTCTTATTCTTCAGGGTAATGTAGAGATTTTATAGATGATTGTAATTCAATGCATGGTAATGAGTTGAGTCTAAAAAGAAAGTTTGTCAAAATATTTGAGATATTTCGAGACATTGCATGAGATTTTTCGTATTGTATTCTCACTTTTTCTTCATTTCTTAATTATACCTTAATTACTTGATCGATAAAATGCTAGAGTTGTGTTCATTCAAGCTTTCGGAAGTAATACAGCTTATTTCACGCGAATATTGATCATTCAGGAGTTAATTATCACTGAGATTGGGTCTTTGTACGATACGAGTGCGTCTGACGTTATTCACACCAACAGATGATTTTTCTCATTGAAAAACATTAAATCATACGCAAGGGAATCTATTCAAAATATTAAAATCCGATTTGATGAATTAAATCTTTAAAAATAAAATAGTTAACCTACTTTTCTAAATAGAATTTTTACATTCATTTATTCATCAAAATTGATGTAATCATCTAGTTTATATGATTGTCTTGAACATCTTTCACATCTTTTGGCTAATGCATTCTAAATTATTATTTGTCTTTGTTCCTTCTAAAGATGGAATGTGAAATTGCATCGAAAATTACAAAATTGTTGTCAAACAAATCACCACTATTTTGGGTGAATAAAATTGTATTTAATATGATTGAATTGAATTTAAAATATTCTTATTATTCAATTCAAAATAGACGGTAGCAACAAATGTAACTACTACAACAGCAACACCACCCGCAGTTACATCAGCAGCACCAACAACAGTAACAGCCCCCACAACAACAGCTCAAACCCCCCAGACTCCTGCACAGGTAAAAGTAACTATCAAGTTCCACATCTATCCCGCCCAATTCACCTAATAAATGAAACATTTTATCATAAACATGTTTATTTTCTTCACAGCGTCAAACCACTGATAATACCAAAGAAAAGTGTCGTAAATTCTTAGCAAACTTGTTAGAGTTGTCTAGTCGGGAACCTAAGCAAGTGGAACGTAATGTGCGGACGTTGATACAAGAGTTAATTGATACTAGAGTTGAACCTGAAGAGTTTTGTGATAGACTCGAAAAATTATTGAATGCATCACCACAACCATGTCTCATTGGTTTTCTCAAGAAAAGTTTGCCACTGCTGAGGCAGTCATTAGTTACAAAGGAATTGGTTATAGAGGGTATAAGACCACCACCTCCAAATGTTGTTTTTTCCATTGCATCAGCTGTACCTCAAGTGCAACAGGTAAATAAATTATACCATAATTCTACTTATTCTCCACTATTTTCTCAATATTTCTGAATCTTTTTTTTCTCAATCAAGAATCAGATAAGGCCGACAGTGGCAGTGGCACAATCAGTTCCTGTTGTGATGACAAGTACTCCAGCTCCTATGAGAGTAATGGCACCGCCTCCAGCAGCCGTTGTGACGTCTCCTGCCCCTCGGATACCTCAACCCGTTCAACAGAGACTGGTAAATTAATTTTTATGCTAAAAACTTTCAGTAAATTTATCATTTCATATTAAGTAATTTCATTGGATTTTTGATTTTTTCAATTAAATTTTAATGCAGATACGACCAGTTACGACAATAGTACGCACCTCAACGCCTTACACTGTTAAATCAACGGTGGCTGTTACGGGTGTACGACCAGCAACTCCAACTGTACAAAAATCACCAATAACTACAACAAGTGTTGTTAAAACAACAACACCTGCTAACCAGGGAAAAACAGTTAATACAGCCACTACTGTTAACAAAACCATTGTGCCTTCTGTTACGTCAAAACCAGCTGTTAAAGAAAAAGAAAAAAAGACATTTTCATCGGCAGGTTATACGTTAGTATTAATTTCAAATTTTTCATGAATTTATCAGACTTTTTTCAAGAAAGAAATCATGATGAACGTGTGTTTTTAGGGGAGATGATGACATTAACGATGTAGCAGCAATGGGAGGGGTGAATCTCGCTGAAGAGTCTCAAAGAATTCTTGGATCTACGGAATTCGTTGGTACACAAATAAGATCGTGTAAGGACGAAGTTTTTCTTCATGTATCACCCCTTCAACAGAGGATTAAAAAAATTGGTGAGTTTATTTATTCATTCAATGATTTTGGAGTGAACTGAGAAAAGACTGATAATTCTATTGAAATTAATTTTTTTTTTTTTTTGTTTTAGCAACTAGTTATGGATTGGAAGAGCCCAATCAAGAAGTAGCCGCATTAATTTCACACGCAACTCAGGAAAGATTAAAAAATTTGGTGGAGAAATTAGCTGTTATTGCAGAACATAGAATAGATCTCATAAAGGTAAAAATGATTTAAAAAAAAAAAAACCCTTTTCCAAATGGTTAATTGTCCTTCAATGGATCGATAAAATACATCAATTTACGTTATAGGTTGATCCAAGATACGAAGTAACCCAGGATGTTAGAGCCCAGTTGAAATTTCTGGAGGAGCTCGACAGGGTAGAGCGTAGAAGACACGAAGAGCAAGAACGTGAATTGCTTCTTCGTGCTGCTAAAAGTCGTGCTAAAACGGAGGATCCTGAACAGGCCAAATTGAAAGCAAAGGCAAAAGAGGTAAGACCCATCATTCATCCTAAAAAATATTTTTTCGTTGACAAATTTATCAATGAAAAGAAGAAAAAATTCCTAAGATGATTGAATAATTGTCAAATAACTCAAGAAATAAATCTAAAAATAGAAAAGAAAAACATTCAATAAAATCCAATGAATTCAAATAAAGATGCAACGAGCAGAGATGGAAGAAATGCGTCAACGTGAGGCAAATCTAACCGCCCTCCAGGCAATTGGTCCCCGTAAAAAACCAAAGCTGGACACTGTCGGTACAGGAAGTAGTACAGGTACAAGTGGCAGTGGATTGATTGCCTCATCAGTTGGAATGAACCGACAGATGCCACTTCGTCCACGTTTAAAAAGAGTCAACTTCAGGGATTTACTATTTCTCCTAGAACAGGAGAAGGAAACATGTAGAAGTACAACACTCTATAAAGCATACCTGAAGTGATGCACTTTGTTGGGCAGTAACGTTAGTTACACGCCCAATAACTGGCGATCAAATCTCATGGTCTTGCTAGAGCTGGACTCAGTGGACCTCCTCCAGCACTGCAATGTTGGGATTAAAATTGCGTACAATTTTTTAAAAAAATCCACTCGTTGTGTCATCTCGTTTATGATCATTCAATTATTTTTATTCCAAAAATCTCTTGAACAAAAAAATTGAATCATCATGTCGATTTGACTGAAGAAATGCAAAACTTCCCATTAATGTAAATGACTGAAAGAAACAAATTTTTTAATGTAATATAAAATAGATTGCTCTTTATTTTTCATGAGAAAATGATAGTAATGTGAGTATGTGGCCTCTATGGTCTTCATGGTGAGGTGATTATTAGGAATATTAATTAAAGTTTCAACAATTGGAATGTTGCGCGAAATGTTTTTTTTTTTTTATTATTGAATATGATAATTGAATGAAAAATATCAGATGTATTATCTCATTTTTATCACTAACGAGTAATTAACTATAACTTCTTAAAAAATTTCTTTGCAAAATTAAAAAAATACGTATCTCATATTTTTCATCATTTTGTCGTTTAATAATAATAATTAAAAAAAAAAATCATGCAAAGGCTCAATTGTGTAAATTGCAATTTTTGTTTTTTTCGATTTGAGTGGAATTATGTAAATTGCAAGATTGTGTATATGCCTCATGAATACTTTGACCTATACTTTTGGACACTGGTTACTTGAGCCGTGTTTATGGTTAATAACTAAGTTTCTCCCCCCCCCCCCCATCTCTATGTTCGACTTATGACATTTATTTTCTTTTATTAAGATTCTGTCTAGAGTAGTAGAAACATATTTTTGCAATTATTAAATGATTAATTAACAGTTTATTAAGTAAAAGGTAGCACATTGTCCAAAAAGTATGGAATGAATTGTACATTACACGTAAAATTTACTGAAAGAAATTAATAATTAATTGTAAGGTATAATTTTTTTTTCTTCATGCTGGTACAATTGATTTCAATCACTCGATTTTATTCTCCCAATTGATGAGATAATTGTTATCAGTGTATGTTGCAAATTACGTGATTACATGTTTTTTTTATTATTTAAAAATCAAAAATACTTTGTACAAACAATGAGAATTATTAAAAATTCATTGAACACGATTCTTTTCACAGTTATTGTATCATCAATAATCAAGGGTCTTTTGTAATTATTTGAAGAGAAAAATTAGTAAAACAATCGTGTACCTGATTTATTAGTAAAATATCTAAGAAAAAGAAAGAAGAAAATTTAGTCTTTAACTTGTGAACAACAATAATTTTTTGTTTGATTCACTTTCTTTTATGACCAAATCAAGAGAATACGAGTGTTCAGAATCATTTGTACCACTGATTGAAATAAAGTTGAAAGTCACAAGACTTTTTTTTTACAAAACAAAAGCCTGAGAGATTCATTTGGAGTTGAATGAGGAAATGAAGAACATTGAAGGTGAAAATAATAAAAAATCTCGTGTCCGAATGTAATGTCCATTCGTTACTGTGAAGACTTTAACAAGTGAAAATGTCATTTTCCATTTCTCATAATGTGCGATTTAATGGGAGATATTTCGTTCAATGAAACACGTTGTTTGTATAGTTGGATTGTGCAGTTGAATGTAAAAATAAGTGACGAGAAAAGTAAATCGATGATTTGACAAAATAATTTTTTTTGATTTTTCCAGTGGAAATAAAATAATTGCGTTTTTCTTTTTTTTTTTATATATATTTTTAGAGAAAAAAAATTCAGTTGCAAGACAATCATTGTATTGTTCATCACAAAAGAGACTCTTGATTGTTAAAAAATCAAAAGAAAAACATTTTATTTCGTCTCTTTGGTTCAAATCATTCGATGGACTAGTCTCGTTGAAATTTTGAATTTTTCATAAATAAAAAGGAAAAAAAATAATTGTGTGCAACTCATGTTCACACACACCCACACTGTAAATAATAGTTAATATTACCAACTAATTCATGATGATTAATCCTCACATACTGTCGATTACTGTAATATATGTGACAGGAAAGAAAAAAAATCATTAAAAATGGAAAAAAAAAAGTTAACAATATAGAAAACTGGGGAGGGACAGTGGAAAAGTTTCTCGTAGCTTCCCCTTATATACTGCCACACCACAGTGGAATTATTGGTATGTGAATGGTGAATGTAAAAATAATGGTAATAGCTGTTTTGGTACAGTATAATATTTTTACAAATTTTAATGAATTAAGCTGAATTTGTGGGGATATGAGAGAGAAAAAGTGATGAAGAGAGAAAGAAATAAATATTAAAAACAATGAAGAGTTTTAATTGGAAGGAGTTTTAATTATTTCTGACTAGGGTATTATCTGAGAAAAATTGCAAAATTGCAAAAAAAATTTCAATTCGAACTTTACGCCAAATTAAAACGTTTCAATAGTAATTTTCCTGTTTTTTCCACCACCATTTATACACTGAAACTGAACTGCAACTCAACATACTTCAACCTGTCTTGAAGGCTTGACGCCAAAGGCTACTCCACGTGTCGGTGGATGTATTGAGGATATACCTGGGGACCTACGGGGCGTTGGTGATGCCGTGGGGCAATTCAGCAATGGAATATAATCAGCTAGGCGCTTCGTTCGGTGGATTTTCCGGGGGATGACAGCCAGAGGCAGTGTTAACCACCCTAAGGGGGTCTAAGCGCAGATATTGAGTTCACCGTAACCATGGTAACTTGGCCATAGGCACTAACGTTTGTTCGCTTTATCCTTCTTCATCCCTTACCACTGGTGTTAGTGGTTATTCCCGTGCACTCAGAAATACCCTTTCCACCAGTCATACCCTTTTAATTAGGTCAGTCGAAATACACAAAATTCAGGTTTTTTTTTTTTCTTCAATTTTTCAATGAAAGTTATAAATTTTTATTATCAATTCGTACCCAAGCACATTAATAATTAATTAATTACCTATAAAATGGTGATGAACACCGGTGAATTTTCATCAACTGATATTTACATTAATTGATAATTGTCAATTTTATACAGTAGGTACATTCTTGAATATTGTAGATTAGAGAGACAGGCACACATTCATCCCAGCCAATCTCAAAATATTCTCATACTCAATGGACATTTTGTTCTTTATATGATCGATAGAGAAATGGTGGAAATATCTCGGTAATGAGTGAATTTATGAGAAATTGTTAAAAGGCCTTTTTTGTAGCCCTTGAAATTTCCTACAAAAAACATCTTTTGATAAATTTCTGTAAATCCCTTCATTCTCAAGATATTTCATTTTTTACCACTTCATTACAGAATTGCATTGATTTTATGAAATACAATGTCAACAACAGTCTCTCGGAGATCTAATAATTTCGTTTGTTCATGGAGGTTGACTGTCAGGTGTTGTTGCCTTGGCGCACAAAAAGGTACTCGGAGAACTGTTGGCCCTCGACACCTCCACCATTGCTGGCAACGACATGAAATCCAGCATTTAAGAGTCTTGTGATTGCCTGAACGGAATTCATTTTGCAAAAACCATTCAGGGGAAATCGTATGACATGACGAGTGTCCTGGTGGTGCCAAGCAACTCCAGAACGTGCGTCAATAACAGCTTGGCTAGTTTCAGGAAAAACCTCGTCCAAGAGTGATCTACCACCTGACAACATGACACGTTCACCAAGATCTGGACTGACGTGGAGTGCAACGCATTCGTATGCTTCTGTAGATTTTTTCTCATCACGACATGCTGGCCCACGACCTGTTTGACCTGAAGGAGGACTTGGAGGTGACATTGTACCATTTTTCGAACGGTCCTTCTTCATTTGTTCCAATTGTCTGCACATTGCTGGTGAGAAGATTCAATTGAGTCATGAAAATTAAAAAATTAATTGTTTAATTATCTTGGGAATGAGTGATTTTAAAGGAAAATGTCAAAAGATTTCAAAAAAAATGTTTTGTGCCATTTTTTTCTGAAATCGTTAATTTTTGGGATAATTGCTTAATTAAAACAATTTCATTTTTTTTCAACTTACGTCCAATATCAAAATATCGTGCCTCCTCAAGCAACAAATCAATATCAGCAAAATTATCCGGAATAAGTAGACGTGAATTTCTCATAAAATTGAGAATATGTCGAAACATACCGCCATCCCGATCAATGAAGTAATGCTGCTTGAGGGAGTCCAGCATAATCGGAATACTTCCATTGAAGAGTTTAGCTAATCTCGACTCTGGGTACCTAGAAGCAGTGTTAAAAATTTTTTAACAATTTTTTTTTTTCAACTCCATGCTCCTTGATAACTTTAATGGAGTTTAACGATAGGTTCTGGCACAAAAGAGAACATAACTGAACGAGTGTCTCTCCTCTGGCCTCTGGGGCCAAAGAAGTCAATTGGGTGGCAGGTGAGATGACCGGAGTATATATTGCCACCTGCTCTCTCAATATACACCTTTGGGCGATCTCTATTAACCCCAACGGGCAATTTCAACTCTGCAGCTGTTGTACCTTACGACAACGACCTTCCTCGTTTTCTGCCTTAATTAACGCTATACCCATTTTACCCAACGGCTAGTATCATCGCGCTCTCAAAATAGGACACGCGTGCCCCTCAGCAACGCCCACAGACATTATTTTCAACTAAAAATGAGAAAAATCATTTATTACCATTATTATCATTTTCTTTAGATTCTCAAAAAAAAAAAGTTGTGTTCAATGATTCCTGTCAAGAGACATTTTTTTTTTCTCAACTCTTAAAAATATTTTTAGACTTTTTTTTCACCTCTCGCTTTTCATAAAAAATATCAAATTATTTTTAAAAAATGGCTGATCATAAACACTCATATCTACTTCCCCCATTAACCATAATAAGAAACCTCGCAATATAACGAACCGTGTCTTTCACCTCCTCAAAACATTCCTCACCTCCTCGAGCCCACAATTACCCCAGAGAGATCCATTTCTACTGAATTCAATACCAATAATTATCTATTCACGCATTTCCTCCTCCCCCCCCCCCCCTCCCATTCCAAATAGGCCATATGTACCGCCCGCAGTCGTAATTTCCCTCCCATCCCCAGAAAAACTAAAAGAAGAAAATTTGAATTCCGTCTGATCCCTGACTGTCCACACCTACTTCCTGCTGGTAACGTTGATTCTCGTAATGCGTCTTTTTCCCCTTATTACTCCCTCTTGGCGCAATTTTTTTGAAAACAACCGTAACTCTGAGATTTCCATTCAATCTACTGCATCGTCGTATTGCCTTGAGTTATTCACTGGAAGGTATATATACAACACGAGGTCTATCATTTTCGTGAAAGCTGGCGGAACGGATGTTAATACCTCCGGCGGTATTTGCAAAGAGAGAACGTCCGGTTTAATCATCATCGGTTCTAACGGAAATGAGAGATGATTTTATTTATTTATTTTTTTTTACCTCTTTTAATTTTTTAAATTGAAATTTTTCTCAAAATATTTTAAAAGTAGATAAATCAGTTGTATGGCCGAGGGCGGTAGCTGTGTGGTTAGAGCAGGAGATTGGCACGCAGACGACTCGGGTTCGATTCCTGGTTTGGGGGGGGGGTCGAATTAAAAAATCTCTAATTTCACATTTCTCAAATGACCATCAGCGAATGCAGTAGCCAGGGGCAAGGGGAGGGAATAAATCGTAAAAACCCGAAGGGGTATAGAAGTGGAATAATAAAATTTAAAAAATTAAATAAATAAATCGTGAATGTACGAAATAAAATGGATAACTAAAAAGACTGCGAATATTCGCCCGGAGGATACCAAGGTCGCTCGTACCTGTACTCTATCTACATGATATTTTGCATATAATAGTAGATAGAAAGGAGGGGGGGGGGGAGTGTGCGTTAGAGCACCAGGATAGATCATTGGAGTTAAAGAGAGACGGTTTGAAAGGGTAGGAGGGGAAGTGGAGAGGGTGTGAGAGGTATGGGGGTGGTATATACCCACCTATTCATACCCCCAGGCGTGTTCCCATACCTTTGCACCATGATAACGTATAATAACGACGGGCCGCGATAAAGCCGAAGGGCATTTTGGTGAGAATGTACCTCGGGGTAACTCCACGAGAATCTCGACCTTCAAGGACTCGAAATATTTTTATTCGAGATTTATTGTATTGAATTTACTGAAAAAAAAATTTTTTTCACTTAATTTTTTTACACTTTATGTTTTTTTAAAATATTAGATTTTTTTAATCTTTCCAATATCGATCAATCTCGATAATGATTGATTTTTAGGAGACATTTTATCATCAATAAAAAAAAAAGATATTGTGACATTGTCTCGTAAAATCACGTTATCTTGAGATAATTGCAAAATAAAAAAATATTTTGTTTTGAATAAAAAAAAATTGAAAATAATGATGAGAATGTGAATAAAGTCAGAACCCCGTGGACTTGTTAAAAAAAAAAAAAAAAAATCGAGGAATACATGTTAAAGGGTTTGAAGAGACAGAAAGTCACAGAAAGGGAGAGAGGGAACGTGATTACCCCGGGGCATTTGTTGGGCCCAAGTATATAAAAGACTGAGGTCCGATCCCGGGTCAGATCCGTTCGAAGCTATGGGAAAACGCTAAACGATCGGCTCACATCACTCAGAAATCCGCTCTGCTTTCGTTCTAATACGTGTATAGGAAGAAAATAAAGGGGTAGGGGGAGGGGGGAGGGAATTACGGTATCAAGGTAACAAGACATGTGAAGTATATAAAACGCTAATAACTTTATTGTGAAATCCGAGGATTGTCGTTGATTTTTTTATTACGAATAAAACGAAATCGTGAATAAAATAAATAGAAAAAAAAAAAATGTTGTATATATAACGGAGAGTAATGAAGGCTCTCACGAGAAAGGGGTACGATAGTTTTGTATGTTGCTGTTGGGACGTACATCTCTGTTGCATGTACTAGGGCATTAGTGTGCGAATGGGTGAATTGGAAGTTGCAGAAATTTAGTACGGGATATCTCGCAATCGTTCTGCATCGCTGACTGTCTCTTATGTCGAGTTTAATGTATGCCAAATGAACGTCGTTATTTTATGAGTCTAATGGGGGAGAATGAATAAGTCAATGGGAGAAATTGTTGAATAGATTGGGAGAATTAAATGATGTACATTAAATTGAGAAAAGAGAAATTTTCTTGGTGGATCAGGCAATGAAGATTGTTTTTGAAAGAGAGAGAGAATCTATTAGGAGTCATTTAAGAAATTATTGTAACTGGTCAATCGTTTGATGAGTCAATAAAATTGAATTTTTTATGAATATCTTTGAAACTGAAGGTGACAGTGGAATTTTTATAAAGATCTTTTTTGTAAATTTTATTTTACTTGACAAAAAAGGTCCTTATAAAAAATTGGCCATCTCTCTTAGATCTCGAGATATCCCCAAAAAACTGATCTGTTCTAAAGTGCTATTGACTCGTCCAAGATTCGAGTCGATAAAAATGTTGATAAAATGTTTTTTTTAAAAAAAATAATATGGACGTGTTGGACAGCTTCCAGTAAAATAAAATAGGGTCAATGGCACGTAATGAGGGAGGAAGATGCAATCGAGCGTGGAGATAAAAGATTAAGGATGTAGGAGGCTGACCATTCCGGTTGTTCACATTTTACGATTTTTTTAATATCCCCATTATTTCTGAAAATGTGTCTTGTTCATCCAGTATTTGGAAGACCATTATCCATGGAATTTGCTGTCGGTACTCACTTTGTTAGAGTCTCCAATGATGATGTGTATATTGTACCACCCACATCGATATGCACTGGCGCTGTATATCGCGATGCGGCAGCAACGCAGGGGATTCCCGTCATTTTCTGATTGTAAGTCGGTGGTGGTTGGGTTGGGGGCGTTGGTGACGATGAATTTGACATTGTTGGTGATGGTGCTGGAGAACTGCTTGGCGACAGCAATCTGACAAATAAACTTTTAACATTAGACGATTATTATAAACAATAACTAATCAATTAATTGTATAAATTAAATGTCAACTAGATTTTCTCACGATGATATCTCGTTAATGAGTGACTTTACAAGAATTTATCAAAAAATCATTTTGATGGGAAATTTTCTCATCTTCAAAAAAGCTCTCTTGACATTTTATCTCAGGACCCCTCGTTCTCAAGATAAATCATGATTTATTGTAATCATAAAAAAAAAACTGTTTACCTCATTTTAATTTGAGCGCTGGGAAACATATTGCGTTGCACCGCCAGTTCAGCCTTTACCTCCTTTCCATCAGCCTCACATTTCCGTCTGAAAATAAATGAAATTGACTCACATAATTTGGGAAACTTTAAATTCATTATAATGGATGAATGGACAATGGGGAAATGTTCATAGCTCTATGAATAGTGTTTTAGTAACGGAGTTGTGTAAATGTCTAGTGTACACGTATTAATAAAGCAATTAGCGATGGAACAATATTTAACGTGCCAGGTAGCGATTGGAAAATCCAATGGCGCACGCAATTGGTCAAGGGCTTGACCATTGGGCCTCAAATGAAGACGAGTTATGGCCAATCTGACGTTGTACACTGATAAATCTTGGACCCACGCGGATTTAAACCGGTCGGCACGCGCTCACCGATGCATTCTGACCAAAGGATAAATCCATGTGTCTACTTTAATCCTTTCTCTTCATTTATGCTCATCTTTTTATTATTTTCATTTATTATTAAAAAAAAAAAAAAATGAAAACTAATTAATTTTTTAATAACAATTGAGTTTGTTTTATTTTCGCTAATTATCAAATATTTTTTTCTTAATAATTAATTTCGTTTAATTAGTAGAATTCATTTAATTGTAAAATTACAAATTTTTCGTGCGTTTGTAAAAAAAAATATCATACAACTACATTATAAACTCTGATTTAATATTTTTTAAAATTATTTTCGTTCGTGTTAACATCGATACATACTTTAAACTCAAATATATGAAGACGTGTTGTACCCGCTGGATTTACGATTTGAGCGACTTTAATTTACTGCCCTAAGTCGTGAATGGTGATGGAGAACGTTCGTCCGCCCACGATAAACACGATCTCTCATGCAAGTTAAAATCCCCATTGGCGTAACCACGGGGATTCGATTTTTACTATTAAAAAAAAAAAGAAAATCAAAAAGCACGCAAGTGAAAATCATTTCCACTCTGCCAAACTCAGAGAAATCATTTATAAATTTCCTCTGCTAATTAAAAAAAAAAAAAAAATGTGTGTGTTCCAATAAAATTCACAGTATTTATTGTCGGTTGGATGAATTAATAACAAATGAAATTTTTATGTACCTATTGAATGAATATGCCTCAAAAAAAAAATTATAAACATATGACATAAATAAAAAAATTGATTGAAAAAACAAAAATTCAACTTAAAAATGATAAAATCAATAATATAATACTAATGAACAGATAATTAACCTCGAAAAAATAATTGAAAATACCCTTAAAAAATAACAGAAAAAAAAAAAAAATTCCTTAAAAAAACAAAAATAATCATTACGGATGGGTCATCACTCGAGTAGCGTCGGTTGGTGAAAAATTTACATTTTAGAACGAGCGAAAAAGTTTGGCCCCTCGAGGCAAACGATGTCCTCTCGTCGTACCATACAAACATACATATGTAGAATACTGTTGGCAACATTGCTGAGAATGGTGAAATACAAGCCACCTCAAAAGACGTGGATTATGTATCGCTCGTCATATGTATATATTATACATAATAAAAAAAATAAAAAAAACATTTTTTACAGTGTTGATATTGCGAGTAAGACAGAGAGAGAAAAGTGGTAGGGAATATCGCCTCGGAGTTGTAGGCGCCTGAGGGGCATCACAAAAACGTTGAAGCGTTTCTACTCCTCTCTTATACCTGGACCTACTGCGGTTGGTTTGGCCCTCTGGGCAATGCCCGTTGTTGCGGTCTTCTTGGTTACTATCCCCACTCTCTCCCCCTCCCTATTCTCCTCCACGTCTATCTCACTTTATTCACATCACTTATCCCCCCACCCCAAGGGCTTTTGCTGAATTTTGCCATGTTCATTGTCATAATTAGTGTTTAAATAAATAACAATTTTTCTTTTTCAAATTAAATAAGTAATTTTTTTATTCTCGAGGAGGAAATGGAATAATTTAATTTCTAGGTAATGGATAAAAATATTTTTAAGAGGAAATAATTACATGTTAATTGTTTTGTATGTTGGTAAAATTATTGATTAAATGTTTAATTTATGTTGGGAATTGGAGATAAAAAACTGAATCGACAGATTTTCATACATGGTTACTCATCAACTTAATGACGACAGCCCCAATGGACAAAACCAAGATCAAAATCATAAATTATTTTGAAAAATTAATTTTCATTTCATTTTTATTGAAAAACAAAAAGAATTACCCCCCATCGCCAAAAATTCAATTTTTAAAAATAAAAATGATGAATTTTCCTGATGAAAGAAAAAATATATAATCCTATATAAAAATTATATCGACTCAGAGAGTAAAATAACATTCACTTGGTCTCTTGTTTCAATATCCCGAGGTATATATCATTAAGCAAATCCCCAGCATTCCACGGTGAAATTCGTAACGCGTGACCTATGCAAGCCAAGTGGTGGCGTAGAGTCTGCATTGGCCTGTTGATGTTGTATATACGCCAACGGAAAGCGGCGGTAAATCTCATTGGGGGCCGCATGTACTCACGATGTGTTGTGTTCTGTATAATACAAGCCTCGAGAAATGTGCGCCAAAGAGACGAACATTCGTCTAACCATTTTTTTCCATTAATTTATCATTTTTTTTCTCTCTCTCTCTCTCTTTTTCAGTCCGTTGGACCGACACGAGATGGAATAGCACGAAATAATACGGACGACAGACGCACGGAGGCACTCCCGACACGCGCCAATGCATGTCTTGCTCCATTTCATCCTCGCCTAGTCCAAACTCCACTTACTCACCTACTTAACCACGCAAACGGAAACTATGAACTAGAGAAGTCGTTTTGTATTTTACATAGCTCTTGCATTTTATTTATTTTACACATGATTTATTTGTTTGGTCAATCCAATCACTGACGTTTCTCTTCAGCTTCAATTTTAACAGTTATGCCAAGTGTTTTTTTTTTCTTGTTACTTTGATTAATTAAATACCGGGTGTAATTATGTGCAAGGTATTTTAATTACTATTTGGTATTTTAATACTTATTTCACGGTATCAGAGGGTGCGAGGAATTTATACTTTGTAATTAATTCGTAGAAATTTGAATTTTTATAAAATTAATTTCATATCAAATTCTGATTAATTACAAATTTTTTTTTTATTAAAATTAGAAAAATAAATGTTTCAGTCAACTTTTACGACTTTAAAAAGACTTTTTTTTTACAGAGCGGAAAATTTTGAACAATAAATATCCTTGAATTGCATATTTACCGCTTGATAAACATCATATTAACAATACGAAATAAAATATTTGTTGAAAAATAAATGTTAAAAAAACCTTTGGGGCATGTTTCATGAATAATTTCGATTCACCAGAGACTCAACTTGCCACAGGCGAATACGTCTCTGCCCGAGGGTATCTGTTCTAATTACGGCAACTGAGCGCACTAGGTACTGGAGCTCGTCCGGGCCCCGGGCCAGATAACCCCGGGGGATAGCCCCTCCCCTTATTCCATACCCTTACATCATCGTTTTTTTTCCATCTGCCCTTGGTTCAACAAAGTTTCCCCCCCCCCCCCTCCCCCTCCAACTCTTCATTTTATTCAGTCTTTGCTTGACGTTTCAGCAATTTTTTTAAACCTCGACCCTTTTTTTTTTTTTATTCTTATCCTTCTCTCCCTTACTCTTGTAAATTATTTGAACAACTTCTTATATTCATAGAGAAAATGGAAAGAATGAAGAAAATAGGAGGATTGCCCTAGGGATAGAGTCAGTCAGCCCTTGGGTTTTCCTCTGGATTCTACATTTCCCTCGTGGTAACGGAAATGAATTTCTGAGTTCACTTTAATTACTTTTCTGGTGAATTTTCCTCTTTTTCTCCGAGTTTTATTTTATTTATTCACTTTTATTTTATTATTAATTATTCAAGTATTATAAAGATAAAATGAATAAATAGAACAATTGTTGCATTATTGTTTGTTTAAAGAGATAACAATTTTTTTTCTATTGAAGAAGGGGGGGGGGAATGGTGGTATCTATTGGTAGAGGCTCTATACTCATGAATAAATTTCGGTTGGGGATCCAGAGAACAGGGCGACTAATTACAGCAATTGGGAAAGCGCTTTAAGCCTCGGGATAATTGCCTGAGGCTGATTTCTAACCGTACTCGCTAGATAGGCGAATAGAATGGACAAATGATGCTGAGGATTTCGGATTTTTGGGGGCCCTGGAATCAGTATATTCGGTGGTTGAGATGAGAATTTATGAATTTATGATTTTTGTGAAAGTTGGAGATTTTAATCGGGAGTATATAACGTAAAATTGATCGATTGAGGAGGAGTGGGGGAAATAAGATGGGATAAAAGTGTCATCAATTTTTTTGGTAATTTGCATGATGGAGAGATGAGAATTATGGGTAGTGGTGTGTGATTGGGGAAAAGAAAGTGCATTTTTTGGGTGCAGATGGTTGATTTATTGATTTTTTTGGTGATGTTAAATAAAATATGAAAAATAATGAAAATCGATGGAATAACTTGATAAGAAAGTCTCCAGAAACAGTAGGTAATATTCATTCCTCGATAAATCATCATTAAATTGTACACCGTTAGTAATTACCCCAGCCCACCACTGAGTTCACCGGGTCATCTCCACGAGTAGCCCGCGCACACACAACTCCACCTCATTGAATTTTTCCTTCAGTTATACACACCGTGAAAGTCATCATAACACCGCGGAAGAAAGCCCACAACATTAAATTGATTTATCGATTCCTCGATTTATTAATTATCACACACACACACGACAATATCCCGATTATTTTCCCATAGTAGTAGTGCAATTTGTCATGATTTGTTGATGATTGAGCCATTTCATGAGTTATTTACAATATTGATTAAAAATATTTTATTTTCAATTATCCGATAATTTATATTTTAATAAATAATAAATTATAATTTTGTTTTTAAATTAATTATTAACAATTAATTTTAACTTTTGTTTATTAATTATTAAAAAATTAATTATTTTCATCTGATTTACCTACCTTTTCTGACAAGCTGGCTCCAGGTTGATGGATTTTGTCTCCTCCACGTTGGCTAAAATCCGTCGTTCCAGCGTCACTTTGACGGCCAATTAATACCTCCCAATCACTGAATATTTATACTTATCACCCACTAATCAATTTTTTTTATTCAGCTGTCACTGGTTATTTACCACCACGTGGGATGTAAGGGCACGTGTGGCCCGTTGGTGTGCAAACGCGCAGTTCGACAGTCTCTCAGTCACTGAAGGCGCATTTGCTGGAACTATTGAGCACGCGCGCGGGACCGTTCATCCCCCCCCCTCCCCCCACCCAACACCTTTTATCGTTTGTAGTGGAAAAAAAGGGATTTATGCGACTCGCGCCTCGAACACGAGGAAGCGTGAGGAGAAGGGCGCCTACGAGATTGCTCTGGCGCTTGGCTGGGCGTCAAATTTCACGATTCATTATTGAATATTACTTCTTAACCTTTTGCATCAATTTTTTTTTTGTTAATTGAGAATTTGCTATTTTTATCTCTCCACGATTTTTTAAATTTAAAAATTCAATTTTGAGGATTTTTGGATAGAAAAAAAAATGATACAAACTATTATTTCAATTTTTCATTGATATCTCTTAATCTAATTCTCTCATTTTTCTCTGCAAGAAAGGTATCTGTGCAAATTTTCCCATCACCCTTCAATTTTGAGATATTCTCAATAAGCTATTATGAATAGAAATAATTTGTTTCACTCAATTTCTTTAACAAAAAATCTTTGATATTATCTACTTAATGTCACCTCCCACAAACAGGGTAATATAACCCCTTTTTTGATGCATTAAAACCCGTTAAATCCTCGCAATAAATCGTTTAATACGATCCCCTCGAATACCAAAATTTGCCCCACCAATTAGCCGAGAGCTGCGATAAACGACAGGACGACTGCCACATCGTAAAATACATAAACAACCGAGGCAACTCGAGTTGAGGATAAAACGAGCAGTGGGAGGAGGATATATGCCATTGGCCATCGGGAATAATGTACCAGTATACAGTTGGAGTGAGAGAGGACTGAGGGTCACTACAAGGAAGAGGAAAATATCGTACATATACTGTCGTATTGAGCGTCGTGGCCCGAGGGTCCAACGGCCACGGCCGACAACATCGTTTCAGGAGTGCCTCAGGCACTACCAAACCCAACGCAATCCGATGCATCGGGGATACGTAAGAGCCAGAGGGCAAACTCCATCAAAAACCATCAGAGACAAAAATGGAAATGGCTCATTTAAATGCCAAATATTGAAAAAAATTATTCAACCCAATCTATTGTTATTTTTCCAATTTGCATGGATGCTCGAAGTAAATGCCGTCATTTTGGTGGAGAATGCACAAATAGCCGATGCAACCCTCGTCTAGTTATTCGTCGAGCTCAAGATTGCACTTCCGGTCAAGTATGCTGTGTTTATGTTTAGTACCAACAAATATATGAATAGAAATAAAATTTAAGAGACAAGTGTAATTAAATTATAAAATGCAATTGATTATGTAATTAAGGAAAAATTTTCATATTGTTCTTCATCTCTTGTTATCACAGTCATTAAAGAAAAATGAAATATTGACTCTAGATAAAATGGGGAAAACCATTGAACTCTATATGAGTGGAAATACTTCTTGAGACAAAAAGAATAAAATTTGAGTGAATCAATTAATTCAATTCAATTAATTTAATAAATTATTTTAATTCTCTACACCCGCGCACGAGTATTATAACAACTCATATGTCCTCTGAGATAATGAATAAAGCGTGGCTACTGCCATGTTGTCACGGTAACCACTTTAAAACACACATAAATGCTCTGGAGTTTATATTGCTGCTGATATGGGTTGTATCGTCTATATTAAAGTCAACACGACTTTTGCGCCTGCGTTTTTGTGCGACTATTACTTCTGCTTCGTGTTAGAGCATTTGAACAACAGCTGTTGACTCTGGACGTATTGAAGATCAAGAAGAGGAATCAGAATGAAGAGTACAATTACACTTCTCCTGGCAATCATTGCTGTTCTTCACTCTATCGGTGAGTTGATAATAATTAATCAGATAATTTTTAATTTTTTTTTTTGGTCTAAAAACAGATGATTTAATGGTGATGATGTAGATAAGCTTGAATATTTTTTTACCCTTATGGCAATAGCCAGGAAATTTAAATCGAGAAGTCTCTGGGAGGAAATACACTTCCTCTAAAGCCTTTGATCTTCAACAAAAGTGAATGACCTGACGCTTCGACAGGCTCATCCTCGATTAAACCGTTCCTTGTACTATTTAAATTTTTCTCCCCGTTTTTTTCATCCCCTAATTCATGACTTTACATTGCAAATTAGCTCGATGAAGGGGATGATTGGTACCAGTTTATGAATTATTGAAGATTTTCCCTTGTCACAGGTGCCAAAGAATTGTGCCCAAAAGAAAATTGTGTCTCCAGTGATAAATGTGAACTTCCCATGAGGGAGGGGAATGATAGGATGTGTACTAATGAGGGGGACATATGTTGCAGTGTAGGTAAGAAAAAACAAAAAAAAAATCGTCATAAAACGAAAAAATAAAATCATTTTAATCCAATTTGTAGTAAAAACCAAAATTTAAAAATTTTACACAAATCATTTTTCGAATAGTTTCAAAACTATCAAATTTATCAAAAAATATCAAAAAGTCTTTCGTGTAGATTTTGAAAAAAAGATCTCTTGACAAGCTTGACAGTATTTCTTTGAACATCTTATTTTGTAAGAATATCAACGAAATAATTTTTGCAACTTCAGTTTGGAATCATCAATCCTTCTCATGACGTCACTCCCACAAATTTATTTTGATTTTTAGTTCGCTCTGAGTTCAGAACCCACTGCCGTCACTTTGGTGGCGAGTGTATGGACAACTGTGCCAAATACCTACAGAGAGAAGCTGTAGACTGTTCAGAGGATCAGATATGCTGTATTTTAGTTTAATAACTCTTCAATCATTCAAAAATTGATAGAATGATTTTATTCCTTTATTTGCTGGGATAATGTATCAATAAAATGAACTATTCATGAAAATTCGCAAAAAAATCCTGTACTTCGTATCCTTAATCCATCCTTGCATTTAGAAAAATTCCAAATGGTCTATACTACCAGTCCAGAGAGGAGTAAGAGCTGAAGAGTAAGCCAAAGACGAAACGTTAGAGAAGAAGAAGAAGAAGAATAGAGACAGGGGGATACTGATGTGCCAGCGGAAAAGCAGGCAGACGCGAGTTTCAGGAGTACCAAACCCAACGCAATCCGATGCATCGGGGATACGTAGGAGCCAGAGGGCAAAGCCCATCAAAAACCATCAGAGACAAAAATGAGGGAATTGCTTATTTAAATGGCGATTTATTTCCCTCCAAATTATCGACACTTTTACCTCATTCATCGGGTGTCTGTCGTTGAAAATTTTACGACGAATGACTCGAGGCTATCGGCAAGTAGAAAAGGTCGAGAATCGTCGGACCAGAATTAATTTTTTTTTTTTATTATTTCGTAATTTGAGTATTTTTTTTTCTCTCTTACAAAGTCGAACGGCCTTTCGGCGAGGCATAATGGCGGTCACAGAGGTGCTCCCCCCCCCTCCCCCCCAGGGGGGGGGGGGGTGGTCGCTTCACTGAGGCAAAATAATGCCATGTTTTTGTATCATACGATATACCGGTCGTACACTGGTGGAAGAGATGGCTGGAGGGCGCCCCGTGGCCCAGGATGTAACGAGGAGAGTCCGAGTGAGTCGCCCTCGGCTCAACATATTTTAGGACGAGCACCTTATTCTCTGTCTTGCTTCGCTGTATACCCTTTCCACTTTGGTTTTTTCACTCCTTTATCTTCCCTCCCGCCACCACATTGGGTATTTCGTCCTCTCGGTACTGAGCGTGTCTTTGAAGCGGGTCGCATCCGGCCAGAGGCGATGAGGGTTTCTTGCTCAATTTTTTTTACTTCATATTTTCGTATCTTTCTGCAATATCGATGTACGGTGATGAAAAGAAAAAAAATCGATGCTGTCCGTGATGTATTTTCTTTGAGGAAAATTGAGTTGCGGGACAGGTTTGACGGTGAATTAAATTTATATAGGTATTGTTTAAATTATAGAAAAAAAAATAGAATTATAAAATATGCCAACACTCTTTTAATATTGACAAAAAAAGACAAATTATCAAATTACAGAATCATCGCTGACATTTTGCCAAAAAGTCGTGAAAGCCCTTGGCATGATCCCTGCATAACGTAAGACTCAACATTTTTCCCCCCCGTTTTACCCCCTCCAGGCATCAAAATACCTACATCTACCCCCACCCTCTAGATTTCCCCACGCGCCATCGGATTACAGGGAATACCTATCATCCTAACCATCGAACTCCCCGCGAGTCCGTGCTCGCTCTGGGCCATCCCAACCCCCCCCCCCCCCTCTCCCCTCTCTTCTATTTTCATGATGGAGCCTTGCAAATAATTCTGATTAGATCACAGGCGGAATGCACGTCTAATTTTTTAAAATAATTTTTTTTTTTTCAATTTATAAAAAAAAATTAATATATCATTTTACCTCTTTGGCAAAACAGACAAAGAAAAAGTGAATTTAGCCTAGAGGAATAAATCCTAGATCATAACTAACAAGAGCGGAAATTGTTGATTCATGAATACCTATAATTTCCCTTCAATGAAAAAAAATAAAAGTACAAAAATGATTAAAGTTGTTACAAAAATTGTAGAATTTTCTTGAGGGCAGCTCTCGAGGATATTTTATTTAGGATTTCTTACCATTGATATAAAACACAATATCCCCTTTCACCCTCGATCTTTGTAGGCACAATGTGTAAAAATATGTCCAACTTTACCATCTAAATTCAACGATATTCCACTGTATGTTTAACCTTTTCTCACTGCGAGAGAATACATGATGGAGGGGAGGGGGTATTTACGATGGTATACCAGTGAGAGCGATCACCCACGCAAGCGAATGTAAATTACCGGAGGCTGTGAATCATTTTGAGAGTATCGCGTCCAGGGAATTTCACCCTCTAGCCTCAACCTCACCTCTCCACATCGTGTTCAGTGCCTTATGTAAGTCTTACGAGTATTTTGCATCTAAAAATGAAAGGGGAAAGGAGGGGGTTTACGTGAGAGAGACCAAGGTGGCGCTGAGATGGCCGTGGGATGCACCTCGGGATGTAAACACCCACCTTGCAGTGGAATATGTACAGCCTTGCGGTACCGACAATGATGCTTATTATGTATTTCAAGGCAAGGAGAGGAAAATTTGCATTTGAAATACTTTTTTTTTTTATAATATAAATATTTTTAAATTATGATAAATAAATTGCTTATTTAAATGCAGCATTTCCAGCTGAATGAGGGATTTTCGAGTTTTTAGTTTAAATTTTATTTACTCTTCTCAAAAGTTGTGGTAAATATTTTTTTATCTCAGTACACATATAATTGTCCTCCGGCGACTCGTGAAGATCGTGCACTCAAGCGAAGTTCTACTCTCGAGGCCCTCCCAACGGTGGTGGTGGTGGTGGCTGTGGAGACATTACCCGCACTGATATCACCCCCACCCCTCATTCCCTCATTTTCCCTCACCCATTTCCCACTTGTCCCTCTCAAAACCCAAAAGATACAATTCGATAAATAATTTTTTCATTTTTCAAATTCATAATTTCATGTTACACGAAGATGACTCTAAAGAACCTTTTACTCCCCCCCCCCCCAACCCCATTTATTTATCTTGAATATAGTTTTATAATCGTGTGCCGCCAAATAGCCAGTGAAATCTGAGTGTACAGTTGCGTTCATTAATATTTCATTTGGTGCTTATCGTTTTCCACCCAACTCACTCTGTGTATAGTCCCCCTCCCCCCTGCACGACGGTGTTCCCTTGAGGGCATCGTTATGGCTCTGTGCGCGTCGTAGAGGGCCTTGGTCGACCGTAGTGCCTCGGGTATCAGGCTTGCATTGTCTCATTCTTGCCTCTGGCATCATCTCCCCCCCCCCCCCCCCCCTTTACTCTTTCTATCTTCTCCTCCTCCTCCTCTTACCTATCCACCACTTTCGCATCTGGATGTGCCCGAAGCAATGCCAACCCCCCAGAGCCGTGCGCGCGCGCGCGCGCTATCTCCCGACCGTTTCCGTACCCGCAGCGACCAAGCCTCGTCCCTGCCTGAGGCATTTTCATCCTCATCCTCTCCCTCTTTCGTTCAACGGCATCCTTCCAAGCGCGGCATGATTCCCGCCGAGTGCCCAGGGCGACCGAAATGGCTCTACCTCGCGTCTGCCTGCATTGCCTCAGGCACATCAGTATCCCCCTGTCTCTATTCTTCTTCTTCTTCTTCTCTAACGTTTCGTCTTTGGTTTACTCTTCAGCTCTCACTCCTCTCTGGACTGGTAGTATAGACCATTTGGAATTTTTCTAAATGCAAGGATGGATTAAGGATACGAAGTACAGGATTTTTTTGCGAATTTTCATGAATAGTTCATTTTATTGATACATTATTCCAGCAAATAAAGGAATAAAATCATTCTATCAATTTTTGAATGATTGAAGAGTTATTAAACTAAAACACAGCATATCTGATCCTCTGCACAGTCTACAGCTTTGTGCTGTAGGAATTTGGGACAGTTGTCTATACACTCGCCACCAAAGTGATGGCAGTGGGTTCTGTACTCAGAGCGAACTAAAAATCAAAATAAATTTGTGGGAGTGACGTCATGAGAAGGATTGATGATTCCAAAATGAAGTTGCAAAAATTATTTCGTTGATATTCTTATAAAATAAGATGTTCAAAGAAATACTGTCAAGCTTGTCAAGAGATCTTTTTTTCAAAATCTACACGAAAGACTTTTTGATATTTTTTGATAAATTTGATAATTTTGAAACTATTCGAAAGATAGTTTGTGTAGAATTTTTAAATTTTGGTTTTTACTAAAAATTAAATTAAAATGATTGCATTTTTTCATTTTATTACGATTTTTTTTTTGTTTTTTCTTACGTGAAACGCAACATATGTCCCCCTCATTAGTACACATCCTGTCATTCCCCTCCCTCATGGGAAATTCACATTTATCACTGGAGACACAATTTTCTTTTGGGCACAATTCTTTGGCACCTGTGACAAGGGAAAATCTTCAATAATTCATAAACTGGTACCAATCATCCCCTTCATCGAGCTAATTTGCAATGTAAAGTCATGAATTAGGGGATGAAAAAAACGGGGAGAAAAATTTAAATAGTACAAGGAACGGTTTAATCGAGGATGAGCCTGTCGAAGCGTCAGGTCATTCACTTTTGTTGAAGATCAAAGGCTTTAGAGGAAGTGTATTTCCTCCCAGAGACTTCTCGATTTAAATTTCCTGGCTATTGCCATAAGGGTAAAAAAATATTCAAGCTTATCTACATCATCACCATTAAATCATCTGTTTTTAGACCAAAAAAAAAAATTAAAAATTATCTGATTAATTATTATCAACTCACCGATAGAGTGAAGAACAGCAATGATTGCCAGGAGAAGTGTAATTGTACTCTTCATTCTGATTCCTCTTCTTGATCTTCAATACGTCCAGAGTCAACAGCTGTTGTTCAAATGCTCTAACACGAAGCAGAAGTAATAGTCGCACAAAAACGCAGGCGCAAAAGTCGTGTTGACCTTAATATAGACGATACAACCCATATCAGCAGCAATATAAACTCCAGAGCATTTATGTGTGTTTTAAAATTGTTACCGTGACAAGGTGGCAGTAGCCACGCTTCATTCATTATCTCAGAGGACATATGAGTTGTTATAATACTCGTGCGCGGGTGTAGAGAATTAAAATAATTTATTAAATTAATTGAATTGAATTAATTGATTCACTCAAATTTTATTCTTTTTGTCTCAAGAAGTATTTCCACTCATATAGAGTTCAATGGTTTTCCCCATTTTATCTAGAGTCAATATTTCATTTTTCTTTAATGACTGTGATAACAAGAGATGAAGAACAATATGAAAATTTTTCCTTAATTACATAATCAATTGCATTTTATAATTTAATTACACTTGTCTCTTAAATTTTATTTCTATTCATATATTTGTTGGTACTAAACATAAACACAGCATACTTGACCGGAAGTGCAATCTTGAGCTTGACGAATAACTAGACGAGGGTTGCATCGGCTATTTGTGCATTCTCCACCAAAATGACGACATTTACTTCGAGCATCCATACCAACTGGAAAAATAAAAATAGATTGAGTTGCATAATTTTTTTCAGTTTGAGAACAATTACGTCTCAAACTCATTTGAAAATACTCACCTTCCCTGCAGCAACTGTCTCCTGAATTTTGACAAATTCCAGATTCTGCTAGGCTTTCACACTGATTCGCTGGTAGACACAGGTGACTTGCGCACTGCTCTTGGGCATCTGAATTAAATTATAAAATTGATAATTTTATTCCAAAAAACTTTAAGATTACAACTACACGTGATTGTTTTGAAACAAAAACATCCTCGTAAATCGTTGATTGATCCATATATCGACCAATCCGAAAACGAATATAAATTTAATAATCAAAACAATCATTCATTTCCAATCAACTTTATGATAAAGGAAAATTCGCAATTTAAACGGTCGAATGACTGACGTTAACTACAAAATAATTTCCAATTATGTATTTATATACAAAATGAGTGATTTTATGAAGAAAAGTCTAAAGATTCTTATTGAAGAAAAACAAATTTCCCCCAAAAATATCTTTAAATAATTTTCTCTACATACATTAATTAATTATCAAGAGGAATTCTCCAAAAAAATCATGTAATTTTATGACTATAATATTGATTTTAAATTTAGAAAATTTAATTAATCAAAAATAATGAAAATGAAAGACTCACCAGTAGCATGGAAGAAAGCAAGTGTCAGAAAAAGTGTCCCACAAATAATTGAGCTCTTCATTCTGCTTATATTTTTCCTCGCGGGTATATCTCTAAACGTCAGAGGTGACAGACGGTGTATCAATGCTCTACGCTCGCCCACCAAGCATTTATATGAAAAACGCGGGCGTCTCTATCTCTGGTGACAACGTGTTGACTTTGATGTACGACATAGGGACGTCCCCCCCAAACGTCACATAACTGTTGGGGATTCGAAACGTGTTTACGTGGTGCTTAAACAATGATTATAATATAATTTCTGAGGACATGTGAACTATCATTGATTATTTTCCTCCGAAATGATTTAATTATAAAATTAATAATTTATTGAAGAATAAAAATTAAAAAATATACAGAGGATAAAATTAATAAAAAAAGAAGAGGTAATTATTTCCATCTTTTTCCTTCTTATCACATCAATAGAGATGAGTAAAACTCGACAGATAAGTCGGGGAATCACTCGATTATCGGAGCCATCAGATGAATCATTATCTCAATAAATTGGCACCAATTCAGCCAAAAGTCAATATGGTCCCTCACCTTTTATCACGACCTTGAAATATTTTTTTCTCTCTCAGGGTATTCACAGAGTTAGTTGGTGTTTTTTTTTTTTTTTTGAGCAATCCATCGAAGAATGGAACGATTGTCTCGCGGGTGGGTTCAAGAGGTCGAGCAACTTGGAAGGATCGTTTCGTGCGAGCGCAAACTCGTTTTTCTCCTCCAAGGCGTCTCCGTAAATGCGGCCGAGATCGATCGCGGGACCTCTCACGCTGTTTTTGTTTAACCCGAGGGGATTTACACTCGAGATCTTTGTGATTCAATCGATTCATGGGATTAAATTTTTTGTGATCGTGTGAAGAAAGAAACATTTGATCATTAATTTTTTCTTTTTATTCTATTTTGAAAAATTAATGTGAATTCTATTAGAAAATGTGTTGAACTATTTCGTTTGTTCAATTTGGAAATTTCTCGACTCTCAATTGATATGTTTACTCAGGCTGATGTGTGCGGGTACCTGCAAAACTTTTCTCACTATTCCAAGTGGGTATTTTACAAACCCAAATCTGATAATAATTATCAATGAAATTGTATGTTTATCAGTTGTTGAAGGGAAAGGCCAAGTGTCTCGCAATTTGTGAAATGTAGGTCGTCACACGGTCTCATATCGATTCTTGATTATATTCATTTTTTCCGCGGCTGGATGAGACCTCTCCTCAGTGTGAAGCTGGTGGAGACCTCTAGAATGGATTTACAAAAATTTATGACTAATTTTCTTGACTGGCAGTCGATAATATCGGGAGTTTGTTCATAATAATACGATTTGAATTAAAAAAAAATAATAATAATAATAACATTAAAAATTACATAATCACGGTTGAGGGAAAGAAAATAAACAAATTTTTTCTTCAAATTTCATTAATTTATTAATATCAATAAAATGATGATTCTCCTACGAAATGTAAATTCTTTAATTAATAAAAGAATTCACCTCAATTTTCCTTCTCTCATGAGATTCTCTACATAACTATCAGCATACACACGTGAAAAACATATAAATACGACCTGAAATATCCAATAAAAAAGAAAAACAGACTTGCACATTAGACATTTTTTTTAAAACCACTAAATGACCATAAATGTCTGAATAAATTAATAAATTATCCCATACAGTCCAGTACACATGTTTCTATGGGCAATGTCACTCGATAAAAAAAAAAAAAGACTATCTATCAATAATTTAATTAATGATCCTTCGTGATCAAGTGGAGAAGTGAAGATAAACTAACGAATCATTTCTCAACCTCCTCATCTTGCTAAACTCTTAAAATAAAATTAAAAAAAAAACTTAATTGGCATAGCAGACACTACACCACATAAATCTCCCCGTACGTTTAATATCACAGTCACAAGAGGCAGAAAAAAAAAAGAGTCAAGGGTGGTAAGACAAAAGTATCCTCTACAAAAAAAGTAGCTGAAGGGTTTTTTAAAAAAAAGAAGAAAAAAAATTGATGTCTAAACTCTTTGGTGAATTGAACCCAAGTGGTTGCTTCAAGAGCACGCGCACTCCAGCACCCTCATTTTCTTCCAGCGGGCGACTTTAAGTTTAGTTGGATCATTCTCATCGAGATAAAGTATCTCAAGCTCAGCTAGTTTACTCGGTGCACAGCACAGTCTTGGTGCTTTTCTCCTGTCCTCCTTCGATATGAGGCTCTGAAGTACAGCATGATGATGGGCAGGATTATAACCTGGTGGACATCTGCCTTTGCAGTAACCAGCGTCAAAACTCTTTGGTTGTACAATAAATTCAAAGCCCTTGATGTCCTTGAATATAACCGTCATCTCGTGTCTGCAGCATTTTTTGTTATCACCATGACACTTGGTCCTTATCCCTTTGTGCAACGACATCAGATGATCTGGTGCTGATCTTCGATGACGTATTTGATCTGCTGTGGTAAATACATTTAAAGCAGGATGGGCTAGAAATTCTTTAGCATCGAGGGAATTTTCCAGGTGTACCTCTAGACCCAGATTGTCGATGACACCCTCGTGCCAGAGGACAACCAACTCCGTGACATCTAGCTCGATCCATCGTGGACCATCTAGATGGGGAAATTCAGTGCTTGAGAACAAGTGACGCGATGTCTCTCCTATTCGATAAATCGATAATTTCACGAGGTCTCGGGATGAGGGGGTGAGCAGCAGTCTTAAGGTCGCGTGATCCACTTCTGTGTCTTCTTCGGGGAGATCGAGGGGAAAGTACAGGCTAGTGGTGGACATCTGGGGAGATGATGAGAGGTCACTTTTGGTTCGTAGTAATTGTTCCATTTCGTCTGTAACAAATAAATTAAAATTTCTTTATTTTCTTTTTTTTTTTTTTGAAATTTCGTAGAAATTCTTATAGAGAAATTTCTTTAAAAAAAAAAGTTTTTTTTTCCTTTTCTTTAAACTTCATTGTTTACATCAATTTCCGGTATTTTGTATAGTCACCACTCCGAGTAAAATAGACACAGCCTAAAAATACATATCTACCAAGCGATAAAATTCCCACGTACGTGGGTTGGTTTCAATAAAATCCAAAGAATTTTTCCCTGTTATTTACACAATAATCCAATGGAATGTATTACACACATCACCCTTTCATGACTAGTCTCAGAGGAATGAAAATGGTGATCGATGCATAATCGATAACTCCCCCAACCCAGTGAAATTGTCAAAATTATCTCAACTGTACAGAATCAGTGATATACAGTTTGAAATAGCTCAACGATTCATCGATTACGATTATAGAATCTTTATCACACTGGTATTTCAATCAAAAATAGATACTCAAGTGATCTGTTGGCGCCTACCCACGCACTTTACCTCGGCGCCCCCCAATGTTAACATATTATTTCCCCTCTATTAAATTAAACATGACTATTTATCACTGTATCTTACTACTTCTCACTACAAACATGACACAATCATGTTTTCTCTCACCAAAAATCATAAAATAATCCAAAAAAAAGTGGATAAAAAAATTTACTGTCACTTTGAGCTCAACTTGACACTTAATGTTTCCATTTTTTTTTTTTTTTATTGCTCTAGGAAACGATGTCGTAAAACAATTTCCCTGGTTAAAGCCCATTGTCGGTGACATCTTTATGTGGCCGGAAGTCAAAGTGGAAGAAATTTGAAGGGGTGGAGTTACGAAATGAAATTATCAAGAGTCAAACAAGTGGTCATCATTTTTTTTTTCTCCTTTAAATTCTTAAAATAGAACTTCAAAGTGATGATTTTTATTTTTTCTCTATTTAAAATCATCATAGAAACAATTATTTACATTTTTTTAAGATTTTTATCTCGATTGATGTGTGAGGTAAATGTATTCTTCATTATTGCATTTTGTTAAAACTCGTTGTTCGACATTCCAATGGAGAATTTCTATTTCATAACGAGACAGACGTATCACGAGGACAATATATGATGTGAGGGGGGAGGGGTTTAGAGAGAGGAGAGGTTGCAAATAAGTGAGGGAATACGAGAAAAAAAGGGGATTATAACACAAGTCTCAAGTACACGTCTCTCCAGGCCCACATTGCGAGACTCCACTTGTAACTGACTTCCAAGTATTCTTCAACAAGCGTCTCAGCGTTTTTCTACAGTGTATGAGGGATTTTTTTTTTTCTTCTTTTAACATGTAATATCGTGTTTTACGGCGGTGATTGCTAATTTGATTGATAATCCTAACGTCGTAACGTCTGATGAGTACACAGACATGTTTATCGAGGCTACTGAGTAATGCGGTTATTTTTATTTATAAAAGAGGGGAAAGTTTTTTTTATATTCTTCTTTGATAATTGTGACATGCTCAATAATGAGGAATTGCATAAAATCAGTTTTTTGGAAATATCTCGGAATCTAGGGGAGATATCGAAAATTTTGATATTATATGTTTTGTAGGGCACAATGCGACCTACAAAAAAGGTTCTTATAAAAATTTCGCTACCTCCCTTAAATTCTGAGATATTCATCAAAAACTTTGAGAGCTAAAATTACGTTTTCATTAATTTATTACTGATTTGATTTTTACTTTTGTCAATTATGCAATTGTCTCAGAAATGAATGATTTTGGAAGAAAATGTGAAAAAACATTTTTTGTAGCTTACAAAATTTCCTATAAAAAATATTTTTTGACATTTTCCCCTAAATCGTCTCCTCACGGAGATAATCTTATATTTAACGAAATATGAAAATGAATTTGAAAAAACCAAAAAAGAGAATTTTTCAATCATCATTCCGTTACTTCAGAGACATTTTCCCCTCCTCACAATCAAGATGTTGGGTATAACAAGTTTTCCTGGAAGAGATTCTGTGCCGCTAAAGGAGAAATAAAGAATTAAAAATAAAAAATAAAAAACGTTGAAACGATTGTCGAGGCACAACTGATAAGCCCTCGGAAAATTGCCTCGACGAAATGAGGTCGTGAGACTTCGTTCGCCGGTTGAGTTGGTGTTACTCTCGTCGAGAGGCAAGACACAAACGTGGACCGGAAGCTCGCCCCCGACGCTTGACCCCCGTAAAAGTGCTCCTGGCCAAAGGGTGGATGACCAGTCTCGAGACTTGTGATAAAGTAAACAGGATGCAATTACATCTAGTCCCACCTTCATCCTCAAAAATATTAAGATGACTCGTAAAAGTCATTATCGTGTTGAAAAAAAAAAAAAAAAAAAAATTCACATTTACAGTGAATTTGGCTGATGAAACAAATTGAGTAATCGAGAGTGGAGAATTTAATGACAGGTTTTTCTTGGCCATATGACGATACGAGTAATCATTAAAAATGAAGTATTGGTAATCCCCCAGGAAATGATTCAATGCGAGCCAACGAGGACGAAGATGACAAAGCAAAATTTAGACGTTTTTAGACAGGCTGAAAGTGAAACTTGTCAAAATCCCATTTATTTTATTTTTTTTGCTTTATCCCAGTGAAGAAGAATTCTTAGAAATGGGAGGAGCTGTAGTAACGCCCATTTTCACTCTACAGGTATTTTTTTTTTGCGTAATTTTTGCGATTATTTACGATTTTAATATTTTTTTAAAATTAAAAAAAAAATTTTTTAATATAAAAATTAACATTTTTATTGCATAAAAACAAAATAATTTCTTAAAGATCCAATCGAGATCCTAAAGACTTCAACTTGGAAAAAATAAAAATAAAAGCCCCCATTAAAAAGTACTAGAAATGCCTACAAAACGTATTGTTATATACCTGTGGCATGAAACGTGTGAAGTCTCCTTCGTCTTCTGTCACCAGGTGCTCTCGACATTTGCAGTCTTCTCAGGTATTCAACGTGGGCTCTTTCATACTCCGTCTGACTCACGTTCGCCTGTTGGGGGAGAGACGAAACAAAAATGCATTTAGTCAGAACGATGAAAAGAGATGTCAAGTTGATGACTTGAAAATAAAAATAAAAAATCCCCTCCATGACTTGTTGCTAATTAACAAAACACAGACGAGGGAAGGGGCGGGGGGAGGAGGGGGGGGGGAGAAGTCAAGTGAGATCGTTCCCAGAGAGAGAGATAAGAACACTTGAAATATGGTAGAAAGAGAAAATAAAAAAAATTGGGAATTATGAAAAAAAAAAAAAAAAAAAGTTGTTGACGCGAAGACATTGACCCAGAGATGATTTCTTTCAATTCACCGATTGAACTTAGCCCTCTTAATTGATTAAACCCCCTCCCCCTTACCCCCTACACCATAAAATCTCTTCCCTTCCTCATCTTTTTGAATCTTCCCAAACGATTGCGATAATTGACACTCGTGACCCTGAACATTATCTCTCAACAACTTAACTTGGATCAAATGATAATTTTATTCATTTTTCACATATTTAGTATTTCTAAAATTCCATCAATCATTCAATCTGGAGGATTTCTGAGAAAAATTGAATTTTTATCTGATTATATAATTGAATAAATTGAATCAAATCATTTATCGTTAATTAATTTATTGGAGAGATTGATGTGATTGAATAGATAATCCGTTTTGTCCCAGAAGCTTCCAATACATTACAAAAGATTATTTTCACTAAAATTCAAATATTTTTCATCTGAATTTTCAAGTCAAATTGAATTTTGAATATAGTCTTAAAAAATAAAATTAAATGATTTCAAAAATTCAAAGTTTTTATTTTTTAGCAATAATTCTCGAATTGATTAAAATTGAAACAACTCATTAATCATAGACCCATACCTCTCCCCCCCCCCCCCCTCCCACCCCAATCATTAAGAAATATCATTTAAAATGACCCGAATTTAATTTCCTCGTTAACATTACGAAAAAAAAAAATAAATAAATAAAATTGAATGATTTTTGTATCAATAACTTTGAGAGCCTTTCACCACTCCCGTAATTTCCTCATATTTATCCTCAAAAACCTCGTGGGGCGCCAGAGGGATTGGCGACCCGTAATGAGCCCGCAAGAGTCGTAAAGGTGAATCGCCGGTGGTCCCGAGACACACCGTGTCGGTTCGTATTATGAGTCACTCAAACCCTTTCTTCCCCCCCTTTTTTTTTTCTTCAGTATTACCCGAGGCCTCTTGCTCGCGAAACCGAGAGCCTGAAGGTCCATTTACCGCCTTCCGACACCCTTTTTGCCCTTTATGTTTTCTCTCATTTGGAAATGGTCTCCAGCCTCGAGTATGTTTAAACTCACTTAAACGAGTCACTCAAGACGTCGCGTGCTTGACTAACCACTCAAGGGTATCTTGAATCACAGAAATTTTGGGGGAAACTTCTTTGATGATTATTATACCGAAAAATAGACTTGTTGTCACATTTGATTATTTAAAAAAATATATATATTTTGTTAATTTTAAATGACCCGTTTTGCCCCAGTAATTTTATAAATACAAATAAAATAGTTACAAACTACTGGGGCAAAATGGGTTACAATTTTTTTGAATTTCGCAAAAGATTTTTGATTTTTTTTTTTTAATAAAATTAATTGAAATTTTTGATTTTTGCAATTAAAAAAAATTTTTCAAGGGCATTTTTTTTTTGTTCTCAAGGGACGAATTGAAGTACATGGCCCTGATGTTTCCACATTAAGGGAGATTTCTGAGAGTTTGCCGGAGGTATCAAATGACCCGATGCTGGAGGTCTCCCCGAGGCAATAACACACACATGTATAAGAATCTAAATCCCCTCCCCTCACCACCCAGAACGTCTGGAATTTCTCAACGACATTCTTTGCGTTCCGTTCCGTTTTGTCCAATCGTTTTCTCACCCACTCGTCCCTTCGTTATCTTCGTTATCTCCGAGATTGACTTATTTATGTATGTTTTTTTTATGACAGGGATTTAAGATTGAGAGACGAGTGGAGGGGGTTTGAGGGAGGCTGGAACCACTAAAAAAACCACTAGACACCTGTTGCCCATGGGTGGAGACGCGTTGTCTGTGGCGAATTGATTTATCAGTGGTTAATTAATGTACAGAAATTATTTACGATTATTTGAAATGCGTTAGTTAGTCATTTATTTTAATGGGGCACTCGTAGATGAGATTTGAAAGGGTTAATTGGAAATTTTATGGGGTAATTTAATGAGAGAAATAATTACAATGAATTTAACAGAAAGGAAATGGTCTGATTTATTAGAAATCTTCAAGGATTTGTTGAGAATTATTTTTATTTTTCTTGTTCTTTCAAATTGACAACTTTTCATGAAATTCATGATAATAACAAAGGGGCATATGTTTTTTTTCCTTTGAAATGAAATGTACCTATCTCTCGAGAAGAATTTTAGTTGTTATTCAGAGCCATTTATCGAGCCAGCTGCTTTCAGAATAGGGGAGAGACGTGTAAAAGGGACATTTATCGAAAAAATTTAGAAAACTGAAATTCCAATTATCTTCATCATCCTAAATTCAAAATAATTTCCTTGACTTAAAAAAAAAGCCCCTCAAAATCATTTCCCCAGTATCACCGATCAAAGCAACAGCACCGGCTCTCCTCCACCGTTAAAAGCCCCAATTGTATATGCAACAAAACAGTGGGTAATTAACCCAGGCGTGAGAAATACCTTTGAAAGATCGGGTATCCTCTCGAGACCGAGACCCTCCTCGATGCTCCTCCGTATGTTCTCCATTTCGTCCTCCCTCAGCATCACTCCATCCACCCCCTCCTCACTCGATGAAAAATCTCCCTGGTACCCCATCACTCCCACTCCCCTCCCTCTCCCCAAAACCCCAAGATAACACCCACAAATAATCAACAAACACACCAGCGAAATCACCAATTTTCCGTGACACAAAAATCCCCGAATAAATTGTTGAATAAAAAATTTTCTCTTTTCAAATCTTATCAATTTGTATCCACGTTTGTCCACCTTGTGTCGTGTCCCCTCGACGTCTTGTTTGATAACACGATCAATTGGCAATATTATTGAATCCTCGCCCATATCCAAGAGAGCAAACACACCCAGCGCACAATTAACCCCTTCAATAAATTTCTCTCTCTCTCACAATAATATGTAAAAATCCCTTCGTCATTGGGCGCCTTTAAGAGGCGGAAATTCCCACCACTGGACAAGAAAATTTCAACAATCCGCAAACCACTTTTTACGAATAAATCCTCACAACATTAAACGTGGAAACTCGTTCAAACAATTTTCACTGCAACGATCGAAGAGAAACTGCCTCACCAGGCTGAATAATTTTTTGCTGTTACTCTTGTGATCACTCGTCCGCAGTACACCTATCTTCATCGTGTACACGTTTTACCACACTTTTCGGTACGTTAATCTCGTACAAAATTCACAAATATTTGTTTTAATTATTTTTTAAAAAAAATATACTGCAAAATCATATGAATTAAATTTTCAATTTGAAAATTGCCGGGCTATGCGCGCGCACACGTGGACAAGTGAGTTGTTTGAATACGCGGAAGTGCATAATTTTTTAAAATTTACTGAAACGAGTTTTTTTTAGAAAAACAAATTTATTCAACAGTTTTATTTTACTTAATTTTCTAAATTAGAAAAATGACTTTGTTGATTTTATTCTTGTCAGTCTCTTCAACGCGACTGCCGCGTGTCGACTGTTTGTGGGCATGTATGATCAGCCGTCTATATAATAACGTCGTTGCTCCCGCCACTGAGCTCCAACACAGTGGTGAGGCACGAGGCATCGCACCACAGAGAGCCACCGCTCTGTCTGTCCCTCTCTTCCTCTCTTTATTTCCCCCCCCCCCCACAATCTGTTTTTTTTTCTTACTCTCTTTCTCTCTCTCTCTCGTGTACAATAGTCACAAGCCACTCTTCAGATTTTCTATTTCCCCCCTGGGGACGGGGCCATCCGATTCGGTCCACTCCAGTATCCGTTTCCACCCTTCACATTTTATTAAATTTTTTAGTGACAATTTTCTTCTGTTTTCAGGTAATTTGTGGGATTTTTTAGGGTTAACTGGAAAGACTCATCGGTTTTTAAAGGGTGGAGAGGGGGTGAGCGTCAGAGGATGGCCCCATGACTAATTTTTAAGGACCTTGAGAGGTATTTACTGACCCACTTATTTCTCACCTCTTGAACCGATGAAATCGATCATTAGACTTTTCTCAACATTTGATTGTTTCAGTCATCTCGTGCAATTAAAAACTTTCCAATTTTTTTTTTTTTTTGAGTTGATAATGCCTTTATAATAGATTAAACTTTTCTCATCATGGAGGAAGGAAAATCCTATTTTTAAAAAAATTGAATAATTTCATGAAATGAAGAATTTTAATCAAGAATTTTTTTAGAATTAAGAAAAATATTTTTTATTCAAGAAAAAATTATAATCAACTATTTCTTTATTCTTTAAATGGTTTGTACAGTAATCAATTACGGCAACATCCTTAAAAATTCATTAAAAATCGATGTTTTATTATAATTCCCATTGACTCATGAATGAAATTGTATAAAAATTGATAAGATATAGAATTCCTCGTATAATCATGTGTCATTCAATTGTTTTTTTAAATTCTCTTTAACTAACTTTTTATTAATTCGGAGATTCTCGGTATGGGGTGTGACGATTTCCGAGAGTTGGATGAATTAATGAAATTGAGGTGAAAATTAATAAATGAGAGAGGGAGTTGGAGAGAAATAAATCGTGGGCCAAAGGCGTGGATCGATAATCCAGTAGAACGGGGTTATACGAGGCCACAGGGTTAGACCGATGATTTCATACTCTTTCCAGGACACTATCGACCAAAGTGTTTCAGAGAAAAATACTCGGCGCAATAGTTATTCATAGATATGAAATGTTTATTAAATTTCAGCAGTTGATTACATTTCTTGTTTAGTTTTTAACAATTATTTCGGAATCTAAGGGATGTATCGAAATTTTTGTAGAGACCTTTTTTATAGATCTGCTCAGGTTCTAAAAAAAAGATCCTTATGAAAATTACACTATCTCTCTCAGATTCCTAGATATTCCTCGAAAAGTCGAACTGATCGTTTACTCAACTTTTTCGATATAATACGATCTAGGGAATTCCCTTGGATTTATTCTCGTTATGATCTCCTCAACTGTCAACGATTGTCAGTGATTATGATATGAACATCAGGTAATGGATCACTCTCATTACCAACGTTGTAAACGTGGGGTTTAGTCATCACTCCGCGACAGTTATCTTTCATGTTTTTACGCGACCCAATGTGTTCATGGAAGCGATGGTAACGAGTCGCGGGCAGTGATGCTGGCCACAATTGATCATAATCCTGGCTATATTAACAACGAGTAATGCTTTGCCCTCAGTATTTATCTAATTGAGGGGAAATTCCATTGAATGATTCAGCAGTTAAGTAGCTAATCATAACAAAATAACTCAATTTTTTTTAGTTTTACGCAAATTTCCAATTATCTCGGTAATAATCGACTTTAGAGAAAAATGTTAAGAGACATTTTTTTATGAAAATTTAGTCAGCTAAAAAAAAGGTTCTTTGACATTTTCACCTAAAGTCACTTGTACTCGAGATAAATACAGAATTGAATGAACAAGATCTAACGAATAAATTTCGCTTGAACAGATTTTTGGGGAATTCTAGAAATAAGGATAAATTTAAAAATTATGATTTTATTTTTGTGTAAGGAACTACGAGGAAATTCAGACACAATCGAGGACGGAGAAATACCGGGGGAGAAATGAAACATCGCGACGCATAAGGAGAAATTCCAGCAGATGGAGGACACAAGTATTACCTCGCTGGCTTCCTCGAAACCATGAACAGGTATGGGGTAAAAACTTCATTGGTATATATAGTAGAGGCGTGGTAACTTACACAGGATGATTCACGATATTCGTGTACTTCAAACAGTCAGAAACGTATTATTGTTCACACGTAGAATTAACATTTCGTTCAAGGACCTCTTGCGCATGACGTTGGAAATTGACGTAGAACCAAGTTTTTTTTTGGAAATTGAGAGGCAACTTCAAATGAAGAGTAAATGAAGGGAAATCAAATATCGATTTATCTAAAAAAGTCTTTTTTATATTTTTTAATAAAATCACTCATTATCGAGATAATTCGATATTCACTCGAGAATATTTTTTTTTATCTTCCGTGAGAATTGAAAAAGTTCATTCAATGAAACAATCATTATGTGTTAAATCAGCTCATTACATATTACCGGGTACGATGACTAGACCCATTTTCTTCCATAATTCAAGCATGTCCCCTCTGTACACACTAACAACCTGGAATCGTTCAATTCAAACTTCCAGGTAAGTTCCAAGTAAAGCACTGGGCAATGTTTAATGTCCCCATCAAATTTCCCTTATCGTTTCCCGCTACATTGCCCTGCCTATCATCTCCCACTTGGACTTGTCACGCAATTGTACTCGATTAATGCTTTTTTCAGGGTGTGTTAAAAATGATCATCAAACTAATTTACTTTTTCTTCAAATTGTCTACTTTTTCCCCATTGGCATCCGACTATTCTCCGTAACTATATCATTTATTATAATTAATTACATTTTTTATTTATTTTAAATATTGAATTATCTTGATAATGACTGTTTTTAGGAAAAAATGTGAAAATACACTTTTTATAGAAAATTTCAACAGCTACAAAAAAGGTATTTCGACATTTTTTTCTAAAATCACCAGTTCCCAAGGTAAATGCATAATTAATAAAAAATTTTGAAAATTTCACACTTTTATATCTTCAATTACCTCGATTTTTCAATAAAATAGCGGTAGAATTTCTCGACTCGGCCTTGTTGCATAATTGTGATTGACTGATGACGGGTGTATCACCGGTAAGCCACTTGAGTAGTTTGTTGGTGTTTATTTTTATCTCTCCACATGTTTTTCCCCGTTGGTTTTTCCTCTTTTATGTTTATTCCTTCTCTCGTGATTTAGGAGAGGATAAATCCATTGAGGATAAGTAATTCCGGTGGGAAAGATGATCTTCTTTGAGGTTTTTGTCGTTAACGGGTGTGTGCACAACGCGTGAGGCTATCGGACAATTTACGGGTATCTCTTATCTTGTCGTTTGTAGCCACGTGACAACACGGATTGACCGAGTGAAAATAATAATGTCATTTTATATGGAATAAAATCGACAATTCATCGAGTCTGAGAAAAAAAAAATGGTAATAACTAGGGCCGTGCAGTTCCGTTTCGGTTTTGCTTAAGCTGAAGTTATCTGCCTGACAGGTATACAGACAGGCATACAGACAGCTTAAGCAAAACCGAAACGGAACTACACGGCCCTAGTAATAACTTTGTTTTTATTGGAAAAACATTTCAAAATACAGGATAAATTAAAAAAAATAAAATTGAATTAAATTAATTAATTGATGAATTATTCATGAATTTTTTTTCGTCACTGAAATATGCAATAAAATAATTTGATTTTATAAAACTAGCGAGAAACATTTGTCGGTACATTTAACCAGTATCAAAACATTATATTTTGGTATATATGCGCGTGCTTCCACAGTTGTTCCGCATCGTACTGTGACGTCCGTCGAAAAATTATCTTAAATAATTTTTCCTTTTGTTTTTAATAAAATAAATAATATTCTTTCGAGGAATTTGGATATTTTCTCCAGTGTTCGGCGCCTCACTGTGCGAGGCCAAATACATACACTGATTTAGTGAATTATTTTTCATTTATTTACCAACGCCTTATTTCAAAATTATTTCCCGTCCGTGCTATTGGTTGAAAGATACTAGGCTAAAAAGGGAACGAGTTGAAGATTTATGGGTTCAATTTTTCCAATTTAATTTTCTTCTTTTGTTCAATTATTAAGGAGGGAGAAATTTAGAATCAATTCATTCAGAATCTCAAAGATATATTACAGGTATTTCTGGAAACGATCTACTCGTAATTTCTAGGATCATGAATTTAAATAATTCATTTATTCAGTTGAGGAGTTGTTACCTCAGTTTTAAACATACATGCAGGTTTGTCTTTTATTCCAATTAATTTTATTTTTATTATTTAGCTATTGTCAAAGTGACCCATCCTTGACATAACAGTACGATAAATCTGCGCCCAGTACCGCGGTACGTACCACCATCCGATATTTCATAATCCCCACGGGAGACTAAAAAATCTTTTTTGTAACACTAAAATCCACAGTCCCTCCTTTCTCGGCCTATTCTAGGTATTCTGAAACATTCAAACATTCGTGGGAGAATTTTAATGAATATTTTACACTTGTTTCGAAAACAAACTATTCACACGTTCAATTCATATATATTTGTATCCAAATTTTGTCCTAATTTTCTCACTCACAATTTATTCTATTTTATAATTTTCCCCGATAAATTCAACCTCAGAATTTATTTATTTCCGTTATTTTTTTCTTCTGAAATCATAAAAGTAAACAATCAATTTCTGTCATTTTTAAATATCGATTTATCTCGAAAACGAGTGGTCCATCAGCAAAATATCAAGATGCACTTTTTCTTGGAAATTTGGTAATTTACAAAAAAGGTCTTATGATATTTCTCCCCAAAACCACTAGTTTACGAGATAAATCAATAATAAATAGATGAATAAAAAAAAAATATGACTCACACATGTTTTAATAAATTCAATTTAGTTAATTCGACTCTGACACATTATTTTCTCAGGAGTACTCAAGTACCCCTTCCCCCACTCCTCCCATTTCATTCATAATTGTTAAATGTGTGAAAATAGCCTCATGACAAAATAAACTCGCTCGAAACTCTCCAGCTGATGAGACTCGACTCATCCGGTAGAGAACCCATAAATTTATCCACCGATCACTTGATTTTTTTTTTTCACACAAGTACAGGAGATAAAGATTATTTCTCCTCTCTTAACCCTGACCTGCAGACTACGAAATATCACATATAATTTATTGGAGTATTTTTTTTTTTTTTTTTCTTATAACTGTTTCATCGTTACGAAAGATCACGATATTGTTTCAGTAACAATAATGTGATATGGGAGGAAAATAAGTGGTTAATTATTTTGCTCAATGATACAAAATGAATGGGGCTCGATTCATATCTCAATCTTTCTCGATAGGAAAATTATTTAATCAAGTTGATTTTGATTCACTTCAGTTGTTTGATTAATTAGTTAGATTAATCAATTATTTAAAAAAATCATTGGACAAATTGTTTTTCTGTGATGAAATAATGATTTTAACTGAGATTATTTCACGTTATTCAATTAAATATTTCGACAGCCTTTTTTTTTCCAGATAATTAACTCATTTTAATTCTGTTTTGTTGGGAATAAGTCATCATTCCCTCTAATTTGCATAAATAATGATTCAAAAATTATGAACTAATAAAATTCTAATAGATATTCGTCTTGAGGCCCCAAAGTTTCGCATGGCCCATCTTGAGAACGTGTCTTCATGACCAATAAAAGTATTATCATCGATCGTTAAAACTGTTTTTATTCAATTTTTCAGTAATAAATACCCGATCATTCAGAGAAATTGTATAATATGATGAAATGTTCAACGGGAATTGATTTAAATACGATTTCAATGCATTTCTCAACAAAAAAAATTGATAATTTATTGGTGATTCAGCGGGAAATTTGAATTTTGATTCAATTTTCATAGTGAGAATGATTAGAAAGTGCAGACACATTTGAGTAAATATATCTTCTTTAATGTAATTGAATTTAATAAAAAAAAAAAAATTGAAAAATAATGCAAAATGACAAAACATATAATTAATATAATTAATACCGATTATACAAAAAGCCCGAGTTAAAAATAAACTCCCCTGACGGTTCAATTTGTTCGTTAACGAGCCGCGTCCATTGCCGTTTGTTCCATGGATATATCTTCCTCGTCATGGTAATTATAATACGAAGTAGCGATAATTCAACATTTGTGGGAGGGTAACATATAAACAGGCATTATTGATAGAGGAAGAGAGGAGTGGAAGCGACGAAGCGTCTCAATCGTTCGTGTTGGTTATTCGCTTGATATGGAAAACTTTTTTTTTTTTTTTTAATAAAGACGAGAGGAAAATACATAATGTGAACGGTTATATAGGAAGCCCCACTTCTTCTTCGCGGGCGGTCGATCATTTTTTTTTTCTCTTCCTCTTATTTAAACTTTTTTTTTTCATTCTCTTTCTCTCCGGATCTCTTCCCTTCGACACGGACTATCTCGTACACTTTGGCATTGGCCAACTCGCGTTTTCAATTACCCACGAGATGAAACCACACACGTGTGAGATTTTTTTAGTTGTAAAGCTTCGTTTGGTATTTTACCGATGGCCTCGTTCCACCATTCCTCCTTGTTTACTACGGCTCGATGGGTATCAATGGAGATATACTATGAAATTGGGGGAAATTTTCGAAATTTTTTTTGAGAATTTGACAATTTTTTTTTTTTTCAATGTAAAATTCAATTGAAATAAAATGAAAAAATTCTTGATTAATTCGTTTAACTGATAAATAATAAAGTGATTCCCAAAAAAAAATTAATTAATTAATTAATTAATAATAAAATAATTTATAAATTAATCACTTTAGCAATAATTCCCGCAGTTTGAGTAAATCTCAAATCCACAAATCAGCCGTTCCGTTTATTTAATACGAGAAATAAATTCCCAGTTGGATTATATTCTCAACGTTAAAAATAACTAAAACACCTGTGCACGCCCCCAAGCATGATTGAAATTAACTCATTCCACCGTGCGAAAGCACCGAAAATAGTATTTTGTGTCATCGTTTTGTGGGACTCTACGTTTGGATCGGACGGAACCGAATGATGATCACGATAGCTGAGAATTTCACCACTGGCATCATCGGGTATATACGTCAACTCAAAAATGCCATTACCTTGCTGTAAACCCGAGAAATTTTGCAACTCGAGAATTTTATTTATTTTTTTTTTCTTTCAAAAACGAACATTCGCTTTCCGAGCAAATTCTCGCCTTTCAGTCAGCGATGAAAATTCCGCGAGTTATGGGTAATTATGCAAATAATCGCAATTAAAGAAAATGTTCATTTTTCACGTTCGGATTGAGAAATTTCTTATCTCATTCGCAATTATATTATCGGATTAATTAAAAAATTGGGTGTTGAAGAAAATTAAGATGTGAATGTTGATTTTATGAGTGAGATTACGGCGTAAATGTCAGTTTAAATTGGCGCGAAATTTCGAAATTATCTAGAATGCGTGAAATATATTATGAGATACTTGACACAATGCTCGGGGATACTGAGATCGGTGATGCGTATCGCCAGTGGCTTCATCCTCGTGTGTGGCCGGGTACTTTAAACCTTCGTGCAACTGTCTTAAATTGTTGCTTGCAGCATTGTGCAGAAGTGAAAGAAAAAGTATTGTATGCGGAGAATTCACTTGTGAAGTTGTTGATTTTTTTTATATTCTTCTGAATATTGAATTATCATGTTAATGAGTAATTTTAGGAGAAAATATCAAAAGATATTTTTTGTTGGAAATTTTATGAGCTACAAAAAAGATCTTCTGACATTTTCTTCTAGAGGCACTCGTTTTCGGGATATTTGACTAATTTGAGAAAAAAATAAAATTTGAATTGTTACGATCTTTTACTAAAATTGTGAAAGAATTAAATTTACCATAAAAATGGATTAAAAAAAATTTTCTCTATCAATTGAATGATTTTTGTATCACTCAATGTTCACACCTCAATTCTCCATATGTATGAAAGCAATTGAACATAATGAGTTAATGAGAGGACGGAGTGGGGGTATATCAAGTAAACTCGAACGTCGAGACAGTGAACCGACTTCTCGGTTTATCTCGTTGGACAGTCGAGCATTTTTACGATATTGTCATGTTGCTTGGTGTTATCATCCTGTACTTGGTCCATTCAGCTTGTGGAAAGTCGCCGCATATTATCTACATTCTTGCTGATGACTTGGTGAGGATAATTTGATAATTCACATCTTTGAATGAATGGAGAAATTTCTTTTTTACGATGAAATTCAGTGGTAGAGTAAAAATACAAAATTGGCTCTATTATTTTCTATAAATATCTCTGAATCTAAAGGAAATAGCGAAATTTCAATAGAGACCTTTCTTGTAGAGGAGAAAAAGATCTACAAAAAAGATATTTAAAAACTTTTAAAAAAATGACTTAATCTGTTTTATCCCTTTGTCAATAAATTAATAATTAACTTTGAAAAATCAATTAATTGCAAGGGATGGAATGATGTCGGTTTTCATGGAGCCGCTGACATCCGTACCCCCAACATCGATGCACTAGCTTATACCGGATTAATCCTAGACCATCACTACGTAACTCCACTATGTTCCCCCAGCCGAAGTGCCCTAATGACTGGAAAATACCCAATACACACTGGGATGCAGCATGGCGTAAGTATCAGCTCTAATCACATGTTCAGCTAATTAGAGTAATTAAACATTAATTTTATTCTCCTCTAATCGAAGGTCGTGAAGGGTGCAGAACCATGGGGATTATCGCTCGACGAGAAAATACTTCCTGAATATCTACGTGATTTGGGTTATCGCTGTCATATTGTTGGCAAGTGGCATCTTGGCCATTATAAGAGAAAGTATACGCCATTGTATAGAGGCTTTGAGAGCCACATTGGCTTTTGGACTGGGCATCATAATTATTTTGATCACACTGCTGAAGAACTTGTTTGTATCTCCAAATGGCCAATAATGAAATTCTAATTATCTTCATATTGAACAATTTTAGAGAGAAATGTCTCTATTTTTTATAAAAAATTTTTCTCGATATTTCCTCCTAAAATAGGATATTTATTGATTCATTTTGATCTGTCTTATAATAATTTCTTGCTCCTCATTCAGCCATATTGGGGAGTCGACATGAGAAGAGGTCTTGACACAGCCTGGGATCTTCACGGAAAATATTCCACTGACGTATTCTCCCGAGAAGCAGTGAAAGTCATCCAGAAGCACAACGATACAGAGCCTCTCTTCTTGTACCTTGCCCATGGAGCTACACACTCATCAAATCCCTATGATCTGTTACCAGTACCTGACGAAACTGTCGATAAATTTTCAAATATTACGAATTATAAACGCAGAAAGTTTGCAGCGATGCTGAGTAAAGTTGATGATTCAGTTGGAGCTGTTGTTGATGCACTCAAGAAGAAATCAATGTTAGAGGATAGTGTGATTATATTTTCTTCGGACAATGGAGGACCTGCGCATGGTTTCAATGGTAATGCTGCGTCGAATTATCCTTTGAGGGGTGTTAAAGCTACTCCTTGGGAAGGTCAGTACAATTGAATAAAAATTAAAATAATCAATAAAAAATCGTTAATGAAATAAGTAAATTTGAAAATGACAGGAGGAGTTCGTTCATCCGCATTATTATGGACCACCAGACTTTCAAATCCTGGACGAATTTTTAAACAAAAAATGCACATCGTTGACTGGCTACCAACACTATTGACACTTGCTGGAGCAAATAAATCATCAATTCTAGGATCAATAGATGGTGTAGACATGTGGCAATCCATGAATACCGATGAACCCATATCTCCCCGCATTATTGTTCATAATATCGATATCTTGGCCAATTATGGAGCAATAACCATGGACAACTGGAAGCTGATAAATGGTTCAAAATTCATCATTTCTAATAATAATTTTTTCTTCTATAATTGACGGGATAATTGACATATGATAAAATCACATTTTTCCTTCTTTCTTGTCCGTTGAGAAATAGTAGAACACACGAGGAACTCATTAAGAACAATTTATAGGCTCTGACTACGCCAGCTATGATAGCTGGTACGGTCCCTCTGCCTGGGACTTGCCATACAGAATCAATGGAGTCATTGATAGTTTAGCAGGTCGTGCAGTCACGTCACTCGGACATCAATTAACGCCTGATGGGATTACTAAACTCCGTGAGGATTCAAAAATTTATTGTGGAGTGAAAGACTCGAGTCTACCTGACTGTCGACCTCTGAAGGCCCCTTGTCTCTTTGATATTCAACGCGACCCATGTGAATTCAACAACCTCGCTGAGCAGTAAGTGATATTTATTTGAATTCTTGGATAAATTTTCCATTTTTTTAACGGCTATTTATGTTCAACATAGAAATCCAGAAATGCTGGAGAGAATGATGCGAGAGTTTATTCATTTGAATTCCACTGTCGTACCATCGAGAAGTTGTAAGGTGGATCCACGCGGAAACCCAGCTCTTTGGAATCATACGTGGCATAATTTTGGGGATTACCCGGTGAAAGTAGGAGGATCAGATTTCATGAGAGATGTTATCTATTAACTAAAATGCATGATTGTTTTGATCTGTTGACTATAAATAAGGAGAGAAAGATGTTTTTTTTGATTCGTTGACATTTCAGTCGTTTGGATTTTATTTTAATTTTATATATGCTTTCAAAGAAAATTGATATAATCGCGATATTGTGATAGAGCGTTGCAATATTTATGATTCTCATAAACATATGCTTGAATAATTACGACAATCATTATTCAATAGATGGTATAAACTCCATAATCTGAGCACATCTGGAAACAATTAGGAATTAAATGAGTATCATACATCAGTGGCATACATTCAAAAACATGACGTACTTGCATACGGATGGAACCCAGACTAATCCAGTACTGCAGATTTCCTCCTCCATTTTGCAGTTACATCGACAAGTCTGTGGATCCCATTCCATGTTATCCTTCATTTCGCATATCAATTGTTCCTTCAAGTTCTGACATTTGCAATCGCAAGCCTCGGGATAGTACTTCTGCCTCTTGTTGCAGCTACTAGCCATCAAGTCACATCCGCATCTTTCAAGGAAATCGGTTACAGTAATAAAAATGATAAATTGAACCACATCCTCTACTGCAGTAAATTAATTTTTCCTTATCAAGGAGAAAAAATTTTTTTTCCTTGTTCACTCACTTGCATCTTGTATGCACTACAACTTCAAGCTTTACACATTCCGATATCATACGCAAACCGTTGACCTTCTGTTTCCTCTTAAGGTATATGGTTTCAAGAGTAGATTCCAGGACCATGCAAGACTGTGTAGGATGGCCACAAGGACCTTTGCATCGCTTCAGAATAACAATGCTGGGGCTGTATTCATAGCCAGGATCTGAATTTAATTTTACAAGAGTGGGTTTTGGATTGCACATGGCCTTCAGTCCCGCGGCATGAATTTGAGGGATTCGTCCCTTGCAATCTGCATTATTTGATGTATCACATAATTATTTTGACCTTGAACTCTTCCAAAGATAGAAAGGAAGTAATTAAAATTCTTTGCAAGACTCACCAACTACGTGCGGGCTGCTGCTTACAGAATCATAGAAATCGTCATCAGTGTACGCTACGTTACCGAATCTCGCTAGTTTGGATGAACGACCGATTGTCACATTATTGATCTTTGGAGTGGACGGAGCAGATATTTGACCTATATTGATTCATTTTTCTTATTTCCTCTCAAACTCTATTGATAATATCAGTAATCTACTTACTGCTGTGTCCAGTGGACTCGTCTGCTCTCATAGATTCGAAATAATCTTGACCCCGGACACTAGTGTACCCCATCACACTAACGAAACTCAACATGAATAAAATTGCACACTTCATCTTGAGGAATTCGGTCTAAAGGCGGAAAAAAAACTGAAATTCAACTGAACTGGGTTTCCTCAATGTCAACTCCTTTTAAACATTGCAGAACGGATGGATGTGGATGTGGTAAAGGGTGAAGATAGTAGTACTACAGTAGTAGTTGTAGTAATTCACGTGTATTGATCAAATTTTTTACATACAATAATGAAATGATGGCTTGCATTGACATTATTATTATTAGTACTTTGTACAAGTTGACAATTTTATTGACCTGGAGGTCATACGAAGATAATAATTATCCTTTGCGGACCATATGTGTACTTGATTCTTCAGTTTAAAAAATTCAAATCCAGTGATTATGGCCGATAGTTAGAATGTCAATATGGGATCCTCACGGTGGTCCAATATGTCTGCAACAATGATTAATTGAAGATTAGATCAATGAAATCTTTCAAACAACTATTTCCAAATAAATATGATTTATTCCAATATACCTTTGGCTATACTCCACCAGGGTAAAGTGATATACGTTAAAAATGCATTCAAAGGAACCGATTGTGCCCTCCTGGTCTCCTTCCAGAAGTGAAATGTCTGTGTAAATCCCCTCATTGTCCAGAGTGGATTATAAGCCCCGTCATCCAACTCTATTCAACCAACAAAAGCCTCATTACTAATTATCTTCATCGATCCGAGCGAAAAAAAAATCACATTAATTTCATAATTTGACCCAGGCCAGTAACCTCGGTAAATCCCCCGCGCTAGAGTGACCGTTACTCCGTACGTATCAAGATTTCGAAACAATCATTCCATCCATTCATCAGTAAAAGAATGAGAGAAAATGAATAATGAATTCAAAACAGCACAGACCATGTATCCAAAAGGAATCGATTAAAAATATACGTTAATCACAATTAATGATTTATGCCTGATACCATGAATAAAAAAATGAATGGTGTTTTAATTAGTGCCTGACAAAAATGAAACGATGATTGGAATGAGAGAAAGGAGGAGATATATTGTGAGCAACGTAGGAGGAAGCCGTAGAATAAAACGCAGCAATTGACAGATTATAAGTATGAAATGAGAATTAAGTATATTCAACTGAAAATTTCAGTGGAAATCGAACGAGTGACGACACTCATAGACGAGGGGGAAGTAAGAAGATCGCTCATGGGTCAAGTTGATGATATCTATTGTGGTTATTTCAGAGGTTTTTTTTTTCTTTTTTTAATTTTCAAATTACCCTGAGAGCCGGGGCGGCGCGGGAGCTCGCACCAATAGTAGATGGCAGTGCCATCTGGAGTGACCCTGTGAGGTGGAAGAGGATGATTGCCAATGACACTCCCTGATAAGGCCCTTCTTCTGCGCCTCCTTGGCAGGGTGGCGCTTTGCCTGTGGCAGCTGTCCAAAGGTTTGGAGATCCTGGCGTTTGCATTCTTGTCCTTTGGTGAAATTCTTGGATGATTATCATCATCAGTGTCAGTCCTGCCATTGGATTCCGCACCATTCATCACGCGTTCATTTTTCCTCCCAACAACACCAAAGAGTTCGTCATCACTAAAGTACCGACGTGGCCGATGATGACGTGCTCGGTGTCTTCGAAGAACAGGTTCTTCTGGATTTCCATCTGATGATAGGAATCCTCTCGAGTGATCCCCATTTGTCTTTTCGTAATTCGGTAGTCTCTGATTGAGTAAAGAATTGTCCTCATTCTCTCCGTAGTCTAGAGGTAATTCTTCCTTTCCGTTAACCAAAATGGCGCCAGTATCCAGCTTCTGCATCACGTTGTCCTCGGTAAGATTGTCTCCAGTGGTAACCAGCAGAGATTCACTCCCCACCTCGATATGATGAGTCCTGTGACGCTGACGACGCTTCGGTGTTCCTAACATCACTCCACGTTAACCCAATGTCTTTCAAATCGTTTTTTTTTTCTCAACCCCCAAGTGGGTTACCTAAACAACAATGCCCTGACTCACCGGCATAACGTCTTGGCGATGGACAATTCTCATTGTCACAATTACTGTCAATCCGGTCCCTCTCGTCACTTCGTTCTCTGGACGAGCCGCGTCTCCTCACGCGTGAACTTCTCCGTTTATCTCTACGTCCAGTGCGCGATGGTGACGCGACCCGGCCGCCCCAGCTGCTTGCCTGTTCTTTAGCTACAAAGGAAATTTTTCTGATTGACGTCACCAATTGTGACGACCACCTTATTCTGGATAGATTAACATTTTCTTTTTTTTTTTTCTTTTTCTATTAGATGGCCAGTGTGTGAGGATTTTGGAATGTTTGTCACTTGGCTATTGCTCAGGGAATAGGAATCGATCGAGAGAGAAGAAGAAAGAATTCAACTATATATTTTTTCTTGCACAATTTTCTAATAAAATAAATATTTCCCCGGTTTCTTTATTTTCGTCGTCACTCGTGCGCATTTCTACCTTCTCCGCTCCCCTGGGTTTTCTCAAAATTACAGGGAGCATGCAGTTCTTTCCATAAATTTGTTACTAGCTGGGAATAACAACGCGCATGCACGGCAGATCAACAATGAAGTGGTAAAACGAGACAAACTCATGTTTTTCTTCTAAATAAAGGCTAATGAGTTTCTTTACCATTTCATTACTGCAATCGAATTCTAAAGGGGTTAAAAAAAACACTACGATTTAGAATTCGATCAATCCTCAAAGGGATAAGAGTGTGTGTATTCGCTTCCTCCCATTGCTACCCTGCTTGTGCTCAATGGAAATATCATTCACGAGTGAGTGATGTGTAATTACCGTCACGCACATCTCCAGCCTCAATCTCATTGAGTCCATTGGCCATGGAGTCAAGTCCCTCGTTCTCCGATCTCGCTTTCGATGCACACTGATCTGGTTTTGTTCGCCAACCACCGCGCACAAAGTTGTTAAGATTAGAACTTGGATCAGACAGTCTTCTTTGATGACGATACATAAACAACTCCTCGGCATCGTCCCAGTCAGCGTCCCAGAGTGTATCAGTTACTGAGTAACCTGGTTCTGATGTTGGGGTCTCAGCACCGGAGCCCTTTGGCTTCGTCACAGCCATTTCAGCGTGGCCTTTACCTATTTTGCATCATCCAATTCGTACATAAAGTTCATTTATGATAAACATAAGGAGATGATTGTAGAGTACCTTGAGGCCCTTTCATGCGAACGAATTCAATTCTTTGAGAGGAAGCCCCAGAGAAAAGACCAAACGTCATCCTTTGAGCCATCTTGGTGCTGAGGCTCGACTGAACAAGCGAGAAATTACATCACATAAAGACAAAATTATGAATTGGATTTTTCATCTTTTTACAATTATATGGACTTACCCTCGCGTCGTAGACCTTCTTCAACGCATCATACCGAATAGACCCGAGAAAAATCACCCCCTGAACAGCTCCCTCTCGATCCGAAGCCACTAGTTCAACACAAACCATCTCTCCATCCCTAACTAAAATATCACAGAATACTTCGTCAAAGTTATCAACCATGAAGCAAATGTGCGGATAAGTCATCTCCTCTAAATCCCCCTTGGCATCCATCCTACGACGACTTGGGCTCGCGTAAACTTTTTGCGAGTGTCGTCTGAGTACCTGAAGCCATGAACATGATTAGATCCGTCAGATAGTCGATCAGAAGCTAAATTAGGGAGATTAAGAGATTATAATAATATTATCATCATCACCACTCACTTGCAATTCCTTGGGGCTTGTTCTTGTGCAAATAGCTAGTGTCAACGTGTAATCAAACTGATGCACAACAAGATTCAGATAAACAGTCTCCTCCCAGTCAATATCAGGATCACCGATCGGTAATTTCTTGCTGTCCTTCCTGAAGACATCGACCTCAGTCTCAAACTTGGGTACATATCGGGATGAAGTTTTAATGTGTTTTTTTCGTACGAAGAAGAGTAGATCATCGCCATCAATAGTGTGCTCACCCTGAAAGAGAAAGTGACGGACAAACAGGTCTGTCCAGTAGGTTGTCCCCTGAAGCATCACAAATCCCGAATCTGAAACCATGATCATTCATAAAAACAGAATGGTATAATGACACAGGTGTTTGGAGGTTTTCAAAAGTGTTGAGCTGCGTCGGCGCAGTGAGCAATATACACCAACACCACTCAGTTATCGAGAGGTGATCGATACAAACAGCCGAGTGTGACTCAACCTGTCTCAATCTGAATAACCAACCGCATTCCCCATTCACATGATAACTTCATCGATATTTCTGTATCTCACATATATCATAAACATTCATATTTGTAAACACTCGCTAATGATGATTGACCTACCGTCCTTGAGCAGCTGTCTCATCTCTTTGGTCCTCTGGAAATTGATCTCCTCTAGCAGCTGCTCAAGCATTGTTGGGGCCCTGGGGAAACCCCCTGAGCTGCCGGCCAAATTAGTCATTTCCCCACTCTGACTCTTCAGCCTTTGATACTAATTTTCCCCTTCACTCGTTAATTAACTCTCAACTACAACATTCCGTCGTCATCATCCTTCCAATCTTGACGTAAACGCACCGGCGTTTTAATAGTAATAGTAATATCAATTCGTGGAATTCATTGTTTTTGGAATTTCCCAACAATTGGTGACGAGATACTCGAAAAATGTAAAAACACTTGATAAATATAATATTGCGTCGCTGATAAAACGCGGATTGTTGCGACACGGTAGATGCAACTGAGTGGGACACGATTCCATTCTTGTCAAGCTGAGGGACAGAGTCGCGCGTCGCCCGGTCGATAAAACATGCGCAGGCGCGTCTTCAGACAGATGTCGTTACCATCCAGTGATGCAGAAGACGCGGGAATTCATAACGCGATAAGAAGAACGATGTGAGAGAAAATTGGAGAAGAATATGACCCTAGAAGTGTCTTCTCGCTTGATGTAACAGCTGCGATAAAATTGCTTCTCTAACACATAGATAGAAAGTAATTGAGAGCAGAGAGAGATGAAGAATTTCATGGAGCAAAAATCTGGTGGCTGAAAACTGTTCATGTTTCTCCGTTGCTTATCGCCGAGGGTCAATAGTTCCTCGAGATAATGATGAATCTCGTGACCTTACGTCATCTCGAATATTCTCAATGTTACAGTATTTTTTTAATAGAATTATATAAAAATTCTTAACAAATTTTGGCAGATTCATCTGTCAAACCCAGGCAAAATTGGTCAATGAGGTGAATTTTCTCGAAGCACTGAGTAATCATGAAGAACGATCCGAGTTCCGGTTTACGATGTGTCCCACGCGCATCCGTTCTCATTATCATCTGAATGTGTATGTGACTGATTAAGCAATTCTGGAGACCAACCATTCATTCTAGAGGCAGTTCAAAGCCAGTCTGAAATCAGTCTTCGTGATGTTGGCAGCGTTTATGCTGCTGGTCCTCGCGACCATATCAATTCCCTCAACAAGTGCAACATGTCCTCTTCAACCCACCCCTGCTCTGACAAACGCGCGAAGAACTCCTGGAGATGGTGGATACCAAATCGTCACAAGTGGCAGGGACACAAAATACATCCCCAACACAATATATGCAATTAGTCTTCGAGGTAAGTACTCTCAACTTTACTAAACTAAACAAGAGACTCAAGATAAACTGTCATAGGATACCAAACCCATGACCGCCACCAAGAATTTACGAGGTTCACACTGTCTGTGGACTCTCAACACTCCCCCAACAGTCAAGTAGCCAAAGTAGGCTCCTTTCAACTCTACCCAAACGGCTTAACAAGATTCGACGAGGATTGCGTCAACACAGTCTCCGAAATAAGTGACAATCCAAAATCTGAGATCCAAGTTATGTGGAGATCTCCAGCTGCTGGATCAGGCTGTGTAATTTTCACAGCAATGGTCATGGAATCACCTTTAATCTGGTTCGCAGAGGATGGAAACCTGATGAAGACCTTCTGCGAGGCAACCTCAGATGCAGGATCTCAGGAAGATGGCAGTCAGTGTTGTGCCTGCGATGAAGCAAAATATTCAGTAAGTAAAACCTGCAAACATGTTTACCCTCATCTGATTACTCAACCCACTCACACTCTTCCCTTGTCCTCGATTTATTTTTCTGCAGTTGATAATGGAGGGCATCTGGTCAAATACGACACATCCCAAGGACTTCCCCTTCTCCGCTTGGTTAACGCACTTTAGCGATGTAATTGGCGCCTCCCATGAGCCCAGTTACTCCTTCTGGGGCAAAGATCATATCGCCACAGATGGATTCAGACAGTTGGCTGAGTGGGGCTCAGCATCGGGATTAGAAGCGGAACTTCGCGCCAAATCACAGCACTTGAGAACTCTGGTCAAGGCCGCTGGGCTTTGGTATCCCAATGTCAACACTAACACCACAACTAGTTTCAGGTAAGTAGTTTCCAAACTCATTAGCAAAGCCAAACGTTTAGTTTATGGAGGATCTTATGTGTTTAGGGTGGATCGTAAGCATCCGTTGTTGTCAGTTGCATCGATGTTGGGACCCTCGCCTGATTGGGTGGTTGGGGTCAGTAAATTGAACCTGTGCAACAAGGATTGCTCTTGGTTATCGAGAATGGATATTGATCTGTATCCTTGGGATGCAGGCACTGATAACGGCATTAGTTACATGTCACCTAATTCAGAGACTAAGCCGAGGGAAAAAATGAAACCAATTACCACTTTATATCCGGAAGATCCTCGGTCACCGTTCTATGATCCCAGTGGTAAACCTATGATCCCATTGGCTAAACTTTATCTCACTAGGGAGAAAGTGATTAAGAGGGGATGCGATGAGGCTACGTTGCAAGAACAAGTTTCGCAATTTGAAGTTGCTGAAAATACGGAAGATACTATTAGACGTAAGAAATGAAATTATTGATGATTCTATGGTTTTTTTGTATTATCAAAATGACATTTTTCGTATTATCAAATAAATACAGCTGAATGCGCTACGACGGATTATACTGTCTGGTCACCCTGTTCAGTCACATGTGGAAAGGGCCTACGCATGAGAACACGCTCATACTTAATGCCAGAGAAGGCGACAATGTTACAGTGTAATAGACAACTGGTCTCTAAGGAAATGTGCGTGGCGAGCGCTCCAGAGTGTCCGTGAGTTAATTAAAGTAATCGTACTATGATGAATTGCTCAATAAAAAGCTTCTTTAATTCATTAAGTTTTATCATAATTGAAGAGGGGACGAGGAGGACAATGACGACAACCTGAATATTGCTGTGCCAGATCCAGCAATTTGTCAGACCAGTGAATGGACAGAGTGGTCAGAGTGTTCGTCAACGTGTGGAATCGGTTTTAAGATGAGGACAAGGAGGTTTAATAATAAAATGGGGAGGAAGAAGTGTCTCCAGGTTGCTCTAGTCGATAAGGAGAAGTGTATGGGACCTCCGTGTGTTCCAGGAACTGAGGAAGTTATTGATCCATCTTGCAAGGTATTTTCTTCCCCAATCAAGGGAATCTAATAGATTGAATTCAGTGATAAAGTTGTGAGAGCTTTTCGCCTCAATAATGAATATCTTCTAGGTCACAGAATGGTCAGATTGGTCTCCCTGCAGTGCATCATGTGGGCAAGGTGTTAAAATTCGCACAAGACTCTTAATGGTGGAACCATCAAGACAAGAAGATTGTTCAACACGCGTTGAACTCCTTCAACAACGCACCTGTCTCGTTCAAGCAGACTGCACCTTTGACATGGCAACTGCGAAGGTCGTCTGCATGGAGGAAGCTGACGTGGGGACATGCAGAGGGTATTTTCAACGATGGGCTTTCGATCCCAAGAGACTCACTTGCATTTCTTTCGGGTATGGAGGCTGCAGAGGAAATAGAAACAACTTTCTGACTTTTGAAGAGTGCAGCAATACTTGTGGCGTCGTCAAGGCTGCTCTGACTGGACAAGAACCCACGGGTGTACTGAGTCCAGTTGGCCAGCCTGCCCTTCCTCCATTGGATTGTATGGTCTCTGAATGGTCACCCTGGACTCCTTGCTCTGTTAGTTGTGGGAGTGGACGAGTTACTAGTTTCAGAATGATCAAGGTGAGTATCGAAAGATTGGAAAAATTGAATTCAAATGTGGTTGTCCAATTATTTTGATTGTTCATCTTTTTGTAGAGAGAACCTGAAAATGGAGGCAAAGCATGTCCAAGAAAACTTACCAGACGTGCCAGATGTCAACTAGCTCCCTGTGATTAAATTCATCAAATGCAAAAGAAACTTATGAATCAATTACTTAATTAATCAAGGTTATAAAAATTACTTAAGCCACAACATACTTACTCTCATTTCTCATTATTTTTTTTTATTTACTTGAGTATGCAATAAAAAGGCTGATGATGGTCTTCCATTTTTTTGTTTATCCTTATAATTTTCACCTTTTTCATTTGATAAATATACGCGCCAAATTTATGTTGTTTCACTTTGTGCGTTCACATCTGAATTTAAAATGACTAGTTCGTTCTTTAATTCTAAATTTTTCGATAGATAGATTAGTAATATTTTCAGCTGGTGCTACTTGGTCGTGACGACAATGAGTCATCCATCAGCTATTTTATAATCCTGTCAACATTTGTTAATAATTCCTCACCATATCTCTCTCTCACACCATCAATCATCGTTACTTTTTTATCTATGTAAAACTCACTAGAAGAATTTATTTGATTAACGTTACGATAAAATTTGATAAAAGTGATAATTTCCAATTAAAATATCTTCAAACCACTCGAATTCTGCATTGAAATTCATCTTCAATAATTCATTATATTCAATTAAAAAATGCAGAATGGAAGTGACATGGAGAGGGCAACAGCCCTCTTAAAACCACTGTAATGACTGCGTCACACAGTTTGAATTAACTGGCAGTTGTCAACGCATTTACAAATGGCACCTTTTCCCCGTTTTTATCTCAGTGTTTCCCAACCCCTCCCCCTCGTCTACCCACATTTGTTTTATCCAGAACTGATCTCAATGATTGGCCATGAGCTTTAGTGTATGTGAAAAAATACGACTTATTCGAGGAAATAGGCGGAACATTTTTTATGACTGTCGTAAAACAATAGTAAAAATCATTGGTGAACTTGTTTCCTTCCATCCATTATACCAAAGAAACTGTGAAATGCGCCAGCGCGCTTCTCGTTTCTTCAACGTATTTTTTTTTCCTCTGTTGCCAATCAAAATGAGAAAAAACGAGTCGATTGAAATGTCGGATTATATCCTCAGAGCCAGCCGGAGGTAACATCACGAATTGAATCGATGCCAGCTAGTCTTTGTAGTTGTGTTGCTGAACCATTTCTCTTGATGCTCGTTGTTAAACTCTGTATGTGAATTGTGTCACCTGAAGTTGTTGGCTGACTTGGGAAGCTCTCGTCGGTTGTGGAAGGACTCAGGGCTTTGACGTCGACCATTATGTCATCAGCCTCTTTGGTATATGTGGGTGAAATTCATTAAATTAAAATAAACGAAAGAAAGTCATCGAAAGCAGCAGAATTATCAAGATATTTCGATATTCAGAGAAAGATAGAAAATTGACTTGTTTTTTAATTATCATTAATCATACCAAGTCTTTCACTAACACTAGTGATCTCCATAGTATCCAAACTCGGTTGTTGACTTTGAGTGACATCATGACACCTTGCCGAGATAATTTGATTTGTAATTAAATCCATCTTCCTCGCTGGAACACTACTGGCCCTCTGCAACTGACTCTTGTTGCTAGATTGAATTACCGAGCTCACTGAGCTCGCAGAGGGTAGAGCCGAGATGCTCTCAACAGTCGAAGTATTACCGCTAGTCATGACTGGTGTGGATGCCCTAGATCCAGAGAATTTCTTCCTCTTCATTCTGAGGGCAGCTAATGCTGATGAGAAGACTTGGCTGGATGTGAACACATGATTTGGACGCTCACATTGCTGAGGATTCTGGGGATTCTCTTGTGAGCCACCAGCTGTTGGTACATCCAAGGAAGATTTCGAATCAGAGGACCCCTCGGATCGGAACCCACCGTCTTCAGAGGCTGGGGGATACATTGAGTCCTCGGAGCGTGATCTTCCTGTAGATGCGTAGGTATCTGGATTTATAATTAGATAAATGCTCTTGGCATTTTTTGCCAAACTCTTTCGACTCACCTATCAATCTGGACCGGACTTTGGCAGCTTCAATCAGAGTTCCCCATCGCCTCTTTCTCGAGCCAGTCCTGCATGCCCGATTCTGTCTGTTGCAGGTAGCTGGAACACTATTAGTACTCATATAATGTGGAGTCTTCTTAAGAGCAGTCACAGGAGCAAAGATTCCGCTCAGAGTGGAGCTCGTCAGATCCCGAGTCTTGTGGTGATTATGTTGGGCTTGTTGAAGAGACGCAATGTATTCAGCGACTGGTGGAAGGCTACCACTGCCACCAGGTTGAGGTGCTATGTTGAATCCCTTCATCAGTCTCCTCTCCTTTTGTCGATTTTTCTTTCCTCCGGCACCTGGAAAATCCTCAAATTTATTCAGCATCTTTTCAGAGACGCTCGTGTGCAAAAAAAAAAAAATTAGGTATTAAAGCCGGACAATTTGTTTTCTAAGAGATGACTAGGGGTCTAAGAGAGAATAAACTGATGGATAGAGAGCAGGAGGGAATCCTTGGGGCTCACCGGTACCGGTTGATGAGCTCGCTGATGTTTTCATTCCGGATGCATTCAATATCTCGATGAGTTCGCATCTGAATGCACTGATGTCTTGCTTTATCTCATTGACGTCATCCTCAGTGACACCCTCACTCTCGGTCCTTCGTTGCTCGACAGTCACGTATCGACGAACAAGATTTCTCATTATACCTTGATATCTCAGATCACGCTCACTGGCTTGTTGTGCTTTACGCTGAAAGCCAATACATCTTAATGAGCTTTATTCAGATTCAGGAGGTACTCGAGCATGTGCAGGGATAGATTAAATTTCAAGATTATGGGAATATGAATGGAAATTATTATATGGTTCACATCTGGCTCATCCTCAATTCATCTCATCAATTAATAATTTCAGAAGGAAAAATAAAATCACTAGTTATCGGAATAATTCCATGTTTTGTATAATTGAATAAATGAAAATATCTGACCCGAATAGTTCTCATATGTTCCTTCTTAGCAGCTCTACTATGACCGCAGAATTTCTTGTAAATCCACTGGCCAATGTACCATAAACTCTTCGGTGTAGGAATAATATTGAAGGGCGGTGGTACAGTGCCTCCCTCCTCAAAATAACTGATCCATAGTTTGCTCCTTGCAAACTTCCACTCGACGTCTGCACGCTCCTATTCGCAAGAATACGAGGTGTGACACAAAAAAAGAAAATAGGTAAAAGAGACACATTGACGCATTAGAGAGATTGATGGAGATAAAAGAAGAGAATATGAAAAAGAAAGCACAAAAAACTAGACACGAAGAATGGAGAAAAAAATGAGACTCACGGAGATGAGCTGGTAGGAGTGATTCATCATGGCAATGAGAAGATTCAAGAGCACCACTATGTTGATGACAGAGTATGTACCAAACATCAGCATACCCCAGAATCTTGTAAATATTTTAATGCCATCGAGCTCGAAGCTCTCGAGATCGATGAGGCCAAAAACTGCCCAGAAAAGTGTTTGCGTTGTTTCGAATAAACTGTGAAGAAAATTGATATTTAAGAATACGTTTCACAAAACGAAATAAAAGACTCTCATCATACTTACTTAGCGAATCTTCTCCAAACAATACAAGCATTGGTATCACTATTGGTGATATTATGATTATGTGGATTCCAAGAAGCAGTTGGACATCTCTTCTTCTCCATATGAGCGTAATACCACAGCAATTGATTTAAGCCTTGAAGAAGAAAGTGCCCAAAAACCATTGAAAGACATTTATAACAAACAACAGAAAAAATTTTCAACGACGTACCACTCACCACAGGAGAATGCAAATAAGACGAGAACAAAGAGGAAGAAAAATTTCATAATATCCATCACCATTCTGGACAAGGAAACTTGTAGGGGTCCCAGATGAGGATTCACCGAGAATATGTAGACGAGCTTCAGTGAGCTAGACATCAACATTTAGAGGGGGGAGAGGGGATAAATGGTAAATACAATTGGGTATCATCCTTATGCTCTCAACGGGCTATAAATCATCATATGGAGTATATACAACATGAGTGTTTATTTACCTGAAGATGTTAGCAGCTGAAAATAAACCCTCGGATATGAGCATTGGATCCCACGTGTCCCACTCCTCTCTCTGCAGGCCTACAATTGATCCTGGCAGCTGTCCCTCGTTCTCCTTTTGCACTCGAAAATGAGCGACTATTCGCAATGCAACAGTAGCAACGTACAGTGAATTTGTTACAAAATCAATGACATTCCACATGTCATTAACGTACTCCTCAAGACCCACATCCCAGAGCTGCTTCACCTCGGACCAAATGAGACCCGATACCCATGCCAAGACAAACCTATTATGCAAGGAGGGGAAAATAAAGCGACTAGGTTACGTAAATTTCTTTTGTCTCAGAATTTCAATTCTCTGGATCAATACCATTCTACTAGAGTTGGTGCAGCTCCTCTTTTCGACTCTGGCTCGTGCTCACTAATTTCCTGACCCATCCAAAGACCTATCACCGACTCTATCCGCTGACTAGCGAGAATCAGCATAACTGGATATTGAAGAGAAATGACAGATGATTTCTCCAATTGCATTCGCTGATCAACTTTAATGAGAATTTCTACTTACATAGAAATGTGAAGTACGAGGCAGAGTGACAGATGAATTTGATAAACGGCTTTCTCATTGTCTGACCAAAGACACTGTGTGGCGCAATTATGTAAGCGACGCTCAGAAACGGAAATAATATTCCAATACGTACAATTTCGAGGGCTTGTAGAACCATGTTCTTGCGACGAAAACCAGGGAGTCCCTCGTACCAAATTGAAGCAAGTAATTGTTGGACATTTGGGTGGGCAACAAACTGCAAATTAAATGGTTAATGTCTTTCTCATTGGGTTTTCTGAATGAAACCCAGGGGTTCCAATTAAGTTGATGCAGATCAAATGGTTTCAATTATTTGTCTAAAATACCCATTTTAACAGAAAAATCGTTAATATTGTCAATATATTTTAGAAAATTTGAATTTGGAATTTTTAGAATATATATGAAATTGAAAAAAAAAAAAAGGTGAAATTGTTGAATCTTAGAAGATGAAATTGCTAGTACAAGGAAAATTGAAGGAAAGATAAAAGTTCTGATCATTACTTTTTTCTGTCTGAGCTTGATGGCCAATTTCAACCGATTTAGATGCATCCTCTCGCCGTGCTCGAATGCTGGTCCCGTCGGATCATGATTGAGTAGCACTTCAAGCTCGTAAGAGCTCCTAGTATGATCTAAAAGTGCTGTAGCAAAGTCCTGACATTGCCGTCTGAGTTCCTGCGATCAAAGAGACCAGAGACAAAGCCTTAAGTAAATGGATCCCTGCGTTTACGTATCGCAGTTTAATGTAATTGTGTGCGTTTAGAGTTCACCACACCTGGTATTCGCATTTGAATTCATGCTCGAGGAAGGACAATCGACGAAGCTCCCAGGAGAGCTCAAAGGCTGTTAGAATTGGATCCTTGGAAGACAGTGCTATCAGGGAGGGTGAGGCAAGTGCCCTGTAGGCATTTATACGACTTCTTGAGTGACGGAGTGAGTCCTCCATTCGTGATGTTACACACTCGTCACATCTAATTGAAATGACAATAATTAATTTACACTCTCTCCAATAAACAGAGGAAATAAAAATTCACAAATTGGATATTCTCGTTAATTTTGCATATATCTCGCAAAAGTGTAATTTGAGAAAAACAATTTTTGTAGCTGAGAAAATTTCCAACAAAAAAAGTATCTTTACATTTTATTCTCAAATCACTCCTTATCAACGTAATTCAATATTTAATGAGACGTGAAAAATCAACTTTTTACCAATTTGAGACATTTTCTTTTTTTTTCCTCTGAATAAAGAATTTTATTCATATTATTGATTAATTCATCACTGACCCACAGCGCACATCGTGGGGCATCGGCAGCACCGAGCCACGGTCCAGAAGTATTTTTATGATTTCATAGTTGTCACGGTGAGCCGAGAGTATTAAAGGCGTGATGTCGGGGGTGAATGTCGCTGTATCTGGATCAAGAGCCTCCCAGCTCTGAATTTATGATTTTCTTTTTTATTCATTCCAGAATGTTAAATTTGAGTATTCACAAGGATACAAGTGCTGTCAAGTGGTATTTCTTTCATCGTCATTCGAATTTATAATTAGAATTTAGGCATTCATTTTGGTAAGTGAATGGTGATTGGTTTGAAGCAATAAATATAATTCTAGGAAAGATGCTTGCATGCTCATTTGTTAAACAACTAGAACTACACATTGAACGTGAAAAGCACAGTAAATTTGACTCAAAGACTGTTTAAAGATATTTGGGCAAGTTGAAGATTTCTCGTTTGATGGGTTCAACAATTGGAGGGATTCCAAATGACGAACCAATTTCAGACATTCCAAGACATTTGTTCAGTACTCTCTTGATTACAGAAGGAAGAATTTCTCAATTAAGCTGAAAACTGCAGATGATCATATTATAAAGTGTTTTGGTGCCTACCCTACTGATGTAATTTGAACAAAAAGACCTCTGATGATGATTCAAATAATACCCAAATATTTCTAAAACACTGTGAACATAAAACAAGCTACGAACTGTCATATGACAAGCAGACGATACAGCCAGGCTGCTTACGTGGGGCTTGCCATCCCTGTGAAGACTCTCCTCGTGCTCAAGCAGCACCTCAACAGCTTCAACAAATTCCTCGGATATAGCATGCAACAGTGCATCCTTGGTGTCGACTTTGTACAGTATGAGAAGTTCAACCATCTCAAGATTCTCATTGTCAATAGCCATGAGCAATGCAGACCTGCCCAGCGGATCAACGCAGTTCATATTTATCGACTTGTCCTCCTGGGCTTTCTGGAGCATTCTGTTATTATATCGTTATTTGATTTATGGCATCTTTTACAATTTGGCATGGTTAACACTCAGGAAAGTTCAATGAGAAATGAATTACCGTCTGACTGAAGCAACATCACCACGCTCAACTGCCAAGAGATATTTCTTCTCGGCTAGGGAGAGACTGGCGATCTCCTGGTGAGGCCGAACAACATTCTCCTCCTCCATCATACCGTGAATACTCTGCCTCTGAAATCAAGCCAAATCTATGCGTTTTACGCTGAAACTATTCGGGTGAGTTATTAAATTTTAATATTTTAGAGAGTTTATTCATTTGAGAGAGTTTCACCTTTTCATCCTTTTCTCTATTATCCATTTGTTTGGAGAATGAAGGGATTTATGACAAAATGGAAAAAGTCATTTGATTATTTCCTTTAAATCCATTCATCATCGATTTCATTTTTTTCGGAATTGAATATCTTCCTCTTTAAAATAGAAAATTTGATGGGAAAAAAAGTTTCTGGGAAATTCTGAAATGGTGAATTTGTTTTTCATCATCGTAATCCTCCAAAAGACGTAATCAAACTCTCACAAAGTAATCTGAACAACTTCTCAATGCGTCTAAAAAACTATTGAAATAAATATTTCCAACTCCATTTAAACTCTGAAAATTGCCCAAGTCGTTTAACAGACTCGTTTGAGCAGCTGTCCTTTCCTGTAACATCCCCAGAAATTCTCCTAGAGCTGCAATCGACAATTAAACTTTTCGACTTTTCCCTCAATTTTGATATTAACTCCTAAAATTCCTCATAATCGAAATAATTTGATATAAAGTGAAAAGTGGAAAATTTCCGTAATGAATTGAATGAAAATATGATTAAAATACTTTCATTTGGGAAAAATAAAAAATAAAAAAAATTGCCACCTGTTGCTGGTATCATATGCCCTCGCTATCTCAAATAATCGATTCTGCCCCTTCATCCTCGAGATAATACGCACTAGTAGTTTCTACGTAAAATGAGAATACACTCGAGGCTCGTGGGATTTTCAGTCGAGGGGAGATTCCGGATGATGTTCAAGTGTGATGGAGAGAGACAAAGAGAGACTGTTGTATATGAGGGTGTGGTCGGCCATTGGACAATTGTTCTGGGGAGCGCCAGGGTAAATACCAGTGGCCTTGTCAGATGTCGCGTTATCATTTATCTCTCTCTCACTTGACGACGACACACACTCATATAATCCCTCTAAAATATCCACCATTTTACCACCCTCTTTATAGTTTTCCTTCACTTGATGCTACGTCCCGACAGTCTCAAGGGGCTTAATCGTGCCACGCCTCATGTCTTCTTACTGGATAAAACATGGCGGCTAGCAATCGACTCACCTGACAGGTCATTGAAATTAGTTGAGGGAAAGGAAAGAGTTCTTGTTTGAATTAAAAATAAAAGAAATTGTTTTTTTTTATTCCTTCGGATCACAAATGTGGGGCAGAATTAATGAGACCTCCACTCGCTATAACTTAACAGGCCATTGTAATTTGTGAAAGAGCAATAAAGTGAGAGAAAATTAGAAAAAACCGGATTTCGTCTTGCCGAACCCCTCTCGGGTTTTTCTACTTGCAGGTTAAATTTTTTTTTCTCAGGCCTCTTTTACTCTCATATTTATGGGGTATGGGGTTAATTCGATGGGGGGGGGGGGGGGGAAAGGACTGAGTGCTACTTAACAGATCATTGAGATTGGGACAAATGAGGGAATTGAGAGGAGAAAGTATTCTGAGGTTATCTAGGCTTTTCCGGGTGGAAATTGTGGGAATATTTACGGAGGGAGTGTCATGACGTGGAGGGTACGGTGTCTCTATTATTGTAGTTGTCAAGTTTACATGTACATAAATCATAAATCACATGTGAATTTATGTAGGATCATGCTAAAAATTTATGATTAATGTATTTCAGTGAATATCTCGAAATCTGAGAGAGATGGTGAAATTTTAGTAAAAACCTTTTTTCCAGGATATATGTTGCTCTACAAAAGAGGTCTTTATGAAAATTTCCCTATCTCTCTTGGATTCAGAGATATCAATCATCAGAATGAGCCACTCGGATAAATTATTTCTCATATTTCTGATGTCATTATGAATATTTTATACATACTTTCACTTTTTTATCTATTATATCAGGTCTCTCGAGGAGGCTAGTGGTCGGATACATCATGGTGGGTTGGGCTTCGGGATCAAAGGTCACATGCTGATTATTATGGTGGCCTAGCATACTGCGATGATAGCCACCGGCCAGTGGACTACCCACTCCCGATATTCTTGTTGTCATGGCGAGATGCGTAACGACACCTTCACCCGCAAAACTCTCCTCATCTTCACCCGCGCTCTCTGTAAAAACAAATAAAATCAATCAATAGAATGATTTGCCTGAATTTGACATTCAATTATCTCGGGAATGAGTGGAATAAGTGCGATTGGATCTTGGAAGCTGGAAAAATAGGTATGAGGGTAGTACTATATATAACTCCACTGAATTTATCCCAAAGTTTCGTTAGAGAAATTTTTTAAAAAATTCTAATCGATAAAAAAAAATGATGATTACGTGGAAAAAGTGGATTTTTTTTTTGTTTTTTTTGTAAAATATTTAGATTTGGACATATTGGAGAAAACTCAAGATTTAAATTGTATATAATCAATAAATAATAAATTCATAGGAGTTTTTCTCGTTCACTGAACACAAGTCCCTACCCTGCCACCAGGACATTTCGAGTAAGACCTCCATCCGTTCCCGTTTCGCAGAGTTGATGGATCGACGAGAACACCCCCCACCGATTGTCTTCGAGAAACACGCGATCACGCGCTCCCTTATGCTCAAACCAAGCCCAACCAACTCCTTCACATCCCTCTTCTTACCACTGCTAGATGGATAACTGGTTTAGACACAATACTGGGTGCATGCGGTTTTCCACGAAAGAAATATGGATCACGGATCGATATTTAAAGTTGACTCCAATGACCTATTCATATGGGGTCATTGTGCCAAAGTCGCGTTGCATGTCTGGCCTCCTAACGGGGAAATGAACCGTCATGGTGATCGATAAGTGCAACACCTAGTTACTGAATTCATTTTCAATTTTTTTGGGATGAAAAATTGTTCAATTTTAGCTAATAAAAAGTACGATGGATATTTATTTATTCATTAATTAATCAATAAATAATATCAATAATATATTAATTAATCTAAAGAAATCCAATAAAATGACAGCCAATAACAATTATAATCAATATGTGATAAAGCAACGTGAGCACAATAGATAATTCAGACCCACTCATCGTAGCAGGGACAGGGTATACAGCACCGCATTAAAGCCCAAAGCCTTCCGTAAATACTGCAGGCAAATGAGTTGTACCGTGAGTTTATTGACTCCCTTGAGTATCCCCTGGTATTTCACCTGAACACCTGTTGCATGTGGATGTGTTATTTTGCCGCCTGTCTTTCCTACTACTCAAACTGGAGTACCATTTTATTGCAAAGTGTATCGGAGCGCTTATTGACGTGCCAGAGGGTGTGAAACACGCTAAACCAGAGGGACTCGGGCGCCAACGGAAACGATTTAACCTCGCGTGTCTGATTGGGTATTAATGCTGAATTTTAGGTTAAATTATATTAATATTCTCATATTTCCCAATGATACCAATAGATTTATTTTTTTCCTCTCGGAAATTGATTCATGCAAATCTGGCTTTAAAAAAAAAAAATTGTTCGACTGAAAAGTTTTTTCTCCAGTCGAGGTAAATAAAATCTGACCTAGTTCAGTCGATTCTATCATCCGAAAAATTGTATTATTTTTTTCCAATGATGACCAACTTTTTTAATTAACAAGTATCGGCTTTTGTGAATTTCTCGGTATATTTCGGACAAATAACGCAAGTGGATAATGCTGTTATCGATCAGACTCAGTGAATAACGTTTTTTTTTATCTCACAACACATGCGTGAAAATCTCCTCCCAGTGCTCTTAACGAGAAGAATGCTTGCAAACGCCTTCTCATCGTCTTTTTTTTCAAATTTTTCGCTTTCAAACGAGAGAAGCCGCAAGAGCGTAAATCATTGCCAGATGCCGAGGATCCAAACACCGCTTCGGAACCTCGAGGTCACACAGCGTCAGAGTCCGGCGAGGGCTCTGGTTTCACGGGAATTATGGGTCATGTAAGCATTCGCGGTCTAAAAACGATTTGATAGGTGAGTATTAGGTGACTTTTCATTAAATGGAAAAGACTTTTTTCTAATAGAAATTTTACTGAATCATTTCTTTTTCTTCTAAAAAAATTTTTTTTTTCCCATTAAATATTAAATCAGGTTTTATTTAAATTCTCCGAGTAAATTCCCTCCTCAATAAAGCTCTTCCCCTTCCTCCAACAACCAATAAAAACCTAGCAAATGAACATTTTACCACGATCGATTGACTATCGCCTAAAAGGTTTCCAAGAAGCATTCTAGTCACGTAAGATGTCGCAATGGCCTTTTTCCATCCGCAATTGAATACCCTCCACGAACCCTAAGATGAGCTGATGTCAGTACAATGCTCCAAAGAGGGAGAGGGTGAGGTGAATAAGTCGATGATGGTTTGCCTCACCGCTCAACTTTTAACGAGGCTATGTTTTACTCGCGCCAACTGCGAATTTTCCCTTCCGAATAAAACGGAAGGGAAAAATAATCTTTATTATCCACTTCCTGCTCTTCCCCATGTTTTTATACAAGAGCCACAGTTATTTCAAGTCACCTCAACGGATTGTTATCCCTTTCCTCTTCATGTTTAATTGTCAGATGGGCAAAAAAAATATTATCTTTCATATGACAAAATACATTATTGTTTGTCTTCTCGTTAATCAGCAAAGTGATAAATATCTAATTATCTCGAGAACGCGTGATTCTAGGAAGAAATGTCATAACACATTTTTTGTTGAAAATTTTATCAGCTACAAAAAAGGTTCTTTCACATTTTTCCCTTCATCCAGTTGATTTTAAGATAAATTGTGTTAACAAAAATGTAAAATTCACCTCGTTGACTTTATCATTCAAAATTGCATTTTTTACGTTTTATAAAAATTCATTTATCTCAATAACGAGTGATTTTGGGAGAAAATGTCAAAAGGTATTTTTTATTGGAAATTTTTCTAGCTACAAAAAAGTTTATTGCTATTTTTCTCTGAGACGCTTCGTTTCCGAGATAATTAGACATTTAAGAAGATGTGACTTTTTTTTAAAAAAGAAGGAAAAATTAAGAGAAACGATAGAAATCTAACATTTCCAAAAAAAATTACCTCAAACTCAGGCATTACGTTGTACTACGAGGATTTGGTGAAGGAGGAATGAGAGCTTTTATAAATTATACCAAATGCGGTGCATTCAGCCGCCGGCGCATTGCGCTTATTCAATGTGAAAGCACTGGGATTTTGTAGTCCAGGGAGAGTGCTGTGGTAATCTGCGAGAAAAAGTTATAGGTATGTACTGTAAAAAATTGTGATAAAAAAAATATATGAGAAAGTGATGGAGGATGATTTATTTCCTCCGAGTGCATGATGAAATTACATTTGGTTTTACGGAAAAGGGATCTCACTTGTTCAATGCAAAAAATGAAGTTTTATGTTGAAATATGAAGCTCCAAATATTGAATAAATTCATTTGATTTTATTTATTAGTCCAATTTTTATTTATTGACAATCCTAATGACATTATTTTTTTTCATAATAATGATTAAAAATTAATTTAATAAATGATTAATACTATATTAATTTTTTTTAAATATTCGTAATTTGAGACCATTTTTTTTTCTCAACCAAAAAACTCAATCACCATTATTTTCGATGACAATAAACAATTGGATAAAACAACTGGGAAATTGTTTTCGAGTCAACAATAGCGAGAGACACTCCAAGAAATTGATTCAAATCTTACGAATAAAGTTTGTGGATGATTGGAGAAAGATGATGAGGACGGAGGGGTGATGTCACGACACTTCTCTCAATTTTCCAGTGAATCAAGAATAATAGAAGAGCGATGAAGTCATTAAATTTGGGATAATCTCTTTCTCTTCCTCAAGTGAAAAGTCTTTACCCCCGAGTCCGAGTGAATCGAGTTCATTCTCCTGCCGCAGGTGACGAGAATAGACCATTTAACAGGCACCAGAGATGGAAAAAAGAGCAGTAGGAAATGCTTGAAGTAACTTTTTAAAAGCAATTATCCTCGCACTTTTTTAATAAAATTCTTCCGAGTTATTAAATGTTGCGCTTTGTCTGGGCACTCAGAACCGTCACTCGGAGTTTTAAAATTACGGAAAAAGTAGCATCAATTTCACCAACAGCTCGTATATTTCCTCAGTAATGATTGATATACCTGAACCCGTCTCTTCGGTCATTTACCAATAAATAAAGAGTGTCATCAGAGATCATATTTTGTCAAGAAAAATGAGAAAAATGGTGCAATACTCCTGGGGAATTCTTCTGGCAGTTTGATCAATCTTTAAACTCAATCTTTCATCAATAACATTTCCTCACTTTCTCTCACTGTACACGATAAAGAATACGGCAATCTTCGTAAATTTCCAAGAGCACTTGTGCGTTCGAGTCGATTAACCCGATCGTTGAATCGTAAAATAGTCTGCCTTCACTAGAAAACGACCTCATCCTTCAAATTCATTGGAACGTTATTCGAATGTCGATTCAAGAGGTTCTGGATTGATTTATTTATTTCGACAGGTAAAAAAAATGTGAGGAAATTTTTAAAATCAATAGCGAATTGGTAAAACGGTTTAAGTCGATTTCATTCTAGGGTCAGTTTTTGGTGGATATCTTGGAATTTATGGAAGATGGAGATATTTTTATAGGAACCTTTTTTGTAGCTCTCATTGTGCCCTACAAAAAAGGTCATAATAAAAATTTCGCTATCTCCCTCAGATGCCGAGATATTCATCGAAAACTGAGGCTAGGATGAAATCGACTTGAACCATTTTACCAATTCACTACTGAAATGTTGAACCACTCCCTGAGGACAATAATTTTTGCATACATTTAATTTCAAAACACATCCATCACATTGATAGATTCACAGTTTACGATTTCAAAAATAGATATATTTAGCCACATCAGGAGGAAGTAGCCTCGAGATGGAGTCAAGTGGATGCTCCCCCATGCATATAGGCAATGAGGCGAGAGCGATGGGGAGGAAAAGTGTTATCGTATTTCCTCGAGCAATGAAAAAACCCTAGAGGGAAATGGAAGAGTAGAAATGAGTCATTTCGAGGGGAGGGGGGGGGGATAACTTTTTGGCCACTAATTTTGTCAAATAAAATTTGTAGGGGGTGATAATAATAATTTGAAATTAAAAAATATTGAGATAAAATAATTTTTCTGTAATTTTCTCGTCCTCTAGCCTCATGTCCTGTATCTCATCAGGAGCAAGATTACTTTCCATTAAAAAACTGTCAATTCATGTACATGGGATGAGCAGGGTATTGATAGGGTATTGAAAGCACAGTATCATTTTATTTAGTATTGAATGTTGGTAAGCCCCTGGAGGCTGAACACTGTACTCTATCACTACACGGTGTGGTTTTCATCCGATAGAGGTGAATGCAAGTTTAGGGCATCTGTAAAATTGCCACCAGTGAGTTTGGTGTACGAGGTTATATACTACTTGGGTAAATAGCTCAAGTAAATACATGCCATTTTCTCTACATACACTATTGTCAGGAGTATTCATGCATTATCGTGAAGAGATAATTGCTGTTTCGGTTCTGGAGAAAAAGGTGATTTAATGGTTTCGATTACTCTACCTGTACTCACCGATATCCGGTATGTTCCTGTCATGATTTCTTCCACCTCGTACCTAAAAAAAAAAATTAGTTTATTGATTAATTAATTGATTTAGAAAATTCATCTTGAAGACATTTTTCGCACTTTTTTTTCATTAAAAAGAAAATATTTTTATTGAAGAATTTTAAGGAATTTCTCAGGATTTAAAATAAAGTTGAAAAGGAGTTCAGTTAGTTTTCAAAAGTCACAACTCCACTTCTCCAGTTACCAATGAAATGAGAAATAAAGTCATACCCGAGAATCGAGCAAAAACTTGCCCAAGAAAAATAGAAAATTCGCCGGAAGCCATCTGGACGTATCACGAGGGGTGAGTTGAGTTTTTTCCCTGCATGATGATCCAATAAACCCTGTTTTCATCCCCAAGTAACAATGAGATTATTCCCACAGGGTTTCAGAGGAAGGAAAACAATGGAAATGAATAAAAAAAAAAGGGGGCAATTATCTGCTTGTTAGGCTCCACATTATGGGTATCAGAAAATGCTGGGTCAGTCGTGCATAATTTTAAACATACTGCCTAGGGGTATATAAATTCCGGCTAAACATGCTGGGAAACTAATGGGACACGGGATGAGTCTCTCTGCATGAATCATCCGGCTGTTTTTTTTTTTTTTGTTAAACGTAAAAAAGGACTTGAATGTTCCATTAGGTAAATATTTATCTTTATTTTCATTTTAACATTTATTTTAAGGGAAAATAGTGAATGGTAGTGGGAAATGAATATTTTTCGTGGACATTGTGAATTGGGCGAGTTTCCAACTGGTTTTTCATATGAAAAAAAAATAATAAAAAATGAAAAGTGTCAGAAATTGATACTATAATATAAATGAGCATCGAAATAGTCAGTTAAAGGGTGGATAATAGAGATTTCATTGTGATTGGAAATGTGCTGCTTCACTTGACAAATCAGTGTTAAATTCTATCGTTTAGTACACCTCAGTATTGAATAAATTGAACAGGGGATTTTGTATGGAAATTACTAACGTTCGAGTAAAGAGATCAACTTGATTGAACATAATTTGTCATTTTTATACTCATGGGGTGAAACTTTTCGTACATTTATCATATTTAACGGTTGATGGTAAATCTAGTGGGATGATATCGCATTATTTTATGACCCTCGGGATCTTAGGATGACATTTTTGTCGATGAGGAAACATTAATTCATTTTGTTTCGTTAGGAAAGTTGGAAAAGTCAAAAAACGCGAAATTTTGCGCAGATTATTTCGATGATATCTCTGAATCTAGTGAGTTTAGAGGAAAATGTCAAAAGACCTTTTTTATAGGTTATAAAATTCTCTACAAAAAAAGTCTTTTGAGAAATTACTCTAAATCCTCTCCTTCCACAGATATTTGCATTTTACATTCCCAATCCTCATTTAAATTAATGGCAATAGGAAGAATCCAAAGTTTATTCATCACCAGTCCATTAAAATTTGTATTGAACAGACAAATTCAATATATTACTGTAGTCTATTCCCGGAAAGTTGGAACGGTCGTTTGAAAATGTGGCGCACATTGGAGCGATAGAGAATTGTAGAAATTGGTAGCACCCGTTGTGCGTTTAATTGTAGCCTAATTATAACACCCCCTCCCACCCCCCCCCCCCCTCGGCTTTGTGACTCGCCGAGAACAATACGAGGTTATGAAAGGGAAGAGGAAACCTTGAAAATCGGAATAAAGAGAAAATTCAAAGAGTCGAATTGAATTAAACAATTTTGCAAAAAAAAAAAAAAAATATTTACAATTTTTATTTAAAAATATAACACTTGACTATTTTCTCCCTAAATCGATATCTGAAAGTTGAATCTCGTTTATTTTATCCCACAAAAATCAAACGAGATTGTGTACACGTATTGATCTGAGAAGGAAGAACAATGGGAATATAAGAACCGGAGAGGATCGATCCGACACTCTTACGACGCTTTAATGACATCTTGTGGTTTACAAGCGTGAGAGGGAGAATTTGTGTCTCCCCATTGTCTACAATAGTCAACAAAACATTTTCCTATTTTTATTTCAGCATTCTGGGATGAATTGAAATAAAACAGGCAAGATAAGGGATTATTGCTGGAAAAAAAAGGTAAGTGCATCGCACTGGAAATTTCCATCGGTTGATTCCACTTTATTTTTACTCTTTTTTGTTTCTGTTTGTATTTTATTTTGTAAGATAATGGGATTTGTTTGAGTTGAGGGCATTTATGTGGAGACACGAAACTGATTTTGAAATTTATGCACGTTTATTATAATTTATTTATGCTAAAATTATTTTTTGAATAAATTTCAGAGTTTAGGGATCATATGTTGAATTTGAATTGTCAAGGGTGAGGCGAGATGAGTCAACATCATTTGAGATCTGAGGGGGATAGCAAAATTTTGATGAGAACCTTTTTTATAGATATTGTCTTTTTACATAAAAAAAAAAAATGGAAAAAATCACTCTGGATTCAGTTTTTGATGAATATCTTCGAGTCTAGAGGAGATAGCGTAATTTTCATAAGTACCTTTTTTGTACCTTTTTTTCTGTTTTATAAAAAAGATTCTTACAAAAATTCCGCTATCTCTCTTAGATTCTGAGATATTCATAAAAAACTCAATTCATTTTTCGAAAATATTGTTTTCTACGAATTTCTAGCGAGAGAATGAGAAATCCTTCTGCACTCAAAAGATACATTTCATGACGTAGAATCATTGAAGATTGAAGGCAAAGTTTTACCCAAGTGGAAATAAAATGTCGATGAGACACGAATGCATTTCAAATCCCTATGAATCCCTCAGAATCCAGGATTCAGCACGAGTGGACCAGTAGGGATTCCTCAATGTACACGTGGAGGAAGTATTTCTCCTCAGTATGAGAAAACTGACCGGTCTAAAAATAAACAGCGGCGAAATTTTGAAGCTCCGAATGCTTTAATAGACGAAATATAAAGTAACCACGGTGGGAAGGGATTTGAGAGTGAAATTCTACGGCTTCCTGGAATGCAAAGCAATTACACGGTTTACGAATGCGTCGATTGCGGTCATGCAGAACTAGGCAGGTCTATGGGGTTTTCGGATTACGTTGAATTGTGAAATTATCTCAATTCTGTCTGTCGAAAATATGCAGCATCTCTGAATCTGAGAGAGATAGCGAAATTTTCATAAAAATACTTTCTTTGTAACTTCAACTTTTCTCTAAAAAAACAAAAGTCTTTATAAATATATCGCCATTTCCCTCAGATCCAGAGATGTCATCAAACAAATAAGATGTAGAAAAAAAAATTAAATACCTGAACCCAATTAAATATTTTTTTTTTATTTTCCTCTGGCACTTGAGAAATGAACTCCATCCGTTCCCCTTCAACACTACTCAAAAGCTCACACTCCACCCTTCAAGCCCACACTGTACTAGTACTAAATTCTGAGAGAACTTGTGACACATTTGACCTCCAACTTTAGCTCGACGCTGACTCCTCGTGTCAGGATTACACATGTACCATAGGGGATGGAAAGGTATAGGAAGGAGAGCCTCTCGGTTATGGCTGGAGAATCAATGGGGATGGTGACGCTCAGGGGCGTCAGCGCATATATACATGGATTGCAAATAAGTCGAGAATCTTTTCTACCCTCGTGGGAGTTACGGGAATTTAAAAAGGAGTGGAGAGAGGTTACTGACGATAAATAACAAGTCCAACACGTTTTACCCGTTTTTATGAATGACCCGTTTTGCCCCAGTAATTTTTGAATTATCAAAAAAATTAATTCTTCCACTAGAAAAATCAATTTCAATGAAAATGTTATCAATTAAATTAAATTTTTCTTCTTTTCCTCTGATGAATATCGGACGTCCAAGAGGGAAATTGGAATGAACCAGAAAGGCTGATAATTGAATTAATTCGTCACCGGGGAGACGAGAAAAATCTGATAGAATGGGAGATGTAGAAATTTGTTATTTTTGTGCATAATATCATGATGATAATACATCGGTAAAAGTTGATGTATGCAAATGCATTCTGTCGTGAATTATTTACATATTCAGATTAATCAGTTTGGTGACGCTGAAGGGAAAAAATAGTGAAAGGAAAATATCGGCAAGGATAACGTTGAATGTAATCGACAGAATGCTTTCAGTGCTCGCGGTTAAAGGGGGATGAAAATATGGAACATTAACTTAACCCCAAAGTACATGAAATTCAAAATATTAATATGCTCCCGGGTATTACGTAGAGGTTTGACACCAAGGGGATGACGATAAAATTGATGAATTTCATCTGGTCGTCGCGCCTGACGGCATCAATTGAGTGAGATCCGGGGATATGTAGAGGAAATTAGATTAATTTGGCAATTTCAGTGATCCACCGAAAGGGGAATTAACCAATGAAATGACATTTTATTGAAAAATATGACATGATTGACTTGAAATCAATTTTATTAGTAATTTTCTCTCTCGTCATCCATTAAATAAAATCCAACGACGTTGATACTGTACCCGAGAGGACATCAAAGTCTCCAGATTGTAAAGAAAGTAATGCAGAATATGAGAACGAAAAAAATGAAAAGACACTGTTTAGCAAAAAAAAAAGAGAATTGAGACGATCAAGCTGATAGGTCGAGTTGAATCGAGCGATGCCACGACGCTGGGACTTTTCGGCACAGCCCCCACCGGCGTTGCTCGATCGAGCGCGAGCTGGGGTTGCATTAATTTTTGACCTCGATTCTTCTCACTCCATTCCACCGACCCCCTCCACTATGTACAACATCGACTAGTCTATTTCAAGAGGTTTTGCTTCCGATAGCAGATTGTGGCAATCGTTATATATGTCTGAGACATACACCTGGAGCATCAAAGCAACTTGTCTGGCAAATAGACGTCTCATTTGTACATTTGCTGTCTATGAATAACATTCAAGAGGATATCAACACACGTCTGTATGTCAAGTTGAATCGTATTCTCATTTTTTTTTTTTTTTTGCAACCCGTGGGAGACCATCAAACGCATATTTATTCACTAAATCATAATAATTTAATAATTTTTATTGAATTAAAACAAACGGGATAGGAATAATTCTGAGGGTGAGTTTGCTTTGTTTACTATGATCGGAACCTCTTCGGTTCAGATCACCCAATTTTTATATGAATATTAATTCCATGATCAAAGAAATATCGGATATGTTGATTGGAGGATTTTAATTTGTGACGGAGATAAGAGTTGTAATTATTAGTTTTATTGATTTTTTTTTCACTGAACAAATTGAGAATAAGTTATAAAGTTGATGAGATGTTGAATTTTAACTTAATTGCGATAGTTGAATTATTTTGATAATGAGTGATTTTGTAGGAAACTGGAAAAATACATTTTTTGTTGGGGATTTGATTTTTTATAATAAATGTTTCTAAGATAATTAAAAAATTAATTAGAAACTTATGAGACTTGAAAAATAAGCAATGTAAAACAGAGAATTTAAGAATAGTAAACAATACATAAATTTACCTTCTAAGAGTCTAAATATTTGATCAAACTCGAAACCTCAAATCTCGCAAATCGGGTAATTTGGGATATTTCGCCTTTTGACACTTGCTCTCACTTTTTACATAGTAAAACCACTTTTTTTCTTTTGAAAATTTAGGAGCTACTCCTCGTGGACCCCCCGATAAATCTCCAATCGAGAAATTGACCAGAAAAACCTCTTGACATATCGAAAAAAATACCAAAGGACGATACATCCAATTCCGCGAATTAGGCCATTTGGTACATTTTGCCTCTTGACACTTGTCCTCATTTTTACATAGTAGGAGACGTTTTTTCTTGCTGAAAATTTAGGAGGTATTTCTCCAGGACCCCCCGATGAATCTCCAATCGAAAAATTGACCAGAGTGAACTCCCGAGACAATTTATCGCGATATTCTCTCAAGAGGAAAACAATAACGAGATGATGATCACAGATGCTCACACGAGTTCCCTGAATGCTGTCCCAAAACCCAAAACTTGCCATAAACTCCCGATAAAACTTTATTCGGCCGACAGGGTTCAGTATAACTGTTTATTAAAGATGAAATGCTACGATAGTAAACACGTTGGGTAGGAGATGGGGTTGGGAGATTGGCAATTTGTGGAGAAAGCGCACAGTTACTGCAACAGAAATATCGGATATTAGTATAACGATTTAATGCCGATTGAATGTATTGGACGATGGTTAGTGCCAATTTGAGGGGTGAATAATCACCATTTTTATCTCGGTTAAGCCCTCTAATCCCTCGCTAATCTTTTGCAAGAGAAATTGAATAAAATATTGAAATTTAGAATTGTCTCTGTCGCTGTTTAATTGAATGACTTTTGGGGTTTTGATGAAAAGCCATTTGTGGGAGAATCATAACCAGGGTTTGAGGAGACAACACCCGAGGCTAATCATTGTAAAAACTGACTTGATTAATTTTTGGGTTTAGAATTAATATTTGATCGTTTTCAAATTATCTTAGAAATTAATAATTTTCAGATAAAATGTCAAGAGATTCTTTTTTCAGGAAATTTTGTTAATGTTTTGACATTTTCCTCTAGATCCAGTATAGTTTGACAGATATTTGCGAATTAAGATGCATGAAATTCTTTATTCTATCAATTTATAAAAATTCTCTCTTAAAATCGCATTTTTTTAATGATCAATCCCTATATATTCCCAAATAATGCATCCGGATATTCGCATTTATTACCGAGTTTACACCGAATGGATAATTCGATTATTTGTCGAAGCCACAGGATGATCAAACAAATGGCTCCGGTCTGTCTCTACAATTCCAATACGTACCAATTCACACTCGAGGGTTTCATACACAAATTCTCGGATATATCGACTTGTGTTGGATGTGCATGGGGGCAAGCGATACGGGGAGAGAAAATTTGCGGCAATTACAGCGGTCAGAGGCTTAAACCAAATTTGACCTCGTTCGATTCATGCTAATATACCCAGTGATCTATAGTGTCTCGCAAGATTCGCTTGACTCGTTTTTCCAAAAGTTTCTTGGGGGTCTTTGTTTACACCATTTGGACAAACGCCTCCCAGATGCTATCAAAGTTGTAAAGTTTTACTCTATAACAGTGTTGAAGTTGTCTTATCAGTTTTGTTGTAAATTTTTCTGTGATACCTGGAGTTTATTGGAAAATTTAGTATTTCTGGAGAATGAAAATATACGAGAGTTCGTGGAGAGATTGAATTTTTTAAGTCTCAAATTGAATTTTTAAAGCATAAATATATATAATTTCCATCAAATTTTATTTATCACGATTAAATTCCCAAGAGATGGAATAATATCTCATGTATGAAAAGCAATCAAATAATCGCATAAATTTATTAAATCATATTTCACCTCAATAATTCCCTAATTTATCAAATCAAAAATTTCACAGGAAAGTGAACATGTTTGAATGGTTGAATTTCGAAGGAAATGAAAATATTTTCCTGTTGAAAACACAATTACAATTGAAATAAAAATATTAAATCCTCTGAATGAATTCCAAATTCATGACATCTCATTAACAATTGATTTTCACGTCATCTCAACTGCACTATAAACTCTATAAAATTAATAACAACATCAACTAAAACAATTGAATACTTAATAAACATAAAACAATGAAGTGATATAAATCAGAGTCGCATTGCAGTGGATGACAGTCAAGGGGGTGAGGGGTGAGTGAGTGTATATAACCGGCGGAATGAATATCAACCCATACCATTGGGACCTATCGAAATGGCTCGCGTTACCGATTCCAGTTGTATTCGTGTACATTTTCCTACTCGTATTTCCCATTGTATTATCCTAGGTATTGTTGGCGTAATACAGCATTTTCAACTGAAATCGATTTTCAGATAAATCGTGAAACGATCTACGTGCACTGAGGGAAGAAATAGTAATAAAAAACCACTTTTTTTTGAAAATTTTTTAAACTAAAAAAATGTGTCTCTCAACATTTTTCATAAAACCCTTAGTTCTAGAGATAACGGTAGGAATAATAAGAAATGACCAATTTTTCGTATTTTTCGCAAGTTCTTTCCCTCAAAAGTTCAATAAACTTCTCTCAGAAATAGCAACTCAGGTGATATTGCACGACCCCAATACATTCCACTCGCACGGATTATCCCAAATATCAATAGGCATCTGGCTATTCGAAAATATCAAGAAAAATGTTCCACTCCCGCAGAGTGAAATATCTCCCTCCAATGTACCCTCTCTGACTCATTTCTAATCATTTCTACATGTTGAGAATTTCCCATACAATCATCATAAACATTCATCCTCAATGCCTATTAATTTTCGGAGTATCTTACCTTGAGTTGACGACATCTCTTCGATGCGATTGATCTTGACTGTTTTCTTAATCCCTCCAGAGAAACCAATATCACCAAATAAACTTGCTTCAATCTTCAGCCCGCCACTTTGACAACAACTTGAGATAGCACTCACAAGTCACCGAAGTGTGGCAGCCCCACCCCCTCCATTAGTCAGAACTTGATATAAGAAAAAAAAAAAAAAAAAAAGAAAAACTACAACTCCACAAAGTCCTGAAAGAACTCTGCACAAAAAAAAAAATTATTTCTCCAATCGGAATAAATTCCTACAGAACTAGAAATACTCAAAAGACTTGACTCAACTCCTCAGATGTCCTCATAAATTAAAAAAAAACCGCGGGAAAATTTAATTTCCAATATATGAGACCCTTTTCACTGGTATCCTTCTTACATCACCATCCACCAAATACCCCGCAGAACATACTCGACGCCGGTTGGGCGGAGACTGAGAGGGTCGAGGCGTCGCGACGCTCACCAACCATCCCACCCTCATTTTTACTCTATCGCGTTATACCTCTCCCCGTTACCATCTCCTTCATCTCCTTGCGATTTACTCCAGTCAACCAACGGATCTCCAATGCCCTCATCACTCGCCTTTGACACGACCGGAAGTTTAAAGAGAAAGAGATGATGGTGAAGAATAGGTGAAAATTTATTTCTCAAATATTTTATTTGAGGTGAAAGGATAATACCTATTTTTCTTTCGTCCTAAAAACGTCGGAGATTGGAGTGACGAGAGGCAGAGGAGAGTCATAAAAAAAATGCAGACGGAATATTGCGGATTGCGTTGTGGAAGTAAAAATATACGAAATGTTTTTTTTCTTATGAATGGGGATTTTTTGATGGATAAAGCGAGTGGAGTGAATTGTAACGCTATTATTAATGATTAGGGATGATACCGTTTTGCCCCAGTTATCTACAATTACGAGGATACATTTGGCTGGAGGCATTTGGAGTCGAGGTAATTATACTTAGGAGCTCGGGCTAATTGTGCCACTGGGGATGATGGGGGCAATGGCACTGATGCTCACCTCTGGAGACTTCCCAGGGACGTGCTCAGTTGATGGGGGGGGGGGGGAGGAAGGGAGTGTTTCTGACAGCTGTAAATGTTGGGGATTCTCTTGTTGTGGAAAGAGTTATTGCATGGATTTATACTTCTCTCGTGTTGTAACGTACTATGAGAATTTGAAAATTTTTACGTTATTTCATCTGGGATTAGTGCGAGAAAAAGTATTTTTAATTATTTCGTTACTTCAAATCAACTAGTGAAATATGAGATTAAAAGTCTTCAGAAAAAATTAAATTTAATGCCAAAATTGACCATAACATTTTTATTAAAATTACTCTACTGATGATCACACCGGAAATAACTGAAACTGATATTTCCACCGAGAATTCTCCCCACAGATTAATCGATACTTCGGAAGATTGATTGGAGAACGCCGGCAGATAATTTACCGATGGACTTCTCTTACCCTTTCAGCAGCAGTGGTTTAATACAACAAAATATATTATCGACATGAATTCTACCATCGATAACATGCTGAGAGAAAAATTCCATTTCATTTGAAAAAATAATGAAACAATAAATAATATCAACACTGTTCGACGCGACGCCAGTTGATTTACTAGTAACTAGCAACTAACCTCCCAAAACAGGAACCGTCGACGGATACCCCCTATTCCACCACGAAACTGTTTTCTCACCCAAAAACCCCTTCAATAAATTCTAATCCATATTGAACCCACAGTAATCCATGAAAAAATACATTTAACAACAAAAAAAAAACCAAATAAAATTGTGTTATCAACCCTCAGTATGGATTCTCCATCAGGTAACCAAATACCCCAGAATAACCTCATCACTCAATTGTCCTTGTTTCCATAACAATAATCCTCTGTTAACAGGAAGAAATAGTAGTCAGCCAACGACTCAAACCTGTCCCTTCGCTGAGAAATGCTACAGGAAGAATCCAGTGCATTTCAGTGAGATGAGACATCCCCATTGTAAGCAAGAATCCCACATAACCCACAATGGGACTCTCACCTCCCCCACAATGTTTTAAAACTGTCTAAAATCCCTTTTCCAGTGGAAAAACTACTGGAGACCCAGCTAGAAGGTACAGTCCAACTTCCAGACTTCCTGGACTTTGAATGCAACGACAAATCGCTCCTTCTGGACCAGTTGAAAATTGTCCAGATGGTCCTACGTAAAGAGCAAGGAATTCCAGTATCAAATGGCAGAACTCCCTCTAGTCAATCAATTAGCACAAATTCTCCAGCTAGACCTCCAATTTCGTCCCTTAAAATCCAAAATTCTCCAGTTACACTTCCAATCTCTCCAAAATCTCTGAATCCTTCAGAATCATCAATAAAAATTTCCAATTCCCCATTATCATCATCAAAACATTTACCCAAAGTCCTAAATGCTCCATTACCCCCACCTAAACTCACAAATCCTCCAGCCCCTCCAGTAAAACGAGAAATGCTGGATTCTCCAGAGTCTACAGAAACCAAAAAACCCAAAGAAACTCCAAGATCTCAAACTCCACCTCGACCCTCTCAACCCCAGACCCCATTCCCTCCCACTCCAGCCTCCAGCACTGGCGTCTCAATCTTCGATGAATATAGTTCTTGCACCACCCAATCTTCCAGAGAAGAATTACGAAAAAATGCTATGATGCAGATGATAAGAGCAAACCAAAGAATCCCTCACGTTGGTACAAGAGGTGAATTTGACATGAAATATGCTCTATCCTCTCCCTACTTTGTCTTCCTGACTGCTGTCCAGGACTCTCCAGAGACGTGGAGTCAACCCTTCTCCATCACATTTCCAGAAATTTTGGACACAAGTCTAGGAGAGATCGAGGAAAGTCTTCATATTAATTTTATGGTGGACGTGGGATGGTTGTGCCTCCAGTATTTATTCGCCTGTCAACCTCCGAAGATGATGATCCTTCTGGGTCAGAGGTGTGACACTCAGCCACTTCCACAAGACATCAAAGTGGTAAAAGTAGAGCTTCCTTCAAAGTACGGAACTCACCACTCGAAGATTTCAGTATTAAAGTACAAAAATGGAGTTAGAATAATTGTTTCAACCGCTAATTTGTACGAGGACGACTGGCAGAATAGAACCCAAGCCCTCTGGATGTCTCCACATCTTCCAGAACTGCCTCTAGGTGCTGATAAAACTCAGGGAGAGTCCAAGACTGGATTCAAGATGGATTTTTTGCGATACTTGGAGAATTATGGAGTTAACAGAATGCAGCATTGGTTGGAGATTTTTGAGAGGACTGATTTTTCGTCGATTGAGGTATTTTTTCTTGCCTCGGTGCCTGGTAATCATAAGGAGGGACATAGGGACAGATGGGGGCTGAAGAGATTGGCGGTATTGTTGAAGGATTATGCTGAACTTCCTGCTAATGGGGCCAGATGGCCTGTTGTTGCTCAGTCCTCTAGTATTGGGAGTCTTGGGAGCAGTTTTGGTTCCTGGGTGGGGAAGGATATTGTTGAGGCACTTTCTAGTGAGACTGGCAAAGGTCTGAGGTCTGCTCCTAACTTTCAGTTTATTTATCCTACTGTGGAGAATTTCAAAGAGTCGTTTGATATGAGAGTTGGATCCTGCTGTTTACCTTATGGAAGTCAAATGCATGAAAAGCAAAAATGGCTCAACAACTATTGCTAGTGAGTTATTGGTCATCATTCATTTTGTCAATCATTTTTTTTATCAAGCCTAATTATTTAATCAGCTGTTTAGCATCTATTGAGTATTTTATTAAATAGAATGAGGAATTTTTTTGGTTTTAATATTTTAATAATAATTATTACAGCAAATGGAAGTCTGATGAAAAGAACAGGAGTCAAGCTATGCCACATGTTAAATCTTATACGAGAATATCTCCTGATTTTAAGAAGATTCCATGGATTGTTATCACCAGTGCCAATATGAGTAAAGCTGCTTGGGGGTGGGGGGGAAAAAGTACAAATACTATTCTTAGTTATGAGGCTGGTGTTGTCTTCTTTCCAAAGATTCTGGTAATTTTATACTCATGATAATTAGATTATTAATTTGAATATTCGAAAAGTGATTAGTTATTCCATTAGATGAATCTAAAAATTGATTTATCGTATAATTTCAGACAAATTCAACGACATTTCCAATTAAAGAGCCCGACGAGGCTGGAACACCACCATTTCCACTGCCCTACGATGTACCACTGACACCATACACTCCCAAAGATGATATATTCACAATGGACTTTTTCAATGACTAAGTGCTATCTTCGAATTATCGATTATGTCTTCTACTCACTCAAGCGAATAAAAAAAAAGTGAGTACGTGTGTCAAATTGCTTATCGCTGGGGATCATCATAAACAGGACATAATAAGCTAGGTATTGCATGAATATCCCTCATTATACCTGAGGAAAAAACCCAGTGGTACCTCATCATCGTTCTAAGATGTTTTTATAATTCATTATTCAATAAAAAAAAAAAAAAACGAGTGATTTCTATTTTGAAAAATCGTTCAAATTTCACTTTCATTCCAATTCAATTTCATATACTTTCCACAAACCATCGGGTATGAATGAAAGCCAGTGACTTCCTTGTTTTAATAAAAAAAAAAAAAATCGAGGAAATAAAATAAAAACAAGTCATGTTTTAACTGCTGATAAATAATTGATCATAATGTGCAACGAACAATTATAGAGTTTTCGCAATAATATATATTTTCATCGTTCTCTCGATGCCTTCCGGGTGGTAAAATTATCATTCAACTGATGTTTAAGCAATCAATTGTATTCACAATGTTTCATCATTATTTTTTCCATTCAAAACATTTAATTTTTTTGATGATTTTGAGTAATTGAGAGACAAATAACAAAAATTTCTTCAATTTAATTAGACAATTTAATAATTTTTCACAATTATCTCTTAATCTCATAGAGATACAGAAATTTTCAAAAGTACTTCGTTTATAGATCTCTCTCCATTCTACAAAAAAGGTCTTTTCAAAAATCTCGTTATCTCCCTTAGATTCCAAGAAATCACCTGGAATCTAGTCACCCAACATTTAAATCTCCTCTCCCTTCCCTCAACAATGCATTCCCATCCCTTATCACCTTCTCACAATCACTAAAACGTGCTCAAACAAGTGATGAACATAAAAAAAAAAAAAAATGCAATCCAGGAAACCATGATTGTAAAAACATGTTGATCCGACCACAACAGCCTTAAAAAACTCATAATTTCCGATAAAAAAAATTATATATAAAATTCTCTGGTGACGCCTGACGTCAGGAGGCTGCATGCGCATATCCCTCCCTCTCCTCCATCCATATTCACCTGTATTAATCAAAGTTGTTCAGCTATTGAACCCTAACAACATGCGCGCAGGTCCGAGGACATCGTACTTATCTTCTATCCGTCCCGACACCCAACGACTCTCCCACTGCATTGAACATGAACCCACTCAGTCCGGTGAACGTCGGCCAGCTGGCTGGATCACGAGGAAATTGTCACATTTAAATATCTGGATAATTTCATTCCTCTATTCTTCCAAATTCTGACTCCAAAGTGAATCAAACAATTCTCCAAATCAGTGTAAATCAGTGATTTCAAGAGATCATCGACCCTCAAAGCTGATCAAGTGTCCCTGACAACCCCACCATCTCTGTAACTCGATTACTTTGTTTCCTCATAATTTCGAAATGCGCAGTCCCTTTCGAATAGCCTGAGTGAGTGGATCAACTGACCTCGTATGTACAAAATCGGTTTAAGATATTTCGAACGCATCATCTGAGGAGGAAAACACCAGTGACAGCCTTTGGGTCCGACGCAATGCGTCTCGGTACATGCCCTCTTATAAATTTGTTGCCAAGTCACTTTCACCTTCATTCAGAGAATCGAGAACGAAACTGTTTTCGGTTAGCTGCATCGGTGACAATTCAGTGATACTTATATTATTACAATTCTCATTTAGAAAAAAATCATTGAAAAACTATAGGGCTGATGATGACTGATGATTATCATCACTAGAGACAGTAAAAAAACATCCTAAAAGGATTGCCAAGGATGCCGGCATCTCCAGGTGGTCCAGCCGAGTCTGTAGCATCACGTGGATGTACTCGTACCACGAGTAAATCGATAAAAGGCGTAACTAGTGTAAATAGAGTGGAAAATAAACAAAAGAGTCATTAATTAATAATGCTAGCCTGCTGGTTGATAGCTGGCGCCCTGGGCGCAATAGTTCTTCTTTATGCCCTTGTCGAGGTACACTATTTCCTGAGGATGTTCGTCACTGTTCTACTGGCCCGTTTCTGCAAAAAGCCTGTACATATTCTTGACGAGACCACGATATATGGTAAATATGTCTTTTGAATGATTTTTTTTTTTTTTTCTATTTTTGAAGTCTTTTGTGCACATCTTGATGCAAATCTGGAATCCTTACGTTTGCACTGGAGTTAACACACTCGAGACCTTGACCTGAGGCATGCACCGGATACTGGAAATGTACCCTGGATCAATAGTCCAGTTGCAGTATCGTGTTGTTAAAGCTAACTCGATTTAATTTTTTCAAGTTCCCATTGTGTTTTAGTGTACTTTCTCTTGGAATAATAGATAGGATTTGATGATAATCATGATGACCTGTTTTATTTTAGGACTGTGTACTACGACTGACGTCGACACACTTCTGTATCATATGAATAACGCGAGATACCTGCGCGAGCTGGACTTTGCCAGGGCTGATTTCTACGAGAGAACCAGTCTCTACAGGGAAATTTGTTCACAAGGAAAAGGGGTAGTTCAGGGGGCTGCTACTATCAGGTATAGAAGGTATTTGAAGCCTTTCTCAATCTACATGGTTAAGTCAAAGGTAAATATGAGAAAATTTATTAAAATTGTGAAGAGAAGGGAATTTATAAGAGATAGAGAAATTTATGAAAAGACATTTTCTGTAAAAAAAAAAATTGAGATCTACAAAAAAGACATTTTTAAAAATTCTGGTATCTCTCTTCAGTTTTGAGATATTCAGGAAGAAAGGAGATTAATTTCATCATTTCTCACAAAATTTTTGTAAACAATGAGTCAGTGAACTCATTAGTTCCGTAAAGTTTGTCCGGAACTGATCCTCAATCTTTTTCAACCTCTCTCGTATTTATTCTCTGTTGAAATAATACGAGTTTTCCCTTTTTCCATTCAACTCAAATTATCTTATTTTCTGTGACGCATGGGGCGTCTCAAGGTAACACACAAATGTGTGTATCCAACTAGTAATTGATTAGCATGAATTGTTCATTATTCAAGTAGAATAAACCAACACAAATGCATCAGCAATTTTCTTTTAAATGATTTTCAAAGACGTATTCATAGGCCTTGGAGCAGGTGTTTGTGATCAAATACATTATGTCCACTTTTAATTAACGTATAGCTTTGAAATTGTGTGATTGATGCATTCCTCTTATAACGTGAGTCATTGGATTTCATGAAATTCCCTGACATCAGCAAAATGGACAATTTTTTTTTTTTTAATCGTGAAAACACGTGAATCAAGTACTTATGATCGAATTAATGTACCTCTTGCAGATTATTTATTGGGATGATGTTTCCATTTTCATGGAGCACAAGTTTATAACTCCACGTGATGATTTTGTACGGGCAATTGCAATATGCCGTCAGCGACTATTGGATTGCAGCGCTGAGACTGTAATGGCTGCACTACTTGAGCGTGGAGTCAAGCATACAGGAACTGTTGACGTAGGCATAACACAGGTACACTTGGAAATTATAAAATCAGTGAAAATTCCATGACATCAATGGTCAAGGCTCGTAATCATGTTTGTCTTGGTTTTCCTACAAGTGTTATGACTTTGCAGATGACGCATGTGAGACCGCAGATTCCACCGGAAGTCGCTCGATGGCTTGAGAGCAATGAAATTTCATCAGCTGCTCTGAGAGCCAGTGATAATGTTCCAGTTGTAACGACCAATTTTTGAGGATTTTCGGATTTAATTGAGTGACATTGCAAACTCTTTGCCTTTAAGACAGGATCTCTTGTAAATTTATTTTTGTGATTATTGTATTATATTATTTCATAAGCAATTTTTTTGCATGTTACATGAGTTTTTAAATTATTTAAATTGACTGAAAAAGCGTCCAAATGAGTGAGTCAAAACCATCTTTATTAATTTTTTATTTATCTCAAAAACAAGTAATCTTAGGAGAAAATGTCAAGAGACCTTTTTTGTAGCTGAGAAAATTTCCTGCAAAAAATATCTTCTGACCAATTCACTTGTTCTCGAGATAATTCAATATTTGAAAAGACTTGAATAATCGATTTGTGTTGAGTTTTATCACTTCGAAACTTTTTTTGATTGATGCACGTTATTGACAAAAGTACTGAGATCATTCAATTATTTTAAATATTAATGTTGATTATTCTGTACATATTAATATATCATGAAGTATCTATTAAAGTAATAGTAAAGTGAAACTGTCCAGTGTTAAAAAGTCTATAAACATTGTTTATGTTTTATTTCAAAGCCCCATTGATTGAGCGTTTCCACGTAGTGTATATTTGATGAGAATGGTTCATGACCCCAGGAATAACTAAACATCCAACTAAATTATTGAACTTTCTGATTAAATTAATCCAATCGATTTCTTCCAAAAACTTTGAAAAATCATTTGATTATAAACTAAAATCATGGGCATAGCAAGTCTATTATTCGACGAGAAGAGAAGAAGAGATATTTTACACTATCAATTTTTGAACGCAATGATGATGATATTAAACAGGATTTCCAAACCAGTTACTTTGACCTGTTGAGCACGCTGAAGGAAGACCCATATAGTGGGGGTATTACGGGGCTTTGGATACGATAGAATACGTGTGCATATCAGTGCGCGAGTGGTGAACGTTGCGTCAACTTTGATCAGTTGAATTGATAAAAATAATTATTTGACTCATTTGAAGTGACCAAAATGGCCTGCGTGTTTACGATTTTGCTCGTTCTATATGTTCTCTTCGATGTCAATTATTTTCTGAGGATTTTAGTGACTATTGGACTGGGAAGACTGTTCCAGAAGAAGAAGAAGATCTTTGAACCGACGACAATTTACGGTATTGACACAGTAATTAAATTTTTTTATTGCCTTTCCTGAGGAATACATGAGTTTAATGATGTCATGACTCACTTCTCCAGGCATCTGCACCACTCAGGATGTCGATCTGTTTCTCAAGCACATGAACAACGCGAGGTACTTGAGAGAATTAGACTTTGCTCGATTTCATTACTACGATCGATCAGGACTTTATGGAGAAATTGCTAGGAGAGGGGGTGGGGCTGTTCAGGGGGCTTCTTCTACACGATATCGTCGAGCACTTCCCATTTTAACTCCGTACAAAGTCACTACTAAGGTAATTACAGTCAATTCTGATTGTTAGGAGAGTCTATCGAAATTCAGGTCATTGACTTCAAGACACTATTTTGGAGATATCTCTAGAAATAATGGATTTAGAGAAAAATGTCAAAAGACCTTTTTTGTAGTTTATAAAATTTTCAATAAAAATGGATTTTTGATTTTTTTCTCTAAAATAAGTAATTTAGGAGATATTCAAGAAATGATTAGGTTGTTTTTTTTTTCATTGATTACAGCTTATTTACTGGGATGAAAAAAATTTCTATCTGGAACATGAGTTCATCAGTCTGACGGATAATTTTATACGCGCAGTTATATTGAGCAAACAGAGTGTTACCGGGCTCAAGGTCCCAGTTGCCGAGATCATTGCCAAGGTCGAGCCCGGCGCACAACGACCTGAATTGAATCCCGATCTCAGGCTCTGGCTAGAGTCAATGGAGGAATCATCCAAGAAACTCAAAAGACAGAATTAAGACTCGATTTGTAATGTTTTCATAATCATCTTGCCTTTATATAATAATTCATCACTTATTTCTCATTGTTATTATTATTTTATTTTGTTCGGTGGATTCAAACAATGGGCTGTGAAATAAATTGGTAAATAAATTTCAATTTCTTTTTTTTTTTTTATTTTTCCTCTAGAGATGAACAATAAAATTGATTATTGATTTCGTAGAGTTCAATTACATTCCAAAATTCAAATTTTCTCAACCTCCAGCGCCTCTAGTCTTCAACTATAACACGCACTCGTATTTTCAATTGAAAATTAACCTTCAGTCGATAGAAAAATTTCAACTTCCCACTGGCACAATGTACCTGCCAAAACAATCATTTCCCAACAATTTGTTGTTAAACAAACCCCTATAAACAACAATAGTCCCCTCTACAATAGTCTTGTATCAATTCTGATAAGACTTGAGAAAAATAATCAGCCGAGTTCTACCAAAATGATGTGTATAACCTCTATTGTTATCAATTGTAACCCCCATCCATGCTGTCGAGCATAACAATAATAAATAATTAAAAAATCAGTGCAGTGAGATGGCCTTTCCCTTCAATGATCAAGTCTACACAAAGTCTTTCACCCCACGAGAGTACCAGGTAAACAATTATCCAATTAAAAAATTCGGTACGACTATTTACACCAGACACGGTTCACGGACTATGCATGGACTATATGATCCGTGTCTGTATCCGTGTCCCGTGGATATATTTTAACATTGAAAGCATGGACCCGTGTCTGGTGTAAATAGTCACTTCGTAAAAAATTTTCTCCTCTTGAAAAAATAGATTTCATCAATAACTTGTGAATTTTTCTTCACCAGGTGGAATTACTCTACACAGCAAAACAGAGAAATATCATAATATGCCTGGGAAAATACACAGAACAAACATTTATTATCACAAAATTAATCCAAGAATATGCAACAGGAAACAGAAAAATTTTGCAAAAATCAAAAAGAATTTTTTATTTATTAGATAGTGAAGAATATTGTTTAATCAAATCTAGCTATATAGAGCAATTGACTGACTTGAAAGTATCGGTGATTAATTCATCAATAAGAAATAATGAATTGACGCACAATTTTGCACATGTTATTGTCACAACGAGCCAGATTTTTTATCAATTAGTCAAGAGGAAAGAAATAACTGTGGAGCAAATTAATCTGGTAATTTTCGATCAGTGCCAATTATTGATTAAGAATGAGGAGATTAGAGATTCATTGGGGATTTTGAGGGATTCATCAGGGGGAAAAGAGTTGAGGGTGATTGGCCTGGCTATTCCTCTGCTGGATCTGACTGAAGAGCCTGGACGATTGAGCCTGGAGATTGACCGGTTGGAGAGGACTTTTCAATGTGATGTAGAGACTACTAGTGATATTTTATCAATTTTAAGGTATGTAAAAACGAATTTTCAAGTTAAATTGATTCATTGTAATAGAATTCAAGTAAATTCCCTTAAAAATGATTTTCAGATACAGCCCCAAGCCAAAAGAATTTCTCATAGAATTCTCAACCTCTTCCCCTTCATCCCTCCAATCAACCCTTGCCACCATCATTCAGGAAGCCTTGAACTTTCTGAATGACCACAGGTATGACCCTACGGAGATCTATCAAGACGAGTTCCTGGAGGATATCCAGAAGATCCCGGATCCAACAGAAAAGCCCAGAGAAATGCTCCTCGACTTTCTGACAATTCTAGAAACCCTGGGACCCTGGTGTGCCGATCGTGCAGCTTTATCCTTGCTCACCCTCTCCGAAAAACTCAAGATAAAAACTCCCTACGAGCGTCACTATCTTCTTCTGAACCTCGTAGGATCAGTGATGATGAAAATTCGAGCTCTCTGTGACCTAGAATTTTCGCCCATCCCCGAAAAAATTAGAGTCTACAAATACTCAACATCAAAAGTCCATCGACTCCTGGAGATCCTAAAAACTTATGCTCCACTTTATACCAACAAATCAACGGATATAGTTGAAGATAAGCCATTAATCCGTAGAAATAATCACTCAAAACTGTATCCAGGAGCCCTAAACAATCCCAAGACTGATGACTCAAATCATCTTAACAAACGAGGAAGATACCAAAGAACTTACAGAAGCATGACTGACCCTGACGTCCTCTGTGGAGTGATTTTTGTTGACAAAAGTTTTACAGCTAAAATTCTATTCTATCTCCTGAACGAAATATCTAAACACAACGAAGACCTTACCTTTCTCTCTCCATTGTACACCATAGAAAAAAATACTGATGACTCGAGTTACTCTCGAGATCCAGAGGCTGAGCACAAGAAGCAAGAAGAGGTCCTAAAACGATTTAGAATGCACGAGTGCAATCTTTTGATTGCCACATCAATTTTGGAAGAAGGTATAGAGATACCTAAATGCAATCTTGTCATGAGGTATGATTTTCCAAAAACGTACAGATCATATGTTCAGTGCAAAAGCAGAGCAAAAGCCACCGATGCCCTTCACATTTTACTGATATCGAATATCAGTTCCAAAGAATCAATTTGGAAATTGGCACAGTATCATTATATCGAAAAAATTCTCCTAGATAAATGTACGAATGAAGAACCAGTGGATGAGGATGAGGTCGAGGCTGATAAGTACTCTCCAATGATCCCATCATATCAACCATTGAAGACTGAAAATGGTCCTTTAGTTTCTTTTAATTCAGCAATATCATTAGTGAATAAATACTGCGCAAAACTGCCAAGTGATACTTTTACAAGACTGACGCCTGAATGGTCGATAGATTCTTTAGAAATTGATAATAGTGTCATGTACACGTGTTCCTTAAGACTTCCAATAAATTCTCCATTGAAATACGTAATAAAATCCCACCCAATGCCGAATAGAGCAATGGCTAGACGATTAGCAGCACTTCAATTATGTATTAAACTTCACAAAGAGAATGAGATTGATGATAATTTGCTACCAATTGGAAAGGAGAATTTCAAAGCTAGACCAGAAGATGTAGAAGTTCCAGCACTTCCAGATGAAATTAAGATTGAGTACTCAGAGGCTAGACCTGGTACAACAAAACGACGTCAGTACTATTATAAAAAGACTGCAGAAGCTTTAACGGATTGTAGACCAACTGTTGGAGTTCCCTCGTACCTTTATCACATAAGTATGATCCTAAGTTGTCCTTTACCTGAGGAGCAGAACACCAGGGGTAGGAGGATATACCCTCCAGAAGAGTCTGATCTAGGTTTTGGTATACTCACGTTAAAAAAAATACCTAAACTCTGTCCATTTCCCATTTATACTCGTTCTGGAGAAGTCCAAGTGGAGCTCAAACTCAGTAAGAATACTGTGGTCCTGGACTCTATTCAGATTGAAAAAGTATCAACATTCTTGAACTACTCCTTCACTAATGTTCTCAAGCTTCAGAAGTACCTCATGATGTTCGATCCAAATGCTTCTGAGAACTCTTACCTCATTGCACCAGTGATTAAGAGCAAAGTTGATGGGATTGATGATGTTAATGTTGATTGGAATTTCTTGGAGTTGATATACGATAATAGAAATCATATTCCCACTCAAATTGGGGAGAATGAGAGGAAGAAGTTTGTTTTCGATGCTTCAATGTACAATGATGCTGTTATCATGCCCTGGTACAGGAATCAGGATCAACCGCAGCATTTTTATGTGGCTGAGATATGCAGAAATTTAAGTCCAAAATCCTCTTTTCCGGGTGATGGGTACAGCACTTTTGAGGAATATTATTCCAAGAAATATGGCATTAACATTCAGAATACTCATCAACCTCTTCTGGACGTTGATCATACCTCAGCTAGACTCAATTTTCTGACACCTAGGTATGTAAATAGAAAAGGCGTGGCTTTACCAACTAGCAGTGAAGAGACTAAAAGAGCTAAACGTGAGAATCTCGAGCAAAAGCAGATTTTAGTGGCTGAATTGTGCGCTATTCATCCTTTCCCAGCTTCTTTATGGAGACAAGCTGTATGTTTACCTTGTATATTATACAGAATAAATGCTTTGTTATTAGCTAATCAAATTAGGTGTCAAGTTGCTCAAATGATGAATTTGGGACTTCGACATTTGTCTGAGGATTTCGAGTGGGAACCGTTGAATTTTGGGTGGAGTTTGGCTGAAGTTGTAAAAAAGTCTAGAGAGATTAAAAAAATTGAACATGCTGATGTTTCTGAAAAACTCAAAATATCTCCAACATTGGAAATGATGAATAGACCTTTAGGGATGATAATTGAAGATGTGACTGATCTTCTTGGGGATGATGGAGATTCAGACAAATTGGAGATTGGTACCTGGTCCAATGATATGGCAATGGAGTCCATGTGTTTTGATGCAGACTTTGAATCAATGTCTAATAATGCGAGTGTTCTTCCAGCCCAGTTTGGATGGAATAATCATGTTAATGGCATCAGGTGTGGCTCTCCCACGTTCGATAATTCAGACACTTATGGGTACTATTCTGATGATTCTTATAGCGATGGGTTTATCGAGTCTTCTGATGAGAGTGAGGATGAAAAAAATCAGGGATTAAAAATAGCTTTTACTGGAGAAAATACTGCTGAAGCTGTTGAGGATGAATCCAAGCTCAAGAAGATGAATATTAATAGAAAAATTATGAGTTTATTTGATGACTCTGAGAAAAAATTGAGTAGTTCGAGGTTTTTATTTAAATTTGGAGAGAATGATAGATGTGATGATTCTTTATTTGAGGAGCATAAGAGACTGCATTTTGATTATGCGAAAGAGAGGGAATCAGAGATTGTAGAGAATGGATTCTTCATCAGGAGTAATGAACAAGTTGTATTTAATCATAGTCCGAAGAGTGGAAAAGTCATGGTAGTGGATCTAGAGGAGAATTCCATATTGGAGCATTGTAAACATGTTGAGACAATTGCTGAGGATATTTCTAGGGAGATTTGTCAAGATAAATTATCGAGTGACTCGTTTTATTTTAAGAGTCAGACAAACAGTAATAACATTCCATGTCCTCGGCTTTATGAAACTACTGATGTGAATTTTAGCTTTGATTATCAGCCAGAGTTGGAGGGACATCCTGGACCCAGTCCTAGTCTTATTCTTCAGGCGCTCACTATGTCCAATGCTAATGATGGCATTAATCTGGAGAGGCTGGAGACTATTGGAGATTCTTTTTTGAAATATGCTATTACTACGTATTTGTACTGCACTTATCCGATGATTCATGAAGGAAAGTTGAGTCATTTAAGATCGAAACAGGTGAGTAGAGTTTTTGGTGATAATTCGGAAATGAATGGGTTTAGAAGGATTTGTCAGAAAACCTTTTTTTTAGCTCCAATTCAACTCTACAAAAAAGGTCCTCTCAAAAATTTCTCTATTCCCCTTAGATTCAAAGATATCGACCAAAAAAAAAACTTGGAGAAAGTCAAATTCCCTTTTTATTACCCCTAAATTCAACATCTTTGCCTTCTCAATCCTTCCAGGTCAGCAATTTAAACCTGTACCGTCTGGGCCGTCGAAAAGTGCTCGGCGAGAGTATGATAGCTACCAAATTTGAGCCTCACGACAACTGGCTGCCACCCTGCTTCTATGTTCCCCGAGAGCTTGAGCAAGTATTTATAGAATCAGGCGTCCCCTCCAGCCTCTGGAACCAAGCCCAAGACCTCCACTCCCTCCAACCTACAATAGACATCAGCGAGATGACCCAACTAATCCGGGACACCGAGTACAAACTTCGAATTCTCCGAATGGAGCTCGACAAGAATGAAAATCGTCTCTCAGAGCATTTCCAGCCCCACGAGACCCCTCATCACTGCTCAATTCCCTACAACTTGATCACCCAACACAGTATACCAGACAAGAGCATAGCTGACTGTGTAGAGGCTCTCATTGGAGCTTACTTGATAGCATGTGGCCCTCGAGGAGCTTTGCTCTTTATGGCCTGGCTGGGAATTCACGTTCTTCCCACCTTGGAAGTCACTCTGATCCAAGAAGACGAACCCTTGGATCATCATCCTGGCAGCACTCCCTACATCAAGGCATCTGACCCCTCTGGAAGAACCACCTGGTCACAAACACGATATGGTAAACTGGAAGAGCCTAGAAACCCGCTCTTGAGACACGTTCAAGACCCAGAGAAGGAGCTCTCTCTGATGCTGGATGGGTACGACAAACTCGAAGAGAGTATTCATTACAAGTTCAAGGATCCCAGTTACCTTCTTCAAGCATTCACACACGCTTCGTATCAACCCAACAGGCTAACTGATTGCTATCAACGTTTAGAGTTCCTTGGAGATGCTGTCTTAGACTACTTAATCACCAGACATCTCTATGAAGACACTAGACAGCACTCTCCAGGTGCTTTGACCGATCTCAGGTCTGCCCTTGTGAATAACACGATTTTTGCTTCATTGGCTGTTCGATGTGGATTTCACAGGTACTTCAGGCATTTGTCACCAGGGCTCAATGTTGTTATTGACAAATTCGTAAGGATCCAAGAGGAGAATGGACACTCAATCAGTGAAGAGTATTATTTAATTGGAGATGAGGAGGCTGAAGAGGCTGAGGATGTTGAAGTTCCTAAGGCTCTTGGAGATGTCTTTGAGTCTCTCGCTGGTGCTATTTATCTGGACAGTGGAATGTCCCTTGATGCTGTCTGGGGGGTTTACTATAGGTTTATGAAGAGTGAGATTGAACAGTTTAGTACTAATGTACCCAAGTCACCTATCAGGGATCTGCTGGAACTGGAGCCAGAGACTGCCAAGTTTGGAAAACCTGAGAAACTTGCTGATGGTAGGAGAGTCAGGGTCACTGTTGATGTATTTGGTAAAGGATCTTTCAAGGGGATTGGAAGAAACTACAGGATTGCCAAGTGTACTGCTGCTAAATGTGCTCTTAAGAAACTTAGGAAAATGCAATCGTCTTCCCAAAGACAAAAAATTTGATAATTAATTGTGAATGGATTTATAAGTTTAGTCATTTTGTAATTTTTTAAGGATGTTTGAGGGAGGGATGTGTTACAGAGTTTTTTTTTTTTTTTTTTTTTTTTGAGATTTATTTGGAATCAATACGTAGTGGAGTGTATAAAAAAATTACAATGAGTGGGAAATCGTTTACACACTGTTTTTTTTTTCTTTTTTGTTTTGTTTATGTTCGGGTTTCTTCGTCAGCAGTCGGGGATTTTTATAATTTATTAGTCTACGTTGTCTTGGAATATTAGTCTAACGTAGCCGGGGCTTCCTTCTAGGGGCACTGCACAGAAGGGGCATATTGCTATGTAGCCATTTGTACCGTGAGGAATCGCGACTTTCTCCCAATATCTGAAAGAAAAATAATATTTTTAGAATCAAGTGACAAAAGTCGATGACTTGACAACTGAATTACCAAAAAAAAATACAAACTTGACAGTTTTTTCAGTTGCCATATGTCCACAAGGGTTGAAAGCATAAGTGGGAGGTCCTCGATCAACATAGAATGCTGGCTCAATGCCCATACAGAGTTTGACAATTGGTCCAGCCACCAAACACATTGGACATCGTCTAGTTGCTTTATCCTTCTCCTGTCCCCAATCATGATACCCTTGAACATGACCACACTTGAGATAAACGTATGGTTGTTGCTGGGCAGATTCTGAAGCTGGTTTTCTCGGTATAACTAGAGTGTTCAATCCCACTGGACACTGGGGTCTTCCTGCATTAATTGCATCCACCAATTCCTCTAAATCATGTTTCGTCTGGAGAAAAATATCGAAATTGAAATTCTAAAAAATTATAAGACTGTAGAAGATAATTCTAAAGTCTAATTGACTCACTGGAGACTTGGCCAAACCCTCAGCTGATCTCCATAGAAGAGTAGCTCCGCACAAATCAATCAATGTCCCATCCTTTAACGCATTATCCTCTTCTTCAACGACATTTCCCTTTTGCTGGGCACTTCGACTCTCTCTGAGTGAAAAAACCCCACCACCAACACTAATTTCACGCCAAGAGCCACACTGTGCCTCTCCACCACAAAATTGTCCTCTTGGGTGCATTATCAGAATGCCATTTGTTGTTAGACCATCGATTTCCCTATTCTCTTGCCATTTTGTTGCTTTCTCCTATCAAACAATAATATTTTGAACTTAAAATGAATTATAAATCAATTATTATCGATTCTACAGGAGAATATCAAGAGTACTTTTTTGGAGAGAATGAAACAAAAAATTTTTTGAATAATTTTTTCAATGAAATTGTAAAACTCACCCCTAAAAAAATATTTCTGGAGCTGTCAAATCCAGCAGCATAAATTCTCGTAATCGTTGGATTGTGTCTATCAGTCAATATACGACAAGCAAATCTACTTATTGTACTTTGAGCCATACGACTCTCATTACCAGGGCCATTTTCATTAGCTGGATAAGTATCCATGACGACAAAATCAATTGGAGGCTCCGATGACCTACCAATCTGAAATGAACAATCGATAAAGAATATTGATAAAAAAAAAAAAAAAAAAGTCATTAACAAATGTTAAGTAAACATCGTTAGAAGGAATTAACTCACTTGGAACATATCAGTACTGTCATCCTCAGTGTACTCAACAATGACAGCCTGTGTTCTAGATAATGTATACGATATAGAGTGCTGTTTAGCATTCAAAACAGCCTGGGAATTGTGGGGAGTTTTAACAACATAGTGTTTACTCCGTTTTACTCCATTTGGAGTTGGTCTTTTGTATAATACAAATTTACTCCTACGACGACCACGATCACCAGGTGGAAGAAAACCATTGTACCTAGAATTCAATTGAATGAATATTTAAATAAATTATTGTTTAAATGGATTCTACTTATTTTCTTGCTTATTTATTTGAAAAATAAGTGATTCTAGAGAAAAATGTCAGAAAATCTTTTTTGTAGAGAATTGAATTTCCAAAAAAAATTATCTTTTGACATTTTCTTCTAAAATCATCAGTAATAGAGATAGTTTGATATTTAACCAGATTTAAAAAAATTATGAATATATATTCGTACCCTAAAATAACTAGCTCTCCATATTTAGTAAGAGACTTTGTTTTCTCATGATTATGATGGCTATTGCTTCCATGAGATGGATTAACATAGGGACGACTGTGATTATGTTTTGTTGTTGGACTGTGCGGCTGATCAACGGTATCTGATGATTGTTCAACGACGAGTGGACTTTCAGTACCATCACCGTCAGATCTAGAAACCCCAAAACCCAAATAAACACATCCATCACCCTCTACACAAATTAAATTAGTAGAAGACTCACCGAATAACCATCCTGTGATTATACAACTCCTTCTTTACTTAAAAAAAAACCACTGAATTTATCTGAAAAATACTCTTCAGATGCCCCAAATAACTCTACCTACCCTCAAAACTCCAAATGCTCTCAATAAATAAATTAAAAACTCTTCACAATAGACTCCAAAGACTGACGATAAATTAATTGTCGAAGCCAAAATCTTGTAATCAGTCTTACGTTCCAATAATTAATCCCTCCCCCTCAAATATTCACTCTTTCACCGAAGTAAACACTGATAAAATTGCATTCCTTCCTTACGCACATCATGAGAATGAGTTAACGATTGCATGTTATCGGGTTGAATATTATTCGCAATATATACGTATATACATTCTTCTTTTATTGAATTACTCCCTGACAACACGACACGTACATATCACGAATGAAAAGACTCATAGAGAAATTTAAATACAGTATTCTGTCTTATGCAGCAAAAAATGAGAGAAGAGAGAAAAAAAAAATTCACATCTAATTTATCTAATGATATTTATAAATAATTCGTTTTTAATTGCAACTTGTTTCTCTCCCTCTCTCTTGAGTTTAATTACTGGATAATTTTAATAGTTTGACAACAATTCACACACACAAGCCACACCACTCTCAGTCCAAACAAACACAGTATGTGTATATGACACATTTTTAACATTCATTGTATTTCAGTCTTCCCATTTAGTCTTCATTGAATTCCACTTTTGTACCCCCGTGAATGTGTTTACGGATATGAGGGTACAACGGCACTTTATGAATTTTTAATGAATGTCTGCCGACTTTCCAGTGATGAATAATACTCAATTGTTGGACGATGCTGTTTCAGAAAATGCTGGATACCGACATATTCACAATATTCAACACCATTATACAATGCATCCACTTGTTTGTCTATTTTTAGGGGCTAATGTGAACTGATTGTCAGATGATCGGTGGGTTCACCCTTGGATTGTATATCACTGATGATTAAGGCTTTTTACAGGGGGAATTTTCAAAGTTTTTTTTATCGGGAAAATTTCAAGCACTATGGAAGTATTGTTCAGGTATATTTATATTATCGTTGGGTGACTGGAAAAAAAGGAATTATCGATAGTCAATACTACCATGTTTTTCCTCCCTCTCGCTTGCTCATTCGCGTTTGTTTCGGTATTGAGGATCTCCCGGAAACCGCCATATTGAGACAAGAACGGAAGTGCGACTTGACCGGGAAAATTTAAAATTCTCAGAGAGATGAAAGATTGATTAAAGGATTATTCTTCATCGATTTTTTTTCTTCGCCAATTCTCGTTAAACACATTTTTCACTAGAGACGGGAGTGTTTATATTATCGTTCTAATCTCGCGAACTAATATGGCGGATAAATAGCGCCATCTATGACGACGAGTGTTTCATCGGGGGAGAGTGAGTGTTTGGGTGGTTTTACTCAAAAAATTACCAATATAAATGATTGCAATCTATCTTGCAATTAGAACCAGTGCAAAATAGGAGAAAAAAAATGGAATATCGTCAGTTGTATATCCAAGAATGCTAGTCACAGTGGTAAGTCACATTTGTTTCCTTGAAAACACATCTGACATCAGTTTAACTCTATATAACCTGCTCAGAGTTGTTTCGGATGTTTCAGTGTGTCAGATACCGTATTAGAGTGTCAATGTAAATGAGATAAAAAAAAAATCTTCTCATGTTTTTTGTCTTTTCTGTCTGATTTATCAAACAGGTGTTTCTTGGTGATGAGACGAGCCCAAAGAAAATGGCAAATTGAATATATTGAATTTTTAATACAAGTGAAGGTGGTAAAATTGGTGTGATAAATGAAGCGGTATGCTTGAGGATATACAGTGTCAAATAATTGTGGAATGAATGAGGAAGAGTTGTTGAAACGATCCGCGGCTGAGCGGGACAGAATTTTCAGTAATTACGATCGTGGAAGAGAGCCTGGTGCACAGATTGATTCATGGGAGGATCCTGGATATGAAGTTTATCACACTACTGACAGATATGGATTCATTCAGTGAGTATTTTATCTATTCATTCATCATTCCAATTCTATTGAATCTATAGAGATTCCATTTCATCACGGAAATTCATGAAAATTGGATTGAGTGTCAATGGAATTTTTTTACGATTGGGAAGCAATTTTTTGGAGTTGAGAGGGTCAGTGGAAAGGGCGGGAAAGATTCTGGTTTAACGGGATTTTTGAAATTTTTTTTTGAGGATGAAATTAGGTTCAAAATAAAATTGATAAATAATAATGCGGGTTTTTTTGTCGGGATGTTTGCAGTTTCGAGGAAAATTTCTTTATTTTTCGTTCGAGAACTACTCATTATCTTTTTCAATTGTTCATTAGAGACAATAAACTGATGAAACAATTTTCCCCCAATTTTTCGTCTCTTTTTTTAGTGATAAACGATTACCACGTAAACATGAATCGAACGAAATTAAAATGCACCATGTCGAGATGGAGAGAGTTAAAAAGTGGGAGAAAATGACGAAGCACTGGGACAGTCCAGCGACTAAAGAAAAATTGAGAAGGAGAATTTATAAAGGTATACCCGATAGATTCAGGGGTCAAGTGTGGGCTCTACTGCTTGGTATTCATACATTGAAACAGGAGCAGCCTGGGAAGTATGACGAGATGCTCAATCTTGCCAGACAGTGGTCGACTGAGATACGACAGATCGATGCTGATGTTGCTAGACAATACAGAGATCATATTGATTATAGGTATTGGTTTTATTGATTTTATCCTTTCAACCTTGTCTCTGCCAGTCTGGACAAATAAAACAATATTTCAATCATCAGAAACAATGAATAATTTTATTGAATTAATTCAATTTGGAATTGAAGTTGTGGAGAATAATGTATAAGTCATAAAAATTCATACATATTAGCTTGTTAATTCCCTTCAACGAATATCTTTTGATGAATTTCTAGAAATCTCTTTTCCAAATTATTGTTGTGATTTCTAGTACTTCACTGACGAGTCAAATTTTCAAAAAACTAAAAGAAGAAGAAATGAACCTCAAAAAGATGAGCTTCTTCGTTTACTCTTTTATTGCAAGATTATTAGGATAACCTGATGTATTGATGAAATTATTTTTTTACTTTTCTTCAGGGAAAGATATAGCATTAAACAGAGGTCAATGTTTTACGTATTGGCAGCCTACAGCATGTACAATATGGAAGTAGGTTATTGTCAAGGAATGTCAGTATTAGCAGGACTGTTGTTGCTTTACATGGACGAGGAGGACGCATTTTGGGGCCTCTCTGTGCTCCTCGCAGATAAGAAGTACAGCATGCATGGTTTGGACGATTTTTTACTCTTGCATTTGCTAATTATCGACTGATTAAACCCTTATAAAAACCTCTTCGTTTCTTAAGGAGATCCAAGTATTTTCCATCATTCTTTTTTTTTTCACGAGATTATTCAGTTATTCAGCTATATGCAGAACATTAGTGGTCAAAATGCACTTGGATCACCTCAACTTTTTTACATTTACATTTTAATTTGTTTTTCGATTTTTGTACCTAACGATGCTTTTATTTTTCAAAAAAATTGATAAGATAATGATAAACTGATAAAATTGTAATAATTTCAGGCTTTTATATCGATGGATTTCCAAAGTTGAATCGTTTTATCGAGCACCACGACAAAATAATGACTAAATTCCTTCCAAAATTGAAACGAAAATTAGACAATTGTGGCTGTGACTCAATACTGTACGCACTCAAGTGGTTTTTCGTTGTTTTCCAAGAAAGAACACCCGTGAGCCTTGGTCTGAGAATTTGGGATGTATTCCTGCTGGACGGGGACCGTATTTTATCTGCAATGGCATACACAATAATGAAATTACATAAACGTTATCTGCTCTCATTGGAGGGGCTCGATGAGTTTTGTAATTATCTGCAGATTAAATTGGAGAAAGACTTTCGGTATGATGATGACACTGTGATTAGCGCTATGGAGAAAAATCAGGAGGAGCTTAAACGTGGTAAATTGGATTATCCCGGGGGACCATTGGCTCAAGAATTACCAAGAATTCCATTTGGAACTTTTAAAGAGCCTTCATTTACCAGTAAAGTGGGACGAAGAGCGGAAGAATTTTCCGAGGCTCAACTAGTCCTTCGAGAGTCTGTGGCACAAAGAAGAGACCTAGCTGTGACGGAAGAGACACACAGCAGTCCAATTCCAGCAGATCCTCCCAGTGGTAGTGACTTGGGTGGCAGCAAATTTTCATTTGATCCCAGTATGGATGAATGCACCTCCCCTCACGGCTCTCGTCGCTCTCTAGCCGATACTTCTGTCACTTCAACTGCTGATTTATCAGTCTTCAGTTCAGCAACAAGATCACAGGCCCTCGACAACAGTTTGGATACTCAGAGTAATATATCTGTTGGTTCATCAGGCAGTGGTGGACTTCCCACTCCTCGTGCTACCCCTCATCAGCCCTCCCCAGACGTTGTCCGGATCTATGTACCTTATTCACCGCTATCACCAAATTCTTTCAAGGAGGATCTACAAAGAACCCTTCCACGTTCACTCGAAACTAATAAAATAAGGATTAAAATTGATCCTGATGAAACGCCAATTGTTGAGAATCTCAAACCATTCGCACTCGATAGTCCAGACGTTGAACTCGATTTGAAATAACTTTTATTTATCTTTTATTGAGATTGGACGCTTATATTCCAACAAATGGAAGGGAGACAATTCTGCAGCAAAATGGTAGAGAATGAAGGAGATGAATTGAAAAATATCTCATAGATTGTTTGATGAATATCTCTGCAATGAACAGGTTAAAAGAAAAATGAGAAAATACATTTTTCATAGGAAATTTGATTTTTTACACAAAAAATCTTCTCATAATGTTCTTCAAACCCATTAGTTGGAGCGATATTGCCAAAGAAAATTCGACAAATTTATCTGTATTACTTGACTATTGAATAATTGTCTCACTTTTAATGGATTTGGCACTTGGAGAAAGCAATGTGGAATTTTTAGTATGTAAAACAGTGATGGAAAGAAGCTCATTTCCCTAGCTTTTGTTCAACACCAGTTAAATTCTCTTTGTCTTCATTCGCAAATTATCCGTGGAGATGATCCAAATTGTCTTGAGCACATTCATTCAATTAATTGGCTCTCTCAGAAGTCGCGTGTTATTATCAATTCCTTAAAGTCTTAACACACTTTTATCTCATTTCTCAAAAATTGGGATACTAATTGAAATATCAATTTATTAACTTAAGTGACACCTGTGCGATTCTCACAGAAAAAGAACGACAAATACTCTTTTTTTTTTTTTATTATTACGAACGAGAACACAGAGAGAAATGTGCTGTATTGAAGTAGTGGAACGTTATCGAGAGATTATATGTAATATTTTGATTAATTATGTAATGATATGAAAAACGAGTGTTTCTAAGGCAAAAAGTGAAAAAGCATTTTTCGTAGTTGAGAAAATTTTTTAAAAAAGAGTTGATATTTTGCCTTAAAATCAATTATTTTTGAGTTCATTACATAATTAACAGAACGAGATAAGTCAATATATTCAAACTTGAACCTGACCTGTTCTTCTTCAATCGATTGATAATAATTTGATAGTGGGATAAAATGAGGAGATGGAGCGGAAAGAATTATTTTTAATGTCTAATTTTTTAGTACTATAATTAGACATCAATTATTGAATTTTTTAAAAAAATATTCAGATTTTTCTGAGTCGATCTAGAGAGAAAATTCTTCTCCTCATTTTACTACCTCATTGAATTATTTAAAAAGAGTGCAACTCATTAATATTATTTTTCAATTGAGTATTACGAGAAAAAAAGATTGTAAAATAATGATTATGCCTATGGAACTTGTTCAATAATTGTAAAGACTAGATCTTGAAATACTTTTTCCGTGAATTGTTCACAAATAGTAGTGTATAGAATGTGTTTAAATGGCAGTATTTCGATCGAACAAGATGAAATAATTTTAAAAACAATGGGGAAATAAATTGAAAAAATCCAGTTTATGAATAATATGGTTATTGATTAGGGATATAAATTTCAATGGAAATGATGTAATAAAATTATAAGATGATAATTATTTGTGAAAATTGTAGAGTGTAAGTATTAGAAATTGAAATGATTCTTTTTTCAACATGACAATTATAATGATAATTTCGAGTAAAATTCTCTCAGTTGATTTTATTTTTTTAAGTGACTTTTCATTGTAAATCAATGCGGCAATGTATTTTCTGAGTGATGAGATTAAAGAAAATGGATTCTATAATTTGAAAAATTGAGTTATTTTTTTATTAAAAAAACGAATATGAAAAAATAATAATCTGTTTGATAATTGGACTCGCTATTTACCGATGGCGGCGCTGTTTTTCACCAATATGGACGTTCTAAGGCGCTCACGTACGTACATACACAAACTCATAATTTGCATGTGTAATGTATGTGAGCTTATGTAGCGCCTTAGAGTAGCCATGTCCAGAGGGCGTCTTGCTATTTAGCGTCCCCAATTCTCTGATAAAAAAACCTTGAAATCATATTCAATGAATTGATATTATCGACAGAGTAGCAATGAAAATATTATTCGCAGAAAATTTATCATGTATAGATGTCAGACTATACTGTTTCTTCATGCTTTCTTCTCCATTCTTGTTAATGCCGGCATAATCATCCTGTTGACGTTGCCAAAAAAGCCGCTCAATCGCCGATTTTCTCTCCAAACAAAGAAACTAAAGTCTGATCCAATTCTATCACAAGTCTCAGATTAACAATCTCAGCCTTCATCAAAAACTCATTCAATTAAAAACCTAAAAATGGCTCTGGTACCCCTAGAATCCAACCCGGAGGTAAGGCACTGATTATTATTAGCTTGAGATCACACTCCAGCAATGGAGAAACTATGAATCATCACATCTTGTTTGTGTTACAGGTCATGACCAAGGTGAAGACGACGGATAACCCATTAAATTCAATTTTTAAATGATTATTTACTCATTAGAATTTTATTGTTTTTTTCTTATCGTTTTAAGGTTTCATTTGTTATTTTTAGTTTATACATCAACTTGGAGTGCCAGACGATTTTTCTGTGGTGGATGTTTATGGATTGGATCCAGAGATGCTCGCTATGGTCACCAGACCAGTGCTTGCACTAATTCTTCTCTATCCAGACTCTGAAAAGGTTTGGATTGAAACATTTTTTTTTGCAATTGTCTGATTGATGGATATCACCCATTGTTTTCTCATTTAATTGACATTCTGGTTTATTTACAAGGCTGCAGCATATACTGCTGAACGGGTAGCTGAAATCAAGGAAAAAGGCCAAGAAGTTTCTCCAAATATCTTTCACATGGAGCAGTGTGTCTCCAACGCTTGTGGAACTGTTGCTCTAATTCACTCAATTGCTAATAATCAGGATCAGTGAGTACAAAATTCGATAATAAAAAGAAAAGAGGAGGAAAAAAAAACAGAAAGAATGATGAAGAAGAAAAAGACTGAGAGATTTGATGATTTATTATGCGTTCTTATTTTAGTTTTATGATTTTCTCTTTAGGATTCACCTTCAAGACGGTATGCTGAAGACATTCTTAGAGAAAGCCAAGGATTTATCATTCTCAGAGCGTGGAGAACTGTTAGTTAGCACTGCCACTGGAATCATTGATACTCATGAGCAACTAGCACAGGAGGGACAAACTCAGGCTCCTCAGGAAGATGCTCCAGTTTATCATCATTTCGTAGCATATGTTGAGAAGGATGGATCATTGTATGAATTGGGTACGCATTAAAAAAATTAAAATTATGAATTTATATCATTAGAGCTGAAGCAAAAGGTTGATTTTAATCTTTAATTATTCGGGCAGTGAATTATTAATCCCCAACAAATAATAGTAAATATCATTCAAATTAAATTTTCTTACCGCTTTCCTTGGGTTTCTATTTAATTTTTTTTTTCTTCATTTAGATGGCAGAAAGCCTTTCCCCATCAATTATGGACCAACAACAAAGGATCAGTTGCTTGAAAATGCCACCAAGGTCTGTGGAGAATATATGGCAAGAGACCCTGACGACCTTTGCTTCACAATGATGGCACTTGTTGCCAACTAGTAAAGCATCTTGCATTTTCAAAAATTTCAAAAAAATTTTATACTTTTAATACTTTATACTTTGGCTTTTGAATTGATTCATACCCGATGGAAATAATCCATTTATACATTGAGAATCCTTATCGTAAATGTAAGAGCAATGCTGAATGTGCTGAGAATATAATATTCGATATAAAAGAGACAGAAATTTAATAAATGTTTACAGATAATTTGAAAAATAAATACATATTTCTATGTAATCAAATTCTTCTTTTTATTTAATTAGTATTTAAGTGAATTGCATAAAAGACAGGATTTTCAACTGAAGAAAAAGAGAACAGACATTTATTTATGTGTGACTGAATTCACTTTATTTCTTCAACTATTTACCTTGCATTTCACATAACTTTCGAGAAACAAAAATTTCCTATCTTGTACACGTAATTTCTTTTCATGTAAACAAATAATTTCTTTTTTCAATTAAAAAAAAAAAACACATTTCAAAGACATAGAATTATAAAAAAAAAAAAATTTTAATACATTTCGCCTGGAACTAAAACGCGGGAATATCATTCGATTAATACTAAACAATGTTCATAATTAGTTACCAGTGCAATTCATTTTAATTAATAATAATACACTCGGTCTAACAACAAGTCACCGAAGAATTGAATTTTTCCTTAACATCAATTTTTTTTTTTTTGCATAACCAATTGCGCTAATCACAATGGATAAAATCTAGTACAATCTTTGTACATCTGCTCCGACTAGGACATTTAAATTTACACTTAAGGGTTAATAAAATTTCCTCATCAATAAATCCAAATTTATTATTCATTGAATTTCATTCAAGTTGGATAAGTGATGGGAAATGGAATAATTACACTTTTCAATATTTAACAGTAAGTATACATGTGCAAAGAGTTCTAATTCGTGACCTTCGCTGTGAGTACTCTGAGAATTATTTTGTTTTTATCAATTATCTGATCATTATTCTGTAAAGTGTAAAAAGAATCTTTTACTTGATCACTTTTAGTTCCACATTATTTCCGATAAAAACTCTTCAGCGGGACGAATTTCAATGGATTCTTTCCCTGGAAACACTCATAAATCAAAGGGAATTGAACCTCGAATTTTATTGAACGATCTATTGAGAATTTTGCAACTTATCTAATTCTATCAATCCGTTTAAAAATTATTTTGTGATGCTCAATAATTGATCTGTGTTAAACGGTCAAAAATTTCGTAAAAATTGAGGAAATAATTTTCTCCATCAGTGGTAAAAAAAAAATATTCTTTTCCCACAAAATTATACAAAACTCCTTTTAAAAAATTATTCCATCCATAATACACAATAGAAAAGAGCGGGGTCAAACTAGATTTAAGAAAAAAATACTTTCTTAAACTACTTCTCCCCTATTTTCTATGTATTTAAAAAATTTATCGAGTACTTGTAACACGTCCCCACGACATTCGGCAATGTAGTCTTTGGATAATTAATATAAATCTTCTTAAAATCTAGTAGTCGCGGTGGATGGCAGGCGGTTTTAAACAAACAGGGAGGCGGGAGATAAGTGAATATCAGTTAATGAGAGTCACCCTGAGGCTCATCACGATCGTTCGAATGGAGTTTTCCCGTTTATCTTCTTCGTGGACCAGCCACCGTTTCAAGTACAGTAGGCCCTGAAATACCTCAGGGCGACTCGGTGCACCAGAGTGATCCCAATTCGTGCAGATTTGTTTTTTTTTTTTTTTTTTTCTCTTTCGATTTAAAATCGTCCCTAAGTACACTTGCTTCTCCTCTCTTCCCTTCATTCGTATCTTTCTTATTGAGATTGGAATGTCAAGGAGAATTCCTTGGACATGAGAATTTCATCCATCTTCATCACGTCATCCTCGTGTCACTTGGCGTGTTGTTTTGGTAGGTGACGTTTCATGTGTAACGCAAGATGATCACTCCTGGCAAATGAACGCTCACATACTGCACACTTGAAGGGTTTAGCACCGGTATGTTTACGGTAATGTCGTGTTAATTCGTCGCTACGGGCAAATCTCCATTCACACTCTGGCCATTGGCACTGATAGGGTTTTTCTCCTGCAATGGAAAATGAATGAAATATATTAATAATCAATATAATTTGTTGTTACAATATTTTTGTATTAAATCGATACATTTTTCTCAAATTTCAGAAAATGAAATTGATGTATTTCCATAATTTTAAACGAGTAAATAATGTTTTGAAATTGGAAAAACTGTTCTGATGTACATATGAGAGAGAATCGAAGGTGTGGCGTTCTATTAATTGAATGAATAATGCGCTCATTGGAAAAATAACTGTAATTCAGCATGATCTACATCGCAAATCAATATTCATTTGCATGTTTCCAATGTGAATTGGTTTACAAATTATTCCATGATTATATCCCAAATTGACAGGTTCAGAGGAATCTATCAATTTTTATTTTTTTTTCACGTATTTTCTGCAAATAAAATATTCTGCAATATTTTTCTCGAAAACAGTGTAAAAGAATCTGCACAAAACGTTTGGACTCCTCTTCCCCGAAATTCAAAATAATTTGTATAAACTTAATTCGCCGATCAAAATATTTACATTTCTGATGCTAAAAAAATGGATGAAAATGCAAAAAAAAAATATTGATTAAAATATTTGAAATTCCAAGGTGAAAGAAAATTCACAGTCATTGGAAAAATCAATAAATAATGTATGAAAATTTTAAGGAAGGAAGAGGATACATATATCGAGTCCGGCTAGAAAGTGAGGAATGCTGCTTGCCTCGCGCCCGCGCACACGCCAACCCACCCCGAAGACATCTACACACGCTTCCCCTGTTAGACTCACACGAATTCACGATATCCCGTCCACATATGCACCACCGTAAGAATGAAAATACGTACATAGTGAAATACCTGTAGGTACCTCTTCTTGAATGCGTGTTGACCGTCGACTTACGAGATGGCGCGTCCATTCACGAGATATACCGGTGTGCCACGTGCCGGAGGCTCTTAAACGGGCTACCGATATTATTCATTTGATTTTTCGTCTTTTTTTTTCATCTCTTATCTATCCAATATATTCAGATTCTCATCTTTGATAAAGTTTTTAAATTTTAAACTTTGGTTCATGAATTGAATTTAATATTTTCCATTTTTTCGCGTGTATTTGCATAATCATTATTGATTAGTAGATTAAACACACAGATGACCACTTACTATTTACCAATTCCACTCTGGTAGATAGCTCGCGAATAAAATATTCATTTCATAAACATAACCGTCTGATTTTTTTATGGAAAGTAGAATAGCTAACTGTGAAATTATAATCTCCTCATATTGCCCATTAGCAATCTCAAACTTTGATAAAATATAAAAGTTGAATTATTTTATCAATTTTATTATTTCTCAATGAAACCCGAGTTATTGAATGATTTTTATTGCTATGAATTGTCTTTTAAAATAAAAATTTCTTATAAAAATGAGCTTTTGCTAAATTAACTCAATTTTTTGAAACGAAAATAAAAAATAAAAATAAAAATGTCTCCATTATTTATTGATTTCCCATGGAATACAATACTCATCACTCTGATCAACTGTTGCCAAGTGATTTTACACGGAAATTGAAATTCAAAATGAACCGTTGAACCACAGGTGAATATTCTCCGCAGCATAATGGTACATTTGCGCTGTAAACTCGAGTGTAGCACCGTATGTGAACGTCTTGGGATGTGGGTCGCTAACTCGGCATTGCACATAATCCCATCTCACCACTATATAACCCGTCTCTTTATACACTCACTGAGCACCCACACACGATTCCAAGCATCGAACCACGCCCTGGAGCGCATCGAACACTATTTTAGCATTATTATCATTGAATTTCCGCAATCTCCTGACCATTAAATTATTCAAATTATTTTTAGTTAGTTATTCTACCTATATTATGTACCTGTGTGTATCCGCTGATGTGCCTTTAGGTGAGAACTCTTTGTATAAACTTTCGTACATCCTGGGAAAAAAATAAATGTGCTTTTATTCGTCAATAATGAAATCATTTGGATTAAAAAGACTTTTTTTTTTTTTTTTTGAATATATTTGTAAAATAATTTGTCAATTATCGACTCGATTATTTTCATCCCTTATTCACATCATTTTCGAATAAGAGTGAAAATATTTTACAAATATGTAAATAAATAAATGGGATTGAAAATATTCTCACCAATAAAGTCACAATGATGGACCCTCCTCTTCTCCAATTCTGGATTATTCCTACGATTAAATTTGGTAATTGAAGCCGTCTGAATCCTGTGGTTCTGATTGATCATGGATGGCTGGGGATAAGGAGGTGGTGGTGTTCGTCTGGGTGGTCCACCGAGTGGTGATCCTGGATCGGATATTGGGGGCGTTAAAGGTGAAACATACATGAGCCTCGTCATTGATCCATAGAGGGGCGAGGTTGCACTACCACTCTGGTGACCATGATGATTTGTCTCATTATTATTATTATTGTTATTATTATTAAATGTCTTGAGACCCGTTCGATGATCATTATTTGACCTTGGATAATTGTTTATATTGTTGTGACGTCCCTCGAGTAGATGGAGTGTCGGTTGTGGATGAATCGGTTCACTCTTTATTTCCACTGGTGATAAAACAGGTGAGGTTATGTCATCGGTCTCCATTTTGACGTGGGAGACATTTTGAGGTGTTGATTGAGAGCCAAGCATGTCAGCATTCTCAGGATCGAGTTTCTGAATACTCGAGGTAATGTCCTCCCATAGTGGTGGCCTGAGAAAAACATCGTCATCTGTACCTGCTGGCTGACTCCTCGTTGACACAAAACTCGCTTGAGGTCGGCAGGGATTTGGTCCACTCGTCTCAAAAAAATCATCCATTGGCAGTGGTTCACGTGACGATTTATCGGGATCATCGTCGTCGAGCTTCTGGAGTTGCTCCAGGTCCTGACGGCAGAGGAGTGTGTCCAGGTCCGACGTCTGCTGGAAAATAAACAATTACCAGAAATTAATTCATGTTCGTATATTGAATATATTTTTAAAATTTTCAATGGGATTTAAAAAATATTCTCTCTTTATAATTCATAAACGTCAAGATTAATATTAGTCATTCTGTTTATATTATAATTTGTTGAATTTAATTGCAAAAATCAACGAAAACATGAAAAAAAAAAAAAAAAAAAAAGTTGCTCCATAACCCCCAAGGGATTCGATCCGAGGCGGAGGGAGGAATCATGAGGGATTCAAAGGGCCGCATAAGGAGTGACTGTGCCTTATGCTGATGTCGAGGGGATTTAATATGCAACGAGTGAATCCAGTGGACTTGATTATTTTTTTTTTAATTTCCTTTATTTCACTTTCCTTTTCTCCTCTCTCATTTCTTCTCTTTTCAAAAACAGAAGAAGCATGTATATGAGGTACGAGTTCTGTCGTAGGTTGGAACCGCACATTGCCGCGTCATTCTCTCCCTTTCGTATATTTATGATTTGTACACGCTCGTGAGTCTCCTCCCTCCGTCGACTTTTGTACAATGATTATTTTCTGAATATTTTATAATGGGTAACAAACAAGGTGGTACAACAAGAACACAACCAAGAACATTTTTGATGCATTTTTCTTCTTCAGGATGACTTATTGATGAATGATATATAACGGTGGGGTGCTTTCATGATGGTTTCAACACCAGTGAAATGTTGTTCACTATAACATCACGAGGCTTGTGTGGCTGGAGATTGTATGTGCGTGGGGTTTTATTTATTATTTTATTCATCATTTTTATACATTCTTTCAACCTCAATTGATACAACTACGGATAAATTAATATAACACAGATTCAAACATTAATTGTAATTATTTTTTTCACATGAAATAAAACATAAAATGTTTAAAAAATAATTTCCCACCTATCCTGACGACTTTAATAAAGCAATTAGGATATACAAGTCACACAGATCTCCGAAAACCTATGATTTTGTTGGTGCGATAATGGTGGATAAAAAAAAAAAAAAAATCTTCACCGTGGAGCAAAGTTCGACTCCGTCCGGCTATTAATGCTGGATAATCATAGACGAATAGAGAGATATGGAATGGAGGAGAGGTCACCGATGTTAATAACGCGTTTTCAAAGTCTCGCCGTGAGGCCACGAACCCGCAGACGGGCGGGTGTGAACCCACCAGAGTGAGACAAAAGATGAAAAATAAAAAATATGAGAATAAAGGACAGAAAGAGAGTATAACAAAAGAAGAAATGGAGGTGATCTTTTCTGCAACACCACGAGGTGGATTCATACATAAGGAACAAACGCATAAGTCATTCTTCTCAGCTTCTTAATGGCCTCATGGCTTTTATATTCTGGCACTGCAGACTGATGCATGAGTTCACCATGTTGTTTATTATTTATGAATTGAATTGAATGTAGGGCGAGAGATTTGGATGATTTAATATTTCTGTAAGAAATTCAATTTGTTGATTTTATGATAAATTCTGAATAGAATATATATTGCGATGGAAAATTGAAATTTACCATAGAAGCGAATCTATGTGAGGGAATACTCGGAAACTACTTATTTCCAGAGATATTTGCAGAATAAAATTACAGCTAAATTGCTCTTCTTTACCAAATATTTATAGTGTATAACGGTGAAGAATAATAGAAGCAATTTCCAAGGATTTTTCACGGATTATTTTACAAATATTTCACAAACTGCAAATCAATTTGTCATAATGAATGTTTTTGTTGTCGCAAGGAAATTGAATTCTATCTCAAATCCACTTCAAATAAGTGAATTAATCGAGGATATCGATATGATCTTAACCAATTTCCAATTGTGACAAAATGTTCTTTTTTTCCGTATAATTTTCTTCCAATAAAAATAAGGGGTGGGGAGAATGGCTGCCGTTTATGATGAGAGACCAGAGGGGGCGCACGCGCGCGCAGGTGATGAGGTTGATGTTGAGGAGAGCGCAGAAGCGACCGGATCGAATCAATCTCTGGGGTTGGCCACACCCTTCTTTGATCCAATGTCGTAAACGAGTACAGAGAAATACGGTATACGTCAAAATGGTATGACAAGTGGATAGTCGCCATACTTGCGGATGACTATCTATTTTTGGATTAGAGTGAAAATTTATGATATTACTTTCATCCAATTTTTTTCTTAAATTTGTGAACTTTCCGATATTTTTGGAAATTTTGCAAATTGAAGGAATGAGAGATTTCTTCTTAAGGATTATTGAGAAAGTCCCTTTCCGGTATTCTCTTGCCCGCGGGAGTCAATGCATGAAGTCAAGAGACTGAAGGGGGCAATGGATAACACGAGGTACCTTATACAAAACTCCTCTCAAAGGATAGTAACCCGAACAAGAGAGGATACTATGGACGCCTGGAAAAGAAAAAGATTCTATCTCTTCTCCATTCACTCGCCCCGGGGGTAATAAAACTTGTATACCGTCCATTATTTTACTTGCATTATCGTTATTTTACGCCCACAAAAACCTCCATATTTATGGTTAAATTATTCAGTATTAAAATTTTTTTTTTTTTCCAAGTTTTTTCAAAAGAAAACGGCGATTTCAGGGGATGATAGTGGGACAATCTTTCAAACTTGGCGCCGGGGATTTTTCAGAATTTTGCGAATCGATAAATATCATAAAGATATCATAATAATATTGAATTTTTGAGTTTAAAATGATAATTGAAAAAATTTACCGCTTTTTTAATTATTGATGAGAATCATCCCGAGTGTTTATGAACATTTATTGTTTTTACTCATTGAACCCCCCCCCCCCCCTCCCCCCTCTATCAGATTCATTTAACATTTGAATTTCCCATGATTTTTAAACAATTTGTTAAATTTTTTTCGAGACGAAAATTTCATTAAATTGCCATATGTAATATTTTAGAAATTTCCCTACACGGAGAGAATTTTTTGGTAAAAATTACCACCACATTTAAAAATTTATTAAAATTTAATTTTAAATAATAAATACCGGTAGGATAGGAATTACTGTACCGTCAGGGTAATTTGTATCCAGACAGAATGGTGAAATTTACCAACCAAACCCTAGAGTTTTCATTCAACTCTCGACAAAAATTATATTATTTATTCTCATTAGGACAATATTTCTCAAACGAAAAATAAAATTTAATTTTTATATATTAAATTTTACTAATTTCCAGTTATAGAAAAGAAGAAAAAATTTATGGAAAAACACATTTATCAAACGAAATGGTAATTTTTACAAAAAATTTCTCTCTGTATAGGATTATTTCACAATATCATATACAATTAGAGAAGAATAGCAGTAAATGTTATACATCAACGACAGTATAAACACATATATTCAACATTTGCGTCACATGAATGTTAAATTGAATATCAAAATGTCAGATTAACACGTGATGACAACCAGTGGCACAGTTTAAAATTCCCCCCACATAAGATTGTATGTGGAAAAGGGAATGCCGATTGGAGCCCAAGAGGACCCCCTCGTACGAGGGTATATCATTGTAACAATACCGTGTATTTCGTAAGTAGATTGGCATTTGGTATTGCTCCGGGAGTGAGACGCCGTCGGTCGAGTTGGATATGACCTTTGGTGAGGCACTTTCTTTGAGCCGCACGCGTGACTCGATCTCTTGGGCCAGGTATATATGCGCCAGCCAATCGAGTTACTATCGGGTGCGCGTCGGCAAACAGATACCTTTGACTTTCTATCACTATATTTCCCTTAACCTCGTAGTGTTTCTTGCATATTGCTGAGGCAATCGAGTGAATAACAGAATGTAGTCAATTGCAAGACGGAAAATTGTTGTTTTTAACGATGAATTGAGTTGAATAAATCTCTTGATTATTATTTATTTGAAAAAAAAAAAAAAAAAAAATTATTAAATAATGTACCGCTATTAGATATGATCGTAAAACCGATATGAAAATAGTAATAATCGAGATGAGCCAAGTAATGCTGATAAAAGGGTTGTTCTATCACAGTTAAACCCCACGGATGTTTAAATCGCGTGAGTGTAAAAGAGGGCCAGGGTATATAACCCAAGCGCACCGGGTGTAGGATCGATGATGAAGCAGCAGGCGATGAGGTTAAACATGTACAGTGTTAGCCAACAACGGGGGAGAAGAGATGGCCCCAGACTGGCCACGGGTCACGCACGCGACTTTATCACGTCGTTACCTCTCTTCGGCTTCCCCTTTCTTCCACCTTTCATCGCTCTCCTGTATTTGTATTTTATCATTCACTCATATTTACCACAATTTTTCACCAACTACTGAACAATTTTTATTACATCATTATTATTTTATATTTTTCAGTGATTGGACAAATTTTTTTTTTTGATCATTTCCTAAATAGATGACAAAAATGGTGAAATTCAAGGGAATAATATTGATAAAATTGATTTATAATTAACAAATTAATTTACCATGTTTAAATGAGATAAACAGAGGGGGGATATCGTTTATCTTATTGTGTACACGGGAGTAAAACGCTGACACGTGCCAATGAGGGTGGAGAGAGAGAGACTCACCATTACCCATATATTTCTCTCTCTGTATTTTTTTTTCTCTTTAATACAAGATAATGCATCGCATGCTCATCTTCATTAACTCATTTGACCCGTGTGTCTATCCAGGGTGAAATGTTAATGCGTTTGGGAAAGTATTGACTTTAAATACAATCAAAATTGACATTTCATCCCATCGACAATCATTTAACCCTTCAAATAAGATATTAAATAGGGGTAAAAATGAGTACCGGTATAATTTTTTTAACTCATAAAAAAAAAAAAAAGAATGCTTGATCTTTTCATCAAGTGTGGGAATATTTTGTCCATCAATACTCAGGGAAAATTATTTTTCCCATCATTATTGAGGATAAAGTCATAAAAGTAAGGAATTTAAAAACTATAAAAATATTTATGTCGTTTAGAAAAATTTTTAAAACCATTTTATTGACTTGATAATTGGGCTCTAAAATAAAATCACATGGTTGATCAATTTCTCATCGACATAACCGCGAAATTCCCTCATTTTCACACGCCAGATGTGTGAAATTAAATTTAATACACAAATTTAGGATTTAAATCAATTTACACTTTTTTTCAGCTCATAATTAAGCTCCAATAACTGTGATAAATTAACATTAATCACTGTTAATTACTTTACAAAGTTGCCAAGAAGTCCATCACCCCCAGTAATCCCATCCAATCAAGATAACATAAAACATTCTGAAGAAACCATTCATCTTCGTGAGATTTGGTGAAGAAAAATGCAGCGTCAAATACATTTGGAGTATTTCGATGAGTGATTGAGCGTTTGGCGCCTCCATGAGGCCATACTAATAATTCCCCCCACTATATGTGAGTCATTGAAAATGAAAAAAATAAAAAAAAAGTGAATAAGATGCCGTGCATCAGGAGGTCGTAAAAAAAGGCCAGTTAACGCCAATGTAATACGTATATACCAATTGAGAAGAAGGTGGGATGCATTAACGTGATTACCGAGTGTTATATCCGATGCCAATGAGTCTTGTTGTTGTTGATGATGGGCCTATGAGGAGTCAGCTGCTCTTTACCATGACGTTAACATCGAATGGTTTTAAAAATTCCCCCCCTGTGTAATTTGCACCTGGTGCCCAGTGTTCTGATTCCATCGGTGATCACACCGATGACATGAGACTTATGATGGTTTTTTTTTCTCTCTATCAAGGTTAAAAGTGTAATATTGAGGTGAATACAATGATGAAAAATGCATTCTGGTTTCTTGAGTGAAGTTTGAGGTGAGAATAATGACCGAAGGGTCATTCCTTGGCTCTTAATTGGAATATTTCGAAAATGGTATCATTTCAAGATTATTCTCAAAATCTAATCATTCGATTCATTCATATTTTATTTCCCTAAATTCAATTATTTTCATGCACTGATAATTTTATATGATCACTTCGACAGGATGATGACATGATACACAAGATGATAATTTTTTTTTTTCTTTTTTTCAAGGTTAAAACGAATGAAGGTGAATAGATAGAATGAAGAAAAATGCATTCTGTTTTTCATGTAAAGTTTGAAGTGATAATAATGACGCATTGGACAATCAATTTTTATAGCGAAACGAGATGAATAATGATTTTTGGAACCTCTTCTCTCTAGACGTGGGAAACAATTTTTATGCACTATTAATTTTATGATCATACCGACAGGATGATGACATGAGACGCATGATCGTTATCATTTTTTTATCGAGACTAAGAGTTTAATATATAGAATTTTGAGGTGAGAATAGAGTCATTGAGCCAGACGGTTAAGGTAATGATGAAGTTATCCACAATTTTATTGGCGATTATTACATAAAGAAAGAAAAATTCTCAAATCCATTAGCTTTAATAGTTTGTTTGACCTCGAATGAACAATTTATTTTACGTCCAAAAAAATGTCTCGTTATTCTCCCCAGAAATTATTGGCGAGCGAGAGATAAAAAAAAAAAATGGTTATAATCTACCCCAGTTAAACTAAACACATATATCTAATAGTCAACCCCCGTGACCCGACGCTTGGAGGCCCACTAATGCACTTTTAATTAATTAAATGGACGTTATAGTGTGGCCTCACCCTCCTGGCTCTCTGTTCACCTCAACATCGTATACAACCTCGCGTGTGCTCTGTGTTCACGGACACTGCTGCAAACTCATCGCTACAAATTTCCTCGTTTTTTTTTTACCACAGTCCATAAAAATAATAGGTAAAAAATTCCAATATCTGAGTTTATTACTCTAGATATTGACGTTTATGTTGATGAATTGGGCATTTTGACCTTCCAACTTGATGAAAAAATTTTTAAAAAATAACAAACAATAATAATGGACACTGTGACAAATTAAAATTAAATATATTTATCAATTAATTAACAATTTAATGAATTATAAATGAAATTGAGATTCGTAGTAATAAAAAAAATTTCTATGATAAATGAATGTGTTATTTAAAAGTACATGTAATTCTTACGTACTCTATAATTTAATGTCTGAAGAAAAATCCATGCTACTTAATTCGAATGCCATAGTTTGCCTCTGAAGTGCATGGTGGGACCACCCCAACGCTCAGCAGGATCGCCGTAGGAGCGCTCTCATAATTAAACTCGACGATGACATTTGATTTAGGTACTAACTCCCCAGCTTCTTCATCTCTCGTATACGAAAATACGAGAGAAAAACAAAATACGATGATATCTAGTCTATAATCCGATGTTGCACACTGACTTTGTAATAAATTTCCACAATTGAAAAAAAAAAATTGTGTGAAAAATTGAAGAGAAAATCAACTCTTTCTCTTCAAAAATATTTGCAATATTAAAACATAAAATTTTGGGGCTTGTCTCAATTTTGTAAAGAATGAAAGATGTAAATATTTTCATAAAATTATTATTTCATGTATCAAACCTATTTCAAACAATTTAGCAAGCAAAATTGTAAATAATACAAATAGCACGATTGAAATGAGGATAAAACGTGATTGGTAACTCACCATTCAAGTGTAACACTAAAATTTATCTACCGAGAAAATAATCACGTCGATATTCCCTAGCTTTTATATATTATTATTTCATAATTTTTTTTTTTTTTTTTAATTCTCCCCGTTGTATATATGACAGGTATAATAAATGTCGTGAAGACACGACATTCAATATCTCACAATTAAGAGCAAACGCCTAGACACCTGATCGTGGTTGGTTTTCAAATGGTAAATCCAGCATAACGTGACCTGGTGAATGCATGAAGCATAAATAAACTTATGAAATCACCGTAACTTGGTAGATAAATGTGTACCTCTCGTACTATAGAGATGATAGTTTTACAATTTTTCTTCTTTATATTTTTTTATGTGACAGTAGAGTCATGGGTGAAGCTGTGCAGAATTACTTGACAAGGTAGGGTCGAGATTTTTTTTTTTTTTTCATGAATTATATGTGGATTTTGACGCTCGAGTCAACCATGAACAATTCATTATATAGTAGTTATGGAGTTCCTAATAACTTGTTATTAATGGGTAGTCTCTCTTTTTCATGTTTATATTCAGTAAATTATCTTTGTTTGGAGATAAAGATAAAAGTATATTAATATCGCGATTACCTCGGAAGTAGGACTTTTAGTGGTTATATTGAATACATGAGAATTCTCTACAGAAAACGGTATAAGTGAAATGTTTTTTTTTTTTTTTGGTAGTATGGTTTTAGCGGAGGTATATAAAAAATTATGGTTTAGTGTTTTATCGAGTGATTTCAGTTTTATGGTGATGTAAATATTTATTATGATGTGAAGGAATTCTCAATGTTTTAATGTTAACTCTATATTCACTCGATGATTAAAAAAATTTATTGTTTTTATTTCGGCAGTTTTGCAATATCAGTTTAATCCTGGCGTCAGTTTTCGATGAATATCTCGGTATCTGAGGGAGATAGTGAAATTTTTATTATAATCTTTCTTGTAGAGGAAAATGAGATCTACAAAAAAGGTCCTTATAAGAATGCCTCTATCTTCCATAGATTCCAAGATATCCATCAAAAACTGACTTCAGGATGAAATCAACTTGAACTATTTTACCAACTCGCTACTGAATTGAAATTTAATTGAAAGAAAATTTACATAATTTTCATTTTTATTAGAAATTCATAAATATTTATTTTCCATTTTTCTCCAACTCGAATTGATGCTCAAACATGCAAAAAAAAAATGGGCAAAAAATTTTCAAAGAGGGACTGAAAATTTCATTTTATTTTATTTCTACGAGAACTTGTTAATTAAATGGTTTATGGGTGCGACCAAATATTCCAAGTTTTTATAGTCAATTAGCCACGGTTCCTCCTCGCACTGGAAATATCCTTCCAAAGATGTGGTATAGTGGTGGTTGGGCCAACGGTAGACAGGGAGGATGTAAGATTCAGGACGATTAGAATGAATGGCCACCATAAATCAGCCCCCTCGTTGGTGCTCTTCACGTGTGGGTCCAACAAGAAATAGCAAAAAGGTGAGTTGGTTAAGGGGGGGGGGGGGGGGAGGTAAATGGCAACCCTACGAGGACAACACTTCTTGGATTTTAAAAAGACTCTTGTGCCTTAATTTCGTAACTTGTGTCCCTTTTTCGTTAGCCATTCGTTTTGCCTAATATACCTCCTTTAGCACTGTCCAAATCTTGATCTACTGGCTCTTGTATACTCTCACTGGCTTGTCGTTTAATGTAACAACATCCAACCTTTTGAATTTATCGATACTATTTCTTAATCCGTGGGCACTGAACTTTAGTTTAAATATAATTCAATGGTTCAATGTTCAACGAGTTGACACATACAATTTTTCTGGATTGAAGAGAGGAAATAAATCTTGGAGGAGAGTAGACAAAAGTTAGGAAGAACCCTTGAGAAAATTTCAGATAATAAAAATAATTTTATTGCAAATGTCTTTGATTAGTTCAACGAAGAATCTCATAAAATTTTCTACAAAAAGATAGGCATCTGGAGAAACTGAATACTTCAATTACTAATAAGACGTCATTCATCGACTCATACATAACTGTTAACCATCTCAAGGGTTCAATTACATCATTTTCATGATTTTTGGTACTTCTACATTTAGAGAATGACAATCTCCATGGGTATAATATGTTGATGGAATAAATTGCAATTTCCTTCCTATGATGTAAAGAAAAAAAAAAATGGCAACTCTATGGTAAGCAGATGAATCATGAGTGAACCGATGAATAAATCATCTGTAATGAATAGGCTGGGGAGAATGGAGTATTAGCAATCTGATGAACTGATCATAATCATTTTTTTATATATTGTGTTGGGTAGGAAGAGTTGACGAGTATAGGATAGTTCAATTTAGATTTTTCAATTTAATCCAAAGTTGAATTTTGACATGGAATTCTAGAATTCAAGTTATTACAATTAATTAAATTTTTTTATTCTCAAGAAAATAAGGAAATATATAATGAAAAAAAATAATACCAAGATCTCAGCTGTGTTTATCCACATGACATGAGCCCAACAAATCCTCATTTAAATCTCCAAAAATTCAGCTCGTTATATATTCCAAGGTATGCGTGTAACAAAATGCATATTCCAACACCATACGATGCCTATCTCCATCACCAAAGTTAAGAACCATCGACGTCGAAATAGGATTACGTTATATTCTCGTCTTCATTAGGTAGATCCGATCAGGGATGATGATATGTGAGTGAGCCTCCTCGAATTTTTCATTTAAACCGGAAGATAATTTCTACATTCTTTATTCATTCATAATATATCTGTCGTAAATATTATCTTTGTGCTGTAATAGTTGAGGATTAATAAAATAAACATAAAGATACAAGGACCACCGAGTTCCATTGAATAAATCGTTAATTTCATGTTGAATTAGCAATCCTCGAGGACATAACTGAATCTTCGGTACAGAGAAGAGATTTTAATGTTCATAACTGTTGAAGAGGTATTAAAAATATTATTACTTGGGAAAGAATTATAAAATTGTGATAAAAAATATTGAAAAACCTTTTTTTTTCGCAATTTTTTTTATAATTAATAAAAGTAAAAAAAAAAAAATTTCCTCCTTCTTAATTGAATTAATTTTCAGAGGCCATATATAACATGATTATTATTCAAAATGATTTTAATAATAAATAATTCATGAATAATGTAATTTTACTCGTTAAAAAATTAATAAAAATAATTTTCAAGACCTTGAAACAAATTAATAATACCAGTACTGTGTTCTGTTGACAGAGACAGGGATATATTATATGAGAAGTACCTGAGGAGCAGACTTAGAAGCCAATTGACCGGTTGGAATGCATCATTGTACGCTTCAGCAAGGGGCGAAGAGGCGAAAGGAGTAAGATAAGACGCGTAGGCGTTTTTAGAGACGAAAGAGAGTTGGAAGGACGTTTTATCCGTGTGAGGATGCCATCAGGTACGTGTATACCTTGTGCTCACTGCAATACAACGAAAACTAGCCACTCTGGCTGAGGCTCTCCACTTCACCCCTTGTCCATTGATCTTGGGGACAGTGAGCGTGTTCTCTGATGGGGTCATCAGTGCGAATTAACATACTGGGTGGACTTTGCGTGCGTTAAGGTTGAAATAAACAACAATGAGGTGGTCTAGTCTGAGTCATTCAGCTTTTATCTCATGTTCATCATTTTTTTTTTTTTTTTTTTCGCGACACAATATTTAGGAAAGAGAATTAGCTTGAAAATATTACTTTCCTATCAGATATTTTCAATCGACGAAAATTATCATTCAGATGAGATAATTATAATAACTGACAATTTTTAATGAAAAAGACCAACTATTAGCCTGAAAATGAAAGATTGCTTCAACAAAAAATTGCTACTCATGACAGGAGGAGGAAGGGGAGGAGGGCATTCAGAGATATCCAAGGATCGATATTACCCTCTTGAGGTGATTGGAGATCCGCGAGATTGGTTCACCTTCGAACCACAGACACAATGAGACAATTATGGGGATGGATGAACATGTAGATAGTAAACGGATTAGTCCGGTAGCTATTTTTTTTCTTCATCTTTCAATCTGAGGATAATCTCTATACAACTCCAGCTTCAATCAAATGTTGCTGTCCCCTCGTGCTCAACCTGACCATCGCATTTGTCACGAGTCACTTGGTTGACATCAAAACATACCATCTCTCACTTATTATTGCGTCTGTCCAACATTGGATCACTTGATTTTTCTTCTTTTTTCTTTTCCAGTGAAAAAATATGGTCGGATGTCATTTTTATGACAAAATTGTTTTGTCCATCAGTTCTATACTGACGCACAGCTGGATCCTAATCGCCTCGGAGATGAACGATATAGCATGGTGATTTTCAGGTGAGTCAGGGGATCATGCGATTTGGAGATGAAAGGAGAAAATGGAGAGGGAATTTTTTAGATTATTTTCTTGGATTTTAGAGGGATAAAAATCTTAAAGAGAAAATTATGAAGTTGCATTTTCATTCATAGAATATTCAAAATACATTTCTCATCATGTCACTCTTTTTTTTTTTCTTGTATTGAAAAAGAAATTTTTTATTATTCAATGGACCACTGGGGTACAGAGTGATTATATAATTATCTTGATCTGAGTGATCCTCTTAGAAATAAAAATTCAAGGAATTCTAGAGAAGATATTATTTCACTTGTTGCATTCTATAATTTCATTCATTCAAAATTGTGTTCAAAATTATCTTTGAGTGTTGGGAAAACTCTGAGAATAACGATTAGATTTTTAAAAAATTGACAAGTAAATAATTCAAATTTATTTCCAAAATTTATGACTGAAACCTCAGGCGACAAAGTGCAATAAATTGACGCGTTAAACTCCTCACATTTCAACCGCAAAAGAGGAGTTTGCTGAGTGGTTAAAAACACCAGGAGAGACGATTTATTTATTTATCCTGGTGAACCAAAACGAGAGTACAATCTAGAAGGAGGAGCACTCCTCATTTGTGATCTATTAATTATCCCTCTCCTCTGAAAAATAATGGGATTAAACTTTTCACGATCTGTATCTGCGAACTTTTTGAATTTTTTCCGAGGAATTTCTATTTTTTTTTTTTTAGTGACAAAATAATTTTTTTTTTCAAAGTCATCTTTCAGCATTTGAAATAAGCTGAAGTGGCCACTTGACGAGAAGATCAATTGAAAAGCAATATCCCCTGTGGCGTAAGAAAATCACGCCCCGGGGGTAGGGTCAAGTGACTCGACTAATCATTGAGGGAGAGAACCCAGGAAAAAATCACCATCACTGATGCCAGAGTTTATTCCCAAAAGATAGAGAAGGGAGAATTTTTCATTTTGGCCAAATCAATCATCATTATTCAATGTTCAACTTTTACAATTCTGAGAATCGATTTCTCAATTTTTTTTTTTCCCCTATCTGAAAAATGAAACGTTTGAGGGGAAAAAGAAAAAAATTAATTATTTGTGTTGTTAGAATTCTTCTACTACACGAATAAATTTTTATTACACTCATGAAATTTTATAATTTATGCATTGCAAACTTTTAAATTAAATTAAACGACATATTTAACTGTTTTACAATTCATTCAGAAAGATTACAGAGCGATTAAGAATAAGACAATAATTCAACTGATTTTATACTGCTCTCCTATCAATTGTCCCAATGTTCAAGTGTATAAAACAGCTCATTCTTTAGAATTGATCGAAAATATGAATCATTTTCTTCAAAAGAAAAAAAAAGAAAAATCCATTAATTCTATCTGGAAAAATTTCAACTTCTCCACAGATTCTCATAATTTAGAATTAATTTCCAATACTTGAGAGCATAAATTAATTTTAACTAAAAAAAATGCAGTCAAGATACCGAATATCTCACCTCTCTTCAATATCACAATTAATCCCACATTATGAATTATTGATCATCAATTTTCCGAGAGAGAAGACTGGCTTTTTCCCATAAAGAGCAGAAAATTGAATAAAAACTTGAAATGAAATTCAACAACTTCACCCGACATACACGGAGAGAGGAGACGGGCAGATTACCCATGTTTTGCGTTTTAGAAAGACACCCGTTCTCTTACACCATTCTACATCGTTCATGTCCATAACGGTTTTGTACTTTGCCGATAGCTCTCTTGTACATGATGTTGTATTCACGTGATAAAAGATTGATAAAGCAACGGACCCAATTAGGCCCTCTTGCATATAATAACAAATTTTCTATTTTAAGGTAAATAACCATTAAAAATCGTTAATTCAATCATGCAATAATTATTTTGATTAATTACAATATTAAAAAATTTATAACAATAGTCCATATTCCCCTACCAAAATCACGAAACAACAAAAAAATATTATTCAAAAAGAGAGAAAGAAAAAAAAATTCGAATCAGTGGATTTCCAACAATACCCGGCTCATTAACACCGATATCCTCAAAAAATATCCGGCCGGAAATCAGTATAAACGATTATTCTGAATCGCTGTAACCAGTCAGTGAGAAAAAAAAATAAATAAAAGAGTGGGGGTAATGCCCATTGAATCGAGACGATTCCTCGAGTGCCCTAGGCATACTCACTCGTCCATGCATCCGGAGGAGTCAAAAGGTGTATGTTAATACCTCTGCTGCGTATACACACGTCTGAAACCTCAACCCCCCCCCCCCTCCCTCTATTTTATTTCTGTATGATTACCGAAGGCACACACGCGGGGTTGCGTGGGAGTAGCTTGACCGAACCATTGGAATCCACATAACGGGAATTTCCGTTGATCCATCGGTGGATTATGGGCCTCAACTTTTCAGGTTTTCAAAACATTTCTGATAAGCCAACTCATTTTGGGCAAGCGGAACATTTTTTTTTTTTTTTTTCATCTTCTCGTTTCAACTCATCTTTTGCCTCAAACACTCGTAATGCTCGTGGCGATGGAGAGAGGGGAAGGGGGGGGGGGGGGGTGGGGGGTCGTACTGCGCATGGTCACGAATACTGAGCCTCATAAATATTTATCCCATGGGTGACACTAACTATCCGGAATACAAAAATTTTTGTAATTGTATCTCTCTCTCTCTATTTTTATACCTTCTCATTTTATGTTTTTTCTTCTCTTCATTGTCGGTATATGAGGATTATAAATCATCATACTGTACACCTGGTTTATTCATAATAATAAATTTAAAAACAGATTATCAGTGATTTTCTTTCAATGTCGTGCGAGGGGCTCGAGTTATTATATTTTTAAATTTGTTATCAGATTCATTGGAAATTGAATTAATCAGTTTTATTTATGATTTTTTTTTTTTTATTATTGGTGATTGAATATGAGGAGTGATACGAGGAATTTGCTTTTAATATTCAACCGGTGAATTTTATTTTTATGGGAATAATCATCTTGATAAAAAGGTGAACATTTTCGATTGATTTACTCAATTCATTTTCAATGCCAAATTCGAGATTAAATTCAAATATTGATTTTCAATAGAATATTTTGCAAACTCCAACTATAGTGGCAATTATCTCGTTAATGAACAATTTAAGAAATAATTACCAAAAGACTCGTCATGAGCTTGAAAAAAAATCTTTTGACATCCAGATAATCACATAATTGATAAAAAATTTCACGTTAGAGATGAATGGTTTAATAATTTACCCACTGAATTATTCATAATTCCATCTATTTTCCTACTCAATATTTTCCTCTTGTTATTGGTAGAAAAGGGACAGAAGGAATCGCACGCCCAAGAATAAAGTGGCAAGAGACCCCAGCGTAGAACGCTCACATCACATTCTAGGCTATTCCGCATTCTGTTCCCCCACCCTGAGGAGTACGGGTTGTTGAGGTACCTCTCATCTAGAGCCACCGGCTCACCTCTACGCCTTGGAGCTGGAAAAGTTGTACCGGCCCAGGAGAGTGAGAGAGAACTTACGGCATATATACACGCGCGTGTGTATAAAACTTTAGAGAAGTTAACTGAAATGAAGTGAGACAGAGTGACTCGTGTAACACGTTGTTACGAGTGAAATAGTAATACAAACCTCTCGTTTATCCATTATAAACCACCTTCATCCATGGGGGCTTTTACTCGTTTGCTCTGTGGCTTCTATATAAGTATGTGGATTACAACGTCCTAGTGATCCCGGGCGGGAATTTCTTTTGGGTCTCACTACGTGATTTCACGTCGAAAGACATATTGCGTTATTTTCATTTTTTTTTTGCTGACGTTTAACTCGTGAGATTTTTTGATTTCATGTTTCACCATCAAATGATTTATGTGAATTATAAAATACATTATATTAGGTGAAATAAAATTGTTGATAAAATGGGAAATAATCAGTATGAAGAAATTATCAATTTTCATTTGAAAAATCAATCATTTGAAAGATTCATTTCAACACATTTTTCTCTTCAATAATTAATTGTGCCTTTTTGACAGCAGAAACATTTTTTTTGACAATTTTTACAATTCTTTAATTAGTTAATATGTTTATTAGCACCCGACACAGAAAATGTCTTAGTTTTTATGTGGACGATATACTTAACTGTTAAAGGTAAACATGCATATTAATTCCTGGTTTGAAAGTAATATTTTTGTCTTTGTTTTCAACGTTTTAACGGGCAATATGAATGAAATTGTATGATAAATGTATATTGTGTTTGGTTCCAGGGCCTGATGAAGCTTTAATATAAAGCGAAACGTAGCGTTTTTAACAATCAATTAGTATTGTTTTTTATTTTCCAACTATCCCATTATCTCTATTCAATATTTTTTTTGACACTCGATACTAATTCAAAATTTTGTGATTGTCATTATATTTCTATCAATTGATCTATTAAAAGCATAATCAAAAATGATTTCTCATAATAGCAAAATCATGCAAAAAAATGCAAATGACAGAGGATAAAGTGTTGCAATGAATTTTAATTCTTTACTAATGTTCCATTAATATAAAAATCACCTATTGGAAACCAATTTGGCATAAATGTTTATTTAAAAGATCAAACGCGGATCTATATCACTCTTTATCTTATTTGTCATATGACTCCCATGAGAAAATGTTTCATCCACTTTGTTCACACGACAAGGACAAGATGAATTGTAACAGGCGCATGTAAATGCACTTACGCAATTTATTATCCATTAACATATTCTTCTCTCTCTATACATATTCCAACATTCTCATTTTTTTTTTTATTATGAGCATTTGGAATATGCATCTATAGCACACGTGTCCAGTCATGGTAAATGGTCAGTGTGTGCGGTTGGAAAAACTGTGCGTGTATAAAACGAGAACGGACACACGCGTTTGTCGTCTCACCCAGGCGTGGGAGGTTCACCTTGCGCGCATAACCAGATCTCTTTCAATTCAAATTGAGAGACTAGGAGACGGGATTATCAAGTTCAGTCGGTTAATATATATATTTTTTTCTCTCTCTCTCTCTCTCTCTCTCTCTCTCTCTCGCCCGTGTGATTCATGATAAACGGGGGAAATTAAAGTTAATTGGAAACATCTGGATATTTAATCCATTAAAATATTTCATGATTTTTTAGTGGAGGACACGAGGAGTGCATTTTTTTTTTTTATTCACTCAGTCAATTACATGATCTGATATATTTGACTTTTACGAATATTTTGAATTAAAAGAACCAGTTTATTTTAATCAGATCCAATTAAATCAATGAAAATCGACGGTGGGAATTTTGAGAAATTTAATAATTTTTTTATTTTTTTAATATTTTGCAATAAATGTTTTTGCGTATGAAATTGTATCGATCATGATTTGTGATTTTAAGGAAAAATATTTATGTACAATTTTATCATGAAATCACTTATTTTCGAGATAAATGAACAATTATCTACAACTCAATCACACAATTGTTCAATTATAAATAACATAATTCTTAAATATTCCCTCTTTCTTATCACCACCAGTTATTAATATCAAACTGTATATAAATTAATTCCGAGAATTCTCTAATAACTCATTAATATGGCATCTTTCATCACCATTCTCGTTCTACATCTCAATCAATTCCCATGAAAATTATCTCATAAACATGTTATTTACCGGAGGATAATGAAACATAAACTGAAATCCATTAGAACAAATGCAGTAAATCCCTGACAACTGTACAGGTATATCATATCGTCCTTGCACGGGATTCCAATCGTTTTACATTCCCCCCCTTACTATTGTGCACACGACTCAATGCATCACTTGACTTAATAAAATGCCCGATCGATTGTATTCAAAACCCATCTCGACTCATCGCATGACCCAGTATTTAATTCACTCTTATGATCTGATACCAATACCACCAACTAAAATTCAATCGATTTCTACATCTTAAAAAAAGGGATTGCTTGCAATGGGTCTTTCACAATTAATGTTGGGCAATTTTGCACCAAGTAAAGTTCAGGTCAATTAGATCTGTGACATTTAAATTTGAGATTAATCAATTCATTAGGACGAAATATTTCAGAATTTTACAATTTACAATTTCGTAGTAGTTATGATGAAGAAGTAATAAACCACTTTTATCATTCTCTTGCGATTTTTTTTTTTCTGTGAAAAATTGTCTGAAATGTGAATGAAGATCATTCCATCCGTACGAGTGGATTTGAAATTTTTTTTAACTGATAAAGGAAGTTAGTTTTTTCATGTTGATAAAAAATTTAACCCACCAGCTCAAGTTTATTATTGATAAATAAAATGGCCAAAATGCATCAAATGCATGCGTCAACATGGGATTATATGGGGTTGAATTCTTTGAATAGCTCGATTATTTGCCTGAATCCACCAAAATTTTCTTTGGCCATTGAATTTTTTTTCTATTTTTAGAGTCTTTTAGTAGATGAATTATCAATTTAACAATAAATCGTGTATAACGAAAAATTTGTTTATTTTGTTTTGTCAAAGGTATTGCGACTAATTTTTTTTTATCATCAGAAATGTTGGTTTTTCATGTTTCTTAAAGGCTTGTAAACAACTTTGATTTATTCAACTAAAAATCTTTGGATTTTGAAAATTTGAAATTCGATGGAAAATGAATAATTTGGTGAAAATGGAAAGAAAGAAAAAAAGTTTGACGATTAAAGAATCGAGAAGAGGTAATTGTAATCAGTGTCGTGCGACGAGTACTAGTCATTATATGAAGTGAACGATATGTGCGGTAGGTTCCAGATTCCATCAACTTTTTATGGAATTTAATTGATATAATTCCGTTATGTCATCACATAATTACAGAATTCAATAGCTACTCACTCGCTTTTTTCTTCTACTCTACTCATTCTCAAACTCATTTCAAATATATGAAATTTGATTAGAGTTTGACAAAATATATTTCTGTATCAAAGTGAGAAATGTTAGAAAATTACGGAAATACATGAGTACTTGAAACACTAAATTTTTTCCTCATTTTCTCACATTCAAACAATTTTTCTTCAACACTTCACGTGTCGTTAACACCAGACAAACAAGCGATAAAGATAATAAGAGTGAATGAACCATAAGTTTTGCTTCTAACCCACAAATTCCAAGTTTTTTTTTATTTCAATATTTATCCCATTTTCTTTCAATTTTTTTTTCTTTTTCTACCCCATTGAATTGTTCTTATCTCTAATACTCCATTACATGTCACAATAATAGAAAAAAAAAAATGAATGGGAGTTTCACCCGGCTTGACAAGGCCACGGGCAAAAAGATAGAATGCCTGAGGATGAAAAAAAAAGGGAGAGAAATAAGATAATTCAAAAAGCATGAAATAATAATATTGTAGTTTTAATCATTCCATTGTGAAGCTGAGATACATCATTAATAATTCAATTGAATATTCTCGTGCAGAGTAATAAAATTGAGGAGTGAATTATTGCTAGTTAATAGTTTGTATTTTATATGGCACAATATATGTGTAAGTTGTTGAGAATGAGAGACAACCGACTGCCGGGGCAATTAGTTTCTGTCCCGTTTCCAATGAATAACGCGTATCAATTTTCAATCAGCTGAGTCGTAACTCTTTGCCATTTGAATTATCCAAGATGTTTCTATTTTTTTTTCTCTCCTACCCTCTTCCCCTCAATTACTTTTTCCCCATCAAATGATTGTTTAAAAATTATTTTCAAGCAAAATAATAAAATGAGGAGGAAAATTTGGATTTTCAGAGTTATTTAAAATTCAATTTTTTCTCTACAATTTCATGGGCTTGATGATAAGTCAAACGGAACTCGTGGATAATCTCAGTAAATATACGAAAAGAGAGAGAGAGGGAGAGAGGGAGAGAAAAAAAAAGAAGAGAAACTGAAACCCTGACAAGAGTGACAAAGTCACACGAATGATAAACATTCTAATCTCAATGTGACATTGAGTACTGCTAATAATTTCTTACTGCTTTTTTCTTTTGATATATTGTGGGTACACATACAGTTTTATGTGTCTATATCTTGCACATAGAACTGTGATAATACATCCGGGATATGAGATTGTATATAGGGAGATGTAATGATGTGGTATTAGGTTGTGCAATAGTCAACATTTTTAGACGTGAAAATTTTTGTTATCCGATAGATTCTTAGAAATTTCGGAGGAATCAGTGAATCATTGAGAGTACAAATATCCGCGGTGATGATAAATCACATGAATTTTGTATCATTGAAGAAAAAAAAACACAATTTTTTGTTTCAATAGTCAAAAAAAAAAAAATCATCAAAAAATCATAAACTAATGTTTTCTCTTCATAATATCAAGACGATGATTATTTATTCTTGCGTTGCATTCTTCATTTATGGTTTTCTAACGCTGCATTGCTAATTATGATCCCGGATATTCTCTGTGAAATTTCGGGTCAAGTATTACCGGGGGAAAATTTCTCTGCTTTCTTATCGATCATGAGTAAATAGTGAATTCCATAAGTCTCACAAATGTAAGAAAAAGAAAAAAGCTCATACGAAGACATCCACAAGTAAGCAAATACCAGGTTCACAAGTGTTTAAACTTCAGGTGCATGTTCTCACACTCGAATAATCACGATTATGCGAAAATATGTGAGCATCAGCATCCGCGTAACTCCCATCCCTTTTACCTCAATTTTTTTCCTCTTCCAAATTCGCAAAATATGCCCCAGGTATGACCAATCCATTAATCCACATGACTTGACCAACAATTTGCAACAAATTATGAAAGTTCAGATTTCAAAAAAAAAATTTTGTATCACATTTCAACTCAATAAATAACAACTGATATCAGATAAGTGAAAACTGTTGAATAATAAATTTCTACAATTTGACAATTTTCAATCATTAGTATTAATGAAATTCAATGATCAATAGAACCACTCAATTATCGAATGTTCAAAACGAATAAGTGAATTTTTTTTTTTCCAGAATCAAAATTCAGTAGCGAATTTGTAAAATGGTTCAAGTTGATTTCATCCTGAGGTCAGTTTTTGATGGATATCTTGGAATCTATGGGAGATGGAGACACTCTTATAAGGACCTTTTTTGTAGAGCTCATTTTTCTCTACAAAAAAGATTATAATAAAAATTTCGCTATCTCCGTCAGATTCTGAGATATTCATCGAAAACTGACGCCAGGATGAAATCAACTTGAACCGTTTTACTGAATTTATGTATGAAAAAAATTTGATGAATATGTGATAGTATTTTTTTGTACTAAACTTCAAAAAATAAATAATAATTCAACTCCATTGAGAACCCGTTAAACCTTTTAATTCCCTCGTTGAATGATAAACGGCGCCACTCCGAATGCCGCAATTATAATAACACTCGTACCAAACATACCCCCATTCCTCGTCCCAAGTGAATAAATTCTCTCCATTGAAAGTGAAGAATTTTTCCACAACTCCCTGTCGACACTCAGCCTCGAAAAATCATAAATATCCCCCCCCCCCCCTTGGATTAACAAGTATCCTACACGTTATTTGTATCTCCAGCATAAAACCCAAAGAAATGGATTTCACAAGAGAGAACCATCTAACCACGAGATATTTCCATGGGAATCGCATAGGTCACGCGAATTCCAGTGTTTATAATATATCAGACATAAAAATAAATAAATAAAAAACTCACTTCGCCTCGTGTTAAAAGGTTTTGCCAATAGTGCTGTTAAAATCATCATTGAAATCGATTGATTTCCATGATTTCCGGAGTAAAAATAATGGATATATAATAAAATTATTAGATGAGGGCGGAGTCACACCCTAGGCTGCCAACTCGAGCCAAAAGGTGTTGGGTAGATTTTTCAACGGCGAGCTTCTTTGTTCCATAAGTTACAAATGCGCTCAGTCACGTTAGAAAGTCTCAGCTCCAGGATCGCATGGTCTCTATACGTGCAGCCAACTTCCATTTGCTCCAGTGAGAAAGCAAACACAGAGAATCTCTCTCTCTCTTTCTCACTCTTTCTTTCAGCGAAAATGCCTGTAACACATACTAGGGAATTTTGTTGATGTTTGTTGGGTATATATGTATAGTTAGACTGTTGTCTCCCTTATTCCTCGTGGTGCAGTCTGTCTCACTCACGCGAGCGAGCCTCCCGGGGCTGCACGACGCGCGCGAGCGAGAGATACCAATCTTATTTCTTGACCTATATCCGCGTTTGGATCCTTGCGCAACGAATTGTTGGAAGGCGTCTTCGGAAGTTTTTAGAATTTAGGGGAATTCAGGGATTTGTTAACCCCTGAAACCTATAGTTAGTTTCTCATAGTTTACAATAATATGATCTTTCATTCAAAACATAAATTTCATTCTTGTAAATTTTTCTTCGTTTGTTTTGGATCATTAGTATCTATGCATTGTATTTTCGAGGTTAGAAGAGGCCAATGACATGTTTTTTTATTGTCTTGTGTAATTGTTGGTTAATTTCTGCTCTCTTAACATTCGATGGGACTTGGGTAAATTATGAAATTCTATTATTCATTTTATTAGATTAATTTTTTTTCTGAATTTTATATTGGTAAACTTGGTTTGTAGATTTTTGTTTAATTTTTCGCAGAACAATAAAATATTGCCCTGATGATGGACACATATAGTGTCCGAAACGTTGGCATCTTTTAATGAAATTGTCTTTCATATTCATTTTCAATTCATCAACTGGTTTTTGTGATCGCTTTATGGCCGTAAGGAGAGTTTTAATTGAATTAATAGTAAGCGATTGGAATTAATATCAGGGATTTGTTAATTTGATTACCGGAGATTATGTGGATGAGTGAATCGGTTAAGGGATCGACATTTAAAATTTTGTATCCCCATTGTTGGATTAAGGAGGAGTGATTACTGTCAGTTGTATACCTATGGATCTCTTGGGGTCCAATTTTAAAAGAACATAAACTTGTTTAATTTTTTCCAGCATAAATAAGAAATTTGACAGAATATTATATTTTGAAGGAAACTGCAAGTGACAAGCAGAGAATGAGTATTTGATTGTCAGTAGAGTTAAATATCCATTAATTTTAATAATAATTCTGTAGACATTCAATTAATTTAACATAATTTCTCGAAGTAAATGGAGAGAAATATAATTTTCTACAAAATGAGTTTTTCATATTTTTATATCAATCAAAATTAATCTGAGGAATGAAAAAGGAGTATCAACTTCTGACAACCGTACGTGATCGTGTTATGACAAAACGTGCCGGTGTATCATCGACCGGTAAGCCACGTACCGTCAATCATACATGATTCTACTGCCGAGGCTTAATAAAGTCCAAGTGAGAAGCCGGAATCCCATTAATCTCATCGTCATTTTTACACTCTTCTCTCGCCTTGTGTTGTTGTAGTTTTTTTTTTTTTTATCTTCCTCAAATTCTCTTCCCTTACGGTCTATTCCGCTTAATTAATATATATACCCGGTGGATAGTTAAACTTGGGTTCATCACGATTGAGATGAAACACATCGCACACGGTGAGTGCCAGACTAATCGGTTCCGCATAATTATAACTTCCATCGACACCAGGAATCTTCATAAATCAATGTTTAATTGACTGATTAATTACTTGAATTTTTCAAAAACAGGGATTATTGAATTGTTTGACAATTTTTGAAGTGATTAAGTATTTTGATAATTCAATTTGAACAACTTTTAATTATGATTTTTTCCATATGATAATATACCTAAAATTGATTATTCAATTTTGTTAATCATGAGAAGAAAGACTAATGCAGAAAAATGACAAAGGACTTATATTCAAAGTCATATATTTCCCTTGAAATAATAAAAAATGATAACCTATATTTTCTCACTTCATTGCAATTTTGTTTTTTGTAAATTGAAAAAAAAGGGATTGTTCTTGTCAAAAAATGTGGAAAAAAAAATATTGTTTCAAGATTGTTTCATGGGATATTCCATACGTATATGGTCCAGCGGTGTATTTTCGTTATGGGTGGAGGCCAGTGTCGGGCTGCTGGTGCGGCGCTTTCCTTCCCAGAGTACCGTTACGTCGCGCACCTCATTCCCCGATGGATTCTCTTCTACTCTCGTGGCGCTGCTATCCCCCCTCTACCCCCCCTCTACAGTGTGCGGGACTCTGGGTGCCACGGGGTACGGGTTGAAGCCCTGACCACAGGCCTCAACGCCTCCCAGGCTGAACCTTGAGCACGCGCCGAGGCTACTCATCTTCCTCCTTATCATCCTGCTCTTCTCATTCATTCCATTCAAGCGGAAATTTTTTTTTTACCATTTTTTGCACTTAATTGGGCAGAAAAATTCGAGACTCTCTCTCCTGAGACAAATTGGCCTGTCATCACGAATAATTTTTTTTTTTTTTTTTTCAAGTTTTGGAATTAATTAACAATTCTTTTCCCAACAAAAAAAAATAGTTCCAAATATTCAAATGAATTTGAATTTTGAGTTCTAATGAGAGCTTTTTCATGTTGCCCGAGAAATCCTGAAAAAGTTTTCAATGTCCTAAAATTAAATTTTTCATTCACCCTCCGATTGATGACCGAGCAATTAAATTTTTTAATCAGAAGTGAAATTTTCAATTAAGCCCTAATTACGTTAATCCCTCAATATTTTAAATTTCCAATTAAAATAATATTGATTGTAATGAGTGTCCAAAAAAAAAAAAATATATATATATACCGAAAGATTAATCAAGTTTGTGCTTGGATACATGAGGAGAAATGAAAAAGGGAAAGGAAGGTGAAGTGAAAGCTGCAAAGATAATGACGAGTAGGCGATGAACCGGCTGGAACTGAAAAATACACACTGGAGTGCACCAAGTGTTTGAAAAATTTGACGTAACAGCACTTTTTAAAAACACCACAAACACGAACAATTCAACTGGTTTCAATTGCCAGTATCATTGGCTCTCAGGGAGTAGTAGTCCTCTTGCATTTATCGAATTACCGAAGAAATCTCGTCAACTGTATCACTGGAGTTGTACGAGACTCGACCAAAAAGACATTTAAAAGAAGAAAAAAAAATTGAGAATACGACCAGATGACCGAGTGAGTAAACGACTTTCACTTGAACGAGCAGAGACTCGCGAAATCGTGATCTCTTTTTTTTTACACCCAAATTGATTTCAGTAGCACAAACCAAATGTTTATTTACACATAAATGAGAATTTAAAGAAGGACGAAATGAGAAAATGCATGAGGAAAATTTATGAAATAATTTTTAGTCAAATGAAAGAAAAAAAAAAAAAAAACTAAACTGAGATTGAAATAACAAAACGTCTCTTCTCGGAGATTGACTGCTGAGATGAGTCGACTCTGAGGTGACTCTTAAGATGCGCACCGTCGCGCATACAACAAACACGACAACCATATACCTGATTCGTGCGTAGCAATCATGCTAACCAACTCCAATGCTAGCTGGACACGACGGTACGCATGTAAAATTCTTTCTTCCCAGTATCATCGTACACTGGGCTATTAAAAGTAACAAAACAATCTCGAATAAAGAGATGAGTATAAATCATTGAAATTGGTTGGAAATTACTGAGTTATTTATGCAAAAAAAGTGATTTACGCATGAAACAGTGGATAAATTTAGAGAATATATCATAAAGTGGTTGACAATTCTCTTTGTCCCTTCACGTCTGAGAAAATTGTCACTGATTGTTGTATTGTTTTTGTTTATCTTTTTCTAAAGATGATGTGAAATATGAATTTATGGTCATTCTTGTTGAATTATCAACAGTTTTATAATTTTTTTAAAAATTATTCCTCAGAGTAATCCATCCCAACTCAATGATAAAAAGAATGTTTAGTTGATATTGTGAATTCTAAATTCAGGAAAAATTAGAGGAATACGTAAGTCATGAATGACAAATGAATAATAAAAGGACGTGACATTTCTGATTCTGTTAAAGGCATTAAAAACTGATCATGAAAATTAGATAAAATACATTAAGAGATTAAAACTTGATTAATCAACGATTTGTGGTTGGATAAAAGTGGTGGCGTTAATTATACATGTATCAGCGGTGTAAAGAGCGGAAAATTTTAGACTCCATAAATGGATATTAAAACTTCATTTTATGTATATGAAACTTCAGGAAAAGATTTAAAGTAGATTTCTAAAATAAAATCAATAAAAATTATTGAAAACTTCTTTTCTTGCATAATTTGGCTAGATCTTAGAGTGAATAAAATTCATCTTAATAGACTTGGTTGATAATTTTCATTTTTTTTTAACAAATAAAATATTCTACGACATATTTACTGAGTAAACCTCCAATTACAAAAAACGTACAAGATAAAATCATCCACACGCTCTCTTCCTAATAAGAAATTGATCTTATTTTAAAACGTAATTTGATACAAATAAAAATCTACCATCCGTTAGTTGACCGATTCCTTCGTCCAACGGTTTTTGTTGTTAAACACAATGTATTTACATAATTCCAGAAAAAAGACAAAATCCAGAGTTACAAAAAAAAAAAAAAAATAACCAAGAGTCAAATGAAAAATGGGGGGAAAAAATACAAAAAAATGCTGTAGAGGGATAAAAAAAAAAATGGAGGTACGAATCGACTGGCTCATCGCACCATTAAATCGAGCCTCATTAGCATGGATGGCATGACGCCACTTCACAGTTATTACAGTAGATACCGATGCTTTACAATCCAGCCTCGGTGCTAGGCCAGCAATGCTAATGTTGTTTTACAGGCCTGAGACTTCCGTACTGTAGCTACAAAGCCATCTTTTACGAACATTGGCCACTCTCTTTGCGGCTCAAGAGTATGTCTGCGTTGATGACCTCCGAACAGGAGACACTCTCAGAAATCCAAGACGTTGGCTCCATCGAGTTCTTTAAAATCTGGTTCATATAATAATTATTCATCAATTGAGTCTAAAAAAACAAAAAAACTATTCACCTGAACTATACTCGAAGAAGTAATGAAGAAAATTGAGAGAATTATTGTTAGTTTTCTTGAATACTATCTCTGTAGAATTCCACGTTTGGAACAATGTACCGATGTTTAGCTATTACTTTTTTCCAATGTTTGAATGGATATAGGTCGCTCATGACTCGATCGAGCGAGTCGCCATCCAATGAGGACCACAACAATACACAATAAGGTCGCTGGGTAATTTCCTGTCGGTGTAAAACTGACGAGTCTTAAGCGGTGAACACACGGTGTCCGTTTTGTCACCATGTTTTACAACATTTCATTCCTCTTTTTTTTTTTCATTATACACTTGCCCCCATCAGAGTCCTCGCGGATGAATAAAAAAAACTTTTTCGCTTGTTACGTTCGACAATGGTCGAAGACGTCCAATGAATCAGTTCAAGACAAAAAAGAGAAACGAGTTCAGCATATCCGGACTTTGGAATTTTTTGTTATCATCAATGACATCGAATCATGTATTTTGTAATAATCATTTTGACGTTCATAAATTAACTGAGAATGTCCTAGAGAGTTTAAAGAGAAACTAACAATGATAAACAATATATTGAATAACATATGAGAAATTTTCTTTTCAACAATTCAGTAGTAAATTGGTAAAACTGTTTAAGTCAGTTTTCGATGAATATCTTGGAATCTGAGGAAGATGGCGAAATTTTTATAGATACCTTTTTTGTAGAGTAAAATGAGAGCTACAAAAAATGTATTTATAAAAATTTCGCCATCCCCCATAGATTCCAAGATATCCATCAAAAACTGACCCTAGGATGAAATCAACTTAAACCTTTTTACCAATTCGCTACTAAATTCTTGAGATCTTTTAAAAATGACGGTTTCACACCAAAACAATCCATTTCTCTATTTAATCATACTCATGAATAATAATCCTTGTCAAAATTTCCCTTCAATTTTCCATTTTATCAACATTAACCCAAAAACTGATATAGAGGTCAGAAAAAAATAACCATATACTCCCCATTATGAGGGTTTGAATTTATAATAATTCCCCATGAGCGTAAAATTCCGTGGGAAAATGTATACAATAATCGAGGGGGGGGGGAGAGGGTAATTTTTAATGACTTTTCAGACAGCAAATAGAACGCGTAAACGTCGTCCGTTATAATATTACGTCTTGGGTAGAAAAAACGATTATATTATTAGGGTGATTACGCAGTTCCGTAATCGCAGCCACGGAACGCTGAACCCTTCACCCCCTCATTCTTACGTGTCTCATCCAAATGGCTGTTTGAAAATTTTCGTTAAGGAGAATGTGCCTCTTGAGACTCAAAGGGGCTCTTTAATATCCAACGAGTATTCAACATTGCACACAAGTACCCGCCCCCGTTGCACTTACTCTGTTAGCACCCACGCGCATCTATGGGTTATACTTTTCGTTTGTGGTATTATTTACATGTACACGTATATATGCATATAATCGTCATGGGCGCGCTCCGTTGTGTTTCACGCTTCGTGACGCGCATCATATCTATTTCCTGGCTATCGTTTTTTGTAAATCCCTCTATTGTTTTTTTCATTAGTAAAAAAAAAAAAAAAACCCTCATTTTATATTCAAAATACTGGGAGAGTGATAATTAACAGTTAAAACTCGCAATTGCAGACAAAAAAAAAAACTATCCAAACTGTTTAATTTTTTTTGTAGAATCATCAATTAAAAGTGAAAACTGTCAATTTGTGTGGCCTTGGGCTTAACAAGGAGGACAAGTGTGACGTTTGAATGCTCATCTAAACAATTTAATTGTAATTCTTTTGTAATTTGAACTGAAGGGGTTGGGCCAGACCATTAAGAATAACTCTCTTGGAGATTTTCTCAAGTGATGCAATTTTAGAACAGTCATATGTCCATCTGATTCACACAATTAGGCATCAAAAATGGCCAATGTTTAAAATTAAAAAATGTCTGCATGCGAAATAAAAAAAAAAAAAATGAAAATTAATTCTAGCCATAAATATGTGTATGCAAGCACAAATCCATTATGGCAGTAACTCCGTGAACAATAACTCTTCTCAACTCTCGGGGGCCCATTTAATGGGTCTCCATATACTCTTTTTCTACGTCCATCGTGTATTTACCAGTGGAGGAAGCGGAAGTGGACTGATGGGTAGATAGGTCGAGCATTTTGTAACTAATTTCATGAGTAAATTGTCCGTAACATTGGTTTGGTGCACTATATCTCAACCCATTCAGCAACAGAGGGGAATAGGGGGGGGGGGGGGCACTGAGGGTAGAAGTCAAATATCCTTATCCTCACGGTTGTTTAGTGATGTGCCAATCCGTAAACACGAAATCACGATGTAAATAAAAAAAGGGGATAATGGAATTTTTGAATTAATTTGTGGGATTTTTTTTTTTCTCATTTTCTCATTCAGAAATTTATATATATTTTATACTATTGAATGCATTTCAATGAAATAAGCGGATATTTCAATTATTTCCCCCCCCCCCCCTCCCTCCCTCAGACAACAACTCGCCAGATAAATTTAATCCTCTAGAAAATCATCAACTGCAAAATTACTAAATGTATACATTTGTAACATACTTGGGTGTATTTAGAATAGCAAACACAGAGATAATAGAAGTGAGTGTGTAATTGCGGCGCATAAGTATCGTATTATGAGAGAGCGTGGGACGAGTGAGAGAAAGGAGTATTATTTTGGTGAATTTTCATGTGAAGTGGATGCTAGTGTACTTGTGGCTAACCAACTTGAAGCACCCACTCTGAAATGTTGTTCACTTATCTGTGACTCAGACGATTCAATCGTATTATTGATGATAAATAATATTATCATGAATTATAAGTTGAAATGTCTCTGTCAATTTTTATGACATCAGTATGAAATATTTCAAGATTATTTGGATTTAAAATATGATTATGATCTTTGTTCTATTTAGGTTGAAATAAATTGAGGAAAATTTTTATGTTAATCGTATTTTTTATTTTTAAAAATCCAGGATTTATCATTTTTTTTTTTTTTTTTTCAATGAAAAATCTCGTGAGTTTTGAATGAATTTTCCGCTCGGTAAGGTGCAAAATTGTCATGGAGATTTAAAGAAAAAAAATAAAAGATATTTTAATGTCCCCCCACGTTTGAAGGGACTGATGGGTACTACACTTGGACATAGTTGGAGTAGTTGAACCGTGGAGACGACTCGTCCGGTCCTCCTGGTGCGTTTAGACGGACACGATAATCGCAAATATCCGTTTTCGTCTCTTGGAAATAAAATACATTTTTCTGTTACATACGCACAAATACCACGTGCGTTAAAACACGTTAGGTAACTCGAGTGACAAATGAAGTAAACTTTATGATCGGTTTACCCTTCACTTGGAATCATTATTACAAATAGCTTTTGCTAGCAATGTCAGTGAAATCGAAGGCGGGAAATAAGTCTAGGGAAAATAGAGATAATTTGAATTTGAATTATTTGGATTATTAATAGAACCGATGGGAATGTTATGTGGATCAATTTTAATTAATTAGCCTCGACTCCAATTTTTCTCTTTTTTTTTTTCTACCTTCTGATGTCACAGTAATTCAATGCTCACCCCTCTCATCTTTTCCCATTGGAGTCATGGGGTAAAATCGATATTGTGACAACTTTATTCGTGATTGATATCTACATTATTTTCTTAAATTTGCAAATATCTAAAAAAATAAACTGCATTTGAAGGAAAAATATTTAATTCAAAATAAAACCAGAATGAAATTGAAATTCAGTAGTGAATTGGTAAAACGGTTCAAGTTGATTTAATCATAGGATCAGTTTTTAATGGATATCTTCAAATCTATGGGAGATATCAAAATTTTCATAGATACATTTTTTGTAGCTCTCATTTTTTTCTACAAAAAAGGTCTCCATAAAAATTTCGCTATCTCACTTATATTCCGAGATATTTATCGAAAACTGACCCTAGGACATCATAAAAAATCATTGAACTCACTTGTCTCAAAAAAATTCACATAAAAACTATGACTTAACATAATGACCAAAAAAATATTTAAAAAAACCCGTGCAAATACAGAATGAATAATCCAATTGAAAAAAAAAAAAAAACATAAAATGAAGAAAACGGTACAACACATATATTCCATTCTCAGTAATATGCGACGCGTGTCACCAGACAGACGGCGTGTATCAAAGGATATTTGCCCTGTAAACATTATAGCTTTAACGCTGGGGAAAACGTTGGTGCGCGCGCGACAACCAGACTCACACACATAGACAAGTGAGGGCGGGAGAGAGAAAATAGATCGACTCTATTATATGCCACGAAAAAAAAAAATAGGGATACGTATAACACGCTGTGTGGTTATAGGGAGCCTCTACGGGCCTAATCATGATAATAGTAATAGGTACTATTACTTTGCCTTATTATTTTATGATCCCACGTTTATAAAGTCAATACATTATCCATATCACTCACGGTCGAGCAAATGCTTTCACGTTTAACCCCTGGGATATATAACAATTAAATTTTGCACTCAAAATATAATTGAGAATGAATGAAAAATAAAGTGTCTTCCAAAGCTGTATTTCATCTATTTTAAAATCCTATGTGTCTATAGAATAAAAGTTGACTAAAGAAGTATGAATCATTTTTCTTGGAATTAGTCGCGTTCAATTGACAAGTTAATAACAGCAATTTTCAACATTTTTTTTTTTTAATTTCTCAAATTGAATGAAAAAAGTTTCAAGTATTTGTCATATACCCTTCAACATGGATCAGTTTTAATTATTTTATTAATGAAAATTACAAGAAATTTATGTCAAGATTGAATGCTATTCAAAAAAAATTATATTCTTCATTAAACATTTTCAATTACATGTACCTCCTTAATAATTACCTCCATGATTAACAACAAAATAAAACAACCTATATCTCATATCTGAACAACGGAACAATTAGAAGCGCAGTTAGTTGCACTCTTCAAAATTTCTTTTACATCAATAGATAAAAAAAAAAAGTGACTTGCTGATTAAGTGTGCAGTTGTATTGAGAAAAGGGGTGAAATATTTGACACAAGTACCGTAATAGTATAAGCCTGACCCAAATAACCCTAGTATATACCAGGATCACGGATGATAAAGTGCCTTTATACGCATCTTAACCCGGTGTGCGCACCTAAGGTTTAACCGACACATCACATTCTATTCTTTTACCTCCTTTTTTTCTCCGCCCGTTCTTCCTTTTTTGTTCTATCCTCAACATAATATTTTTTTTTTAACGTTCTTGCTCATCGGACGTTCCGCATTCCACCCGGGGAGTGCTTTCACGCCTGTCTTGATGTAGCTACTCATACATATAAATATATATCTATATAAATCACATGTATATCATATACACATATAAAATTGAAATTGAATCGTAAAATTGGAGAATCTTTTATACTATAAATGCCAAATGAATTATTTCATTTATTACTTAGACATTTGAATTTTGAATTTTGTGAAAAAATTAATTTTTTTAATTTACCAATTTTTTGCAGAAATTAATTTCTTCCCCCCCTCCCCCCCCCCCCCCCTTAATTCATTCAACAAATTCGACTCTAATGTTTCCAGATTTTATGATCTGTACAATGTCAGAAAAATGTAAATAATTCGTTTTTTTATTAAAGTTGAGTGATGTATAGACTGATGATCACGTGGAGAAAAATATTGATGGAATGTAAACCATTGGAAAACCAAGGAAATGTTTGATTCTGTGAGTAGATTAGAGACATTTCACACTAAAATCACCTTTAAATTTCCAATTGCAAACCCTCAAACATAATTCAAAGACAATGAAATAATAGAAACAAAAAAAAAACCTCAAAACTTTTATGTTTCCCCTCTAACGACACATCTTTTTGTTCTTCAAACATCATCCCAATCTCAGAATTAGCAATTCCAAACAATCTCCAACCGCTTGAGCATACAATACCCCAGTGACATTCTTGCACCGGCTGAACCATTCGGAAAAAAAACCACAGATATTTGTAATTCCATACGTAAATAAAACTAACCTGCATCTGCAGCCATGAATAATCGATGTAAGCAGTGGTGGTTGCGGTAATTCCAGCATTACCACTTGTAGAATTTGACTGCCATGCATCCTGTCCAGCATTAACCAGTCCAAGACCGTCGGGTTGTCCCCGATCAGGTACTATTTGATCGGCATACTGATACGTATTATTCTGCACACTCTGTTGTACGGTTGAGGTTATACCAACCGAATGATGATTATTATTATTATTATTATTATGATGATGATGATTATTATTATGATGATTATGATGATGATGTCCAGTGGGAGGGTGCTGGACCCCCGAGCCGGCAGTGGGCTGCAAGCAGCACACGCTGACGTCCATCCGGGGGGGCGGCGAGTCGTAAAAACCTCGCTGTTCTGGATCTGGTGAATCCCAGATTGACCTGACGTACGTAGTCTCAAGTGGCACCATTCAATCTTCAACGGGACAAAGGTATAAATACTTATATATTTCCCGCCAAAAAAAAAAAAAAACAATTCACGTTTTTACTGATCAATCAGCGTTTATCCAATGAAAATTGACACTGACACATTGTTTTTTGATAATCTTCATTGATGAGTGAGTGAAAATATCACTGTGATGATGGCTAAAATCGGCATGTCTCCAACATCAGTGGGAGACACTGCCGAATTGTGTCAAAAATAACTGGAGATTAAAATTTTTTTTGAATATATTAATAAACAATACACTGAGCACAAGTGTTCAAACTTTTATAATTTTATACTATCACTAGAATGTGATTAATTATATTGATAAAATTTTTCTCCATTGATCACTAGTGGTCATTGATTTATCCTCAATTTTTGTTTTTTTTTCTGTAATCTCATAATCACTGATTTTGTCACGTCAAAAGTTTTCCTTGTTTATATTTTTTTTTTTTTCGTTCAATCGATCTCAATGATCAACAGCGCATGCGCGTGGCGCCTTAAAACCTTAAGTGGCACGCGCGTGTGTGTCGTCAAGGCAACGGTTCAGCGGTAACTGGACGAGTCAGTCTCACCGCAGTACCGAGGTACCCCCTCACACAATTTTGTACCTGGGGGCCTTCTCCTCCAGTATAACAACGCGTGGTCTCTCTCTCTCTCTCTCTGTCTCGAGCTCAACTTCACCTCAGACCTGAAGTATAAAGGGGGATCCCTCTATAGCACGGCTCACGCCCCGGGCGCGAGTGATCTGCGCGCAGAGTCGGCCATCAAGCGTACATACACGTGGAGAAAAACACCGATCCTTGTCTTCATATTTACCCCCCTCCATTGGCACACGGGCATCTCTGTCTCACATTTATTTATTTTTTTTTCAATCCCCCCCCCCTTTTTTTTCTTGTTTTACGGAACCCCCTACTCGAGCTAAAACGAGTGGGAGACTCCGACGATAGCCATGGACATTCCGCCAACGCTCACCTGACGTCATCCCAACGAATCTGCGCTTGTACAGACGATGATGAGGGATTAAATTCTCAGTAGTTTCATCCCTCCAATATTTTACCCTTTAATATATCCCATGTAGAGCGATTATTTCATTCAGATTGCAATTAATGATTGAGGTGTTTTTGTATAAATAAAAAATGTGTGTTTTATTTAGCCATTTTTCTGAGAGTCGATTTGTTTCTTCTGACAGAAAAAATATTATTTCTCATATATATATAACAACAATAATGATGAATAATAGATGGAAATAATGTACTATTATATGAGCAGTTGAATTCAATCATTATATACTAAAACAAAAGAATATGAAATTTTGATATTTAAAAGCAATTTATTAGCACTAGAAATTTTGAATGGTTGGAAATGTCGATCAATTCAATTGATAAACTCACAAACCTCTAATAATATTAGCAAAGGCAAAAGCATCCCTGTGCAACAACTGAGGCGCAAAAGATATTCCCTTTCTCTTTAGGATTGTGAAACCCCCATACACTGCCAGCGGTAATACATGAAACCGAAGAGAGAGCACCCATCGGTGAATTTATTATCTGTAATAGGTTACGCAGATTACAAACAAAAGTGCAAATAGTTCACATGACCTTAACCCAATGATACCAGAGGGGAAATGATCCTCATGATATTTTCATTTAATCTCATACCCATTGAAGAAAAACACGATCAAGTGAGACTAAATAAATTTGTTGCAATTTTCAAAGGCACATAGGAGTCGGGATTTGTATACACGATTTGAGAATGTGAGAAAATATCTAATAAATGTTTATGTAATAGTTGAGTATTTTATTCAGTGAATGATTAAACAAACACTCAAATTTTCCGAAAATTAAAATTATTAATTATTCATAAAAAAATGATATAAAATTGAGTTGAAATATCAACATTTCTTCATTAAAAATCAGTGATTCCACACGTCATTCTGCAAAATGATGAATGGGACATGTTCACAGAAAACCACAAGATTTATAACGTGTAAAGATATTTGTGTTACATTTGTCCATTGAATACCAATTGAAAGGTTAATACTACTCTTGTTCTTTTTATTCCTCAACTGAAATAAACGTGTCTCTGGCCACCTCCGCAAAAACTCACGCAATAACCATAATTCACATTACATCTAAAATAACAATTGCCTTCCGTTCCATTTACCTTCGTACTAACCTCCCCTCCCCTCCCCCCTCAATGCAACAAATGAAAATGATGATAAAAAAAAAAACACATTCACAAACTGACGTGACGAAGAGCGATTTTACTCAACCCCCCACCCCTCCCATTGTTCTAATTTTTTTTTTTTCCTCAGAGGGGGGTGGAACACTACCCCCACCCAATCACCTATAAAAATCCCTCACAGCGTTGAGGAGAAGAGGGGGGGGGGGGGGGGGAAATGCCGAGTTGAAGTTTTTTTTTTTTTTTTTTTCCCACCACCAAACAGTAGCACATGCTCATCGTACCCCTCTTCTGATTGTCCCGGCTTCTAGTACCATCCCTCTCCCACTTAGTCTGACATCTCGGTTCCCGGAAGCAGCACAACTTATGAATGGAAGTTGAAGACGATTGGCTGGGGGGCTCGACCAATAAACGCGCGGGCTGTCCCTCGGCGCGCGCACACACCAGGAGTGAGTGAGACAAAGGATTATGGAATCAGCTGTCAAGTACCATGTGTGTAATTTTTTTTCACTCTGTTGGAGAGGTGAGGAGGAAAAGGTAGAGGGATATTGACGAGTTTGATTTTGTGGCCGAGGTGGGAGGTTGGAAAAAGGGAGAAAAAAAATCGTGCGGTTCAGGTCCTTGGATGTAGATGTGATCAATGTGGTATTTTTTTTTTATAGCTCTTTTCTTATATTCATTACTTGCGAAATGGATCATTCGACATCTGGGTTACCCTGGGACGAGGTAATCCGTCATGCGATTGTTATCATTTATTTTATGTATGTTTATTACGTCATTGGGAGAAAAATTGATCGGGGGAGGGGGGATTTTAATTAGGTCGATAGGGTTTTATTTTTTTTTTAGCCATGCTTTCACTCGGAGCCAAGATGTTAAATGAAATCTTCGGTGGTGAAGAGTGAGATGAATATTATGATGAAATTGGAGAGAAAAAATTGAAAATATTTTCAATTTATTGTTTTATTTATACGACAAATATCTGATGAAAATATTGCAAATATTGATCAATTTCACGAGATATGCAGAACTTTTTCCCCTAAAACTGTATAGCTGCATCGTTATTGATTGAATAATCGGTATAAAATGTTGTCTCAATCATCATTAAATTGATATATCACGATCACCATCATTTCCTAATGAATTAGCATCAAAAATAAATATGTAAATTCGCATAATCATTCTAAGAATAAAGTAACCATTTTCTGCTCATAAATATCGAAAGTTTTACGCATTTCAACGAACATGAAAATTTCATACGTTCGAAGAAAACAATCACCCTAATTAAGTCATTATCATTGGAAATACGTCGATGGATGCATTAACACAGTTTATGCATGCATTTGACGCATCAAATGATGCCTGACATTTTGTCATGGAGCTAAGAGACAGAGAGAGAGAGAGAGAGAGAGGGTGAGAGGGAGAAAATCAAACGCTAAGAAATGCCACAACGAATGGCTTTCAATATTACCATCATCGTGTGACCCCATTACCTTGACGTGCCACACCAGAAACATTTTTCGCTGTGCCCTGTCATAAAGTCCCATCGCGCCGCTCTGTGGACTGTCTCATATGGAGGTATCATCCTCCCCCTGTATTTAACATAAGTTAAGCGACAATTGTAGGTACAACCAGGGGATTTTTTAAACTCGGCCCTGTGTGAAGCTTACAACACATTCCCCTGCAATCATGTGCCACCATAAATTTTTCTTTTTTTTCTTCAATTTATCTTTTGTCATTGCATTTTGATTTACATTGCACAAAGTTTGAATGCACTCAATATGGAATATTTAATTAAATTCAGTAATCCTCAATTTTTCATTTGCATAAATAAGAGAGAAATCTTGAGAATTATTTTGACATTATTTTCCCCACAAATATTAATAAAGAATTATTATTTATTCTCCTTGATGATATTTTTTAAGATTTAAATGAAATTTTGTTTAATCCTGATGTCATCAAGAGAATCTAAATTACATATTTAGAGTTGAATTATAAATAAATAATGAATTTATTCAACAACAAATGATTGAATAACATCCTTCATCATCAATGAATGATCAAGAGAATGTTCTCTGTCCCAATAGTTAATAAAAAGCTTTCATTACCATCCGTCAATAAAAAGGATCTCTACTAATTTTAAATTTTTAACTTTTACATTTCATATTTCATAACATAAAAATATTTTTTTAAATTCCCACTTTTTCTTATGACAACTCAAATAAATTGTTTCAAGCGCTCAAACAATCAAAATTACATGAGCAATGTATTCTCACCCCCTAGCGTTGAGGGCTGTCAAACACAGTGGATCAGTACCAAAATGGCATCAACACAGTTTGCATCGTTCCCAGAGAGTCTGACGTGAGATTTAAAAAATGTTCATAAAGTTGAATGAAAAATAATCAGTGCTCAAATCATCACTAAATGAATAGACTCCCGCTTCAGTTAATGCATACGTCATAGATGGATTTCTGAGAAAAAAAAAAAATAGAAGATACGAGTACAAAAGAAATTGCAGCTGCAGACACTCTGGGGGTGAATTCTTCGTTATTCCAGGCCGTGTCGAGTGTCAAATGCTTACGTAACATAAAATTATTTTCTGCTCTGATAAGAGTAGACGAGAAGTGAAGAGAAAAACGAGAACGTCTGGTATATTGAGTTCTGGTGGTCGGCCAGAGATTTCTTCCAAATAAAAAGGAATTAAAAGAGTATTTTCAGTGGAATAGGTCGAGGTGAATTGTGTGAACAGTGAAGAGTGGGCAAAACTTTGACTGTGACCTCATTTATTATAATCTCATGGGATCGCTGATTGCCGATTGGAGGTGATTTAATTTTTTTTTTTTAATTCCTCCCCTCCTCCTTCGGTTGGGAACAAGCGTGCTTCCAGGCAACGAGACTTGACCACCAACTTCACAATCGATCCGGCCGTTGTGACTCGCCCTGACGAGTATGACAGCAGCGGTCATGGAAAATATATCCTGGGATCCTGGTAAGTTTTTTTTTTCCTTCACTGAATCAGATAAATTTTTGTTTATTCGTTTTCAGTGAAATTTTTCATTTTTATAAGCTCTCCTTGAATCCAGATATTTGAGAGATAATTAAAATCATTACCATTATTGATTATTGGCTCTCATTTAATGTTCCAGCTCTTTCAAAGCTTCTCAACTCTCTCGAGGAGCACAAAACCGATATACCAAGTTGCACAGATGAGGAGTTTGGTTTCCTCAATGATCTATTGAGGTCGAAGGAGTTGAATGCACTTGTTAATGTACACAATAAGATTCTGGCTAATGTTCAGGATGAAAAATTTGCTCCTGTACTGTCAAACTCGATGGACATCGATATTGAAGTTTTGGATATGCTGGCATCCAAGACACATATTTCAGAAGAGTGCAAGGAATTGTTTCATTTGCTCCAGAGACCTCATATACAGGTATACTTTCTATTCATAAAATTAGACTTGTTGTTTTGACTCAGTCATTTTTATCACTTTGCTCCAGATTCTCTTATTCATCGATAATTGAATTTTTCAGGGTCTTTTGTGTACTCACGACGCAGTTGCCCAGAAGGACTACTATCCTCGACTATCTGAAATTCCGCTGGAAGTTGACGAGGACGAGGAAACAGTTAAAATAGTACAACTAGTGAAATCAGATGAGCCACTGGTACGTTATATTGATCGTGAATTTGTTACCTGAGGGGGGACACGGAAGGTCAGATTTGTGACTGCCCCTGAACCTCGAGCTAATACTGAAATTAGATGAATCTGATGTGTGGAGTGGTATGAGTTAGTACTGAGACATTTATGTCCAATCAGGATTACATGATAAAGTATACCTGCATGCATTGGCCCAATAATCCCATGACCTTTTCCACAAGTCCATTGAAAATGATAATCAAGTACTCTGTGAAATTAACGTAAATGGCAAATTCAATTGAATCGTTTTCACGTGCTGAGTAATCACGTGTTTTTGTTTTTTATTCAAAACTTGCCTCGAATTTAAGAGCGGTGATGGCGTTGAACCGATCGTGGTAAGTTTGTCCCCGTTTGCCTTTTTTTAATTAAATAAATCCCTTTTTTTTTTTGTTCAGGAATAATTATTTTTCAATCCTACTCACTTGAAAGAAATAAGAAGACGAATTCTGCGATGAATGAGACAATCCAAGAATTGACTTATGAGGAAAAACTTCTTCTTATTTCGAATAATATTATTTTTCTCCTTTACCTTTTGTAAATAAAAAATTGATATATAATTTATGTTTATTATTTGTTGCATGAAATTGTTGTGTTGTGTATGTTCTAGCGCTGTAAATAAAACTCTATGTTGACTCGTAATTTGTTTTGATTTTTTTCTTTTACATAAGCCACTGTTTCTCCACTGGGCATGTACAATTAAATTAATTTTGAATTAATTAAATGAGAATCCTGCCATGAATCCTTATTCAATCCTTGAGCAATTTCACCATAGTTTGTGAAGAATGAAAAAATTGAATTTAACGTTGAAAATAGGGGGCGACGATAAAATTGTGCGAGGTTACTGGAAAGATCGTGATAGCACGAGTTATGCATGGTGGTGCTGCTGATAGATCTGGTCTCATTCATGTTGGGGATGAAGTCGTCGAGGTCAATGGTATAAGCGTCGAGGGAAAGACACCAAATTGTGTTCTTAAAATTCTAGTAAGATTGATTTTTTATTGCTCATTGATGATAAAAATTTGGGACTATTTGATCATTACTTTTTATTAATTTTAGCAAAATTCTGAAGGTACTATTACCTTCAAAATAATTCCAGCGGATAGTAAAGGTGGAATGAGAGAAAGTAAGGTATGTGATGAACATTTTTTAAAATATCAATTCAAAAATCAAAGAAAATTGAGGAAACTCGAATCGATTAAATGAGACGAGGATAAAAGGAATTGGAAAATTATGTAGCGAATATCTTCAAAAATCGGAGGTGCAGAAAAATTATCAGCAGAGCTCTATAAATAAAAATAAATGTCCATTTGCTTTAGGTACGTATGAGAGCACATTTCTCGTACAAAGCAGCAGAAGATCCTCACATTCCCTGCAAAGAGGCTGGTCTAGATTTCAACAAAGGTGATATCCTACACATAGTCACCCAAGATGATGCATACTGGTGGCAGGCACGTCGTGAGGGTGACAGGAACATGAGAGCTGGCTTGATCCCCAGTAGACCACTTCAAGAACGTAGAATTATTTTAGAGAGACAGCAGAAGGACAAGAGTCAAGAAGATGACAGTCTAAGTAAGAAATCCACCGACATTTGGGCAGGGAAAAGCTTTATATATTCTTCGTATTCTATCAACCGAAATAATTCATTTTCGAAAATTCATAAGTAATTTAATTCAATAGTTATAGAAAACTGAAAAACTGACTTTAGTTTATAGAAATCCACTAGAAGACATTCTCATGAGAAAATTCAATTAACTCAAAAATTGATTCTTTAACATTTTTCCGCTTAATTAATAACAACAATTGAACGATTCCGCATGTGCAATTGCTAAATAACGCAATAATTAATTTTCTTCCCATTAATTTGTCAGTTCATCATCACCATTCATCAAGAAAACAAAATAATTGCATGTAAGAATAAATAATTTCATGTCATAACTCATTCATCATTGGAAAATCATTGTTTTTTTTTTTTTTTTTCCAACGCACCTAAACCGTGGCCCGGTTAGGCTTGTGTTCTGTTCCAGTGCCTTTGCCCGCATTGTGCCCCCGTCCCAGTACCTCTTCTTTGCACGCTTCGCCCACAAAGTGCAACTTACAGGGAATTAAAACTAAAAAAATCATGTATGACGCTGCAGAGAACGATGACTTTGATCGTGAAGAGATACCAACCTATGAGGAAGTTGCAAAACTCTATCCACGACCGGGTTTGTATCGTCCTGTTGTGTTAATCGGACCACCCGGAGTTGGGAGAAATGAACTCAAGAGGCGGCTCATGGCTACGGATCCTGATAAATATAAAACTCCTGTTCCATGTAAGCGAATCTTTATCAAATTCAATTTATTTCAATAAAATCACATTTTTATAATTTTAGACACATCAAGACCTCCAAGACCAGGAGAAGAAGATGGAAAGGAGTACCACTTCTGCAGTCGTGAGAAAATGGAGGAGGAAATTGAAGGAGGAAAGTTTATCGAGTATGGTGAATATAAAGGAAATCTCTACGGTACCAAAGCAGACTCAGTCATCTCTCTGGTCAACTCTGGCCTTCTCGCCATTCTCAATCCTCACTATCAGGCCCTCAAAATGCTCAGAACGCCGCAGTTGAAACCCTACATAATTTATATCAAACCTCCTACATTTGAAACGCTTAAGGAGACTAGGAATGAGGCGAGAGCTAGGTCTACTTTCGATGAGACCAATTCCAGAGGTTTTACGGTGAGGAAAAAGCTATTTTTACAGTTAACTGAGAGAGAATTCTCATAGAAAATTTGATGGACTGGGGGAGAAATGTTGTTTGTCATTTTCTTCAGAAGCCACTGCTTCCAGAAATATATGTGCCATAATCTGTGGAATTTTCTTTGATTTTTCCGCGTATTACCGAATTATCTTGTTGATGAGTAGACTCCAGAGAGCATTTCCAAAGAAATATTGTTCTCTTTTCTCCTAAACTGCGAAACCATCTACATAAAATAACATGTTTATGCTATTTATTTTCATTTTTAGGACGATGAATTCCAAGAAATTCTTCACAGTGCAGCTCGAATAGAATTCCTCTACTCCCACCTTTTTGACGAAGTGATCGTAAATGCAGACTTACCAATAGCATTTGAGCAGTTAGTATCAGCAATACACAGGGTGGAATCAGAGTCCCTGTGGGTGCCAGCCTCCTGGGTCCAGTGAGACAAATCATCTGAGTAAATAAATTGATTAAAAATGATAAAATTGACTTTCAAATATTTTTGAGGTCCAGGGTATCATTTATCAATCGTCAAGGTGACTTCCTCATTCGTTGGACCGTTTGAAAAAATGGTCAATGCATTCTCCATTGTCTCCTGATAACTAGGCACAACGCCTCTGCATATACCTTCACTGCCAAAGGAAGTAAAAATAATAATAAATCATAGAAATATTTTTTTTTTGTTCGTTCTTATTGTAATTAAGATAAAAACAGATGAAGGATAAGTCCCAATTGTTGTTGATTGTTGCCAAATAATTATTAATGAGAAATCATTAACAGATTTTACGATAAAAGAATTTGAATGATAATAAATTTAAACAGCTATATTTTCCACTCGGCTATTTTCCAATGAATTTTGAGTCATGACTGAAGATTATTTAAATTTAATTATTGTCAATGACAAATAATGATGAATTAATGATGTTAAATTTATCGTTACATTGGATAGATTCAATCATCAATGTAAAATCTCTCTCTGTGTATGTTAATAAAATTTTACGATATTGATTGAAGATTTTGTGTTTTCTAATTGTCATTGAGCATTTTCCCCATAAAAATCAAAATTGAGAATTGGCTCAGCCCGGTACCTATTAACGTAGCCCAATCAGTTTGTCATGATTCTTCGAGGGCATAGCAAAAAATAGAATACGAATACACAACGTCTTTTAGCGTCCACGCATTACTACTTTGGCTCGTGACACAAGCAGTGATTTTTTGAATTCACGTAACGCACACGAGGGTGATAAAAAAAAAAAAGAAGTTGAGAACGGTAGAATCAATTTTTACTCTGGTTTTCATTGATTTCACACCGAGTTGGAGACGAGTGACGTTAAATGGTGATCAAAAAGGGGAGATTGTGATTTTTATCTTTCGCCAAATTCAAGGTATGTCTGAAGAATCCTCATCAAGGACGTATTCAAATCATGGAATAGTTTTAATAGCTTGGATGTGAGTGGGTAATATGGACATGGCATGACTTTTTCTCGTATCAGGGAATATTTTGAGAAGATAATTACAAATTTCGCTTTCTCAGGGTCTTTAAACTTGATTCGATGGTTAAATAGATTTGGTGGTCAAACCGATTCGTTGATGATCCGAGAAATTTTTCTAATGAATCTGAAGTAGAACAGAGATAGAATCAATGGGAGAATTGTCTGGTGCAGGAGAAATTATTCTGAGGTGAGAAATATGGTGAAAAAATTATATTTTACGTTTTGAACATCTCTTCTCTATTTTTATAATCTCGTTCGCCCCAAATCTAAATTGATTTAGCAAGTGGTCCAAAGAAAATTCCAAAAATATCAGAACAAGTTGTAGGAATAAAGTATTTTAATTTTTTATAACTTCTTCATCGGAGAATCTGATTAAAATTAACGCTCCAAGAGAAGAGAATACAGTTTAATGGAAAGAAAAATTACAAGAGATTAAAATAATAATGTTATTACGAGTTGAAAAACAAAAAGAACATTACAAAAGGACGAATCGATCTCGAGGTATATTTATCGTAGGTAATACTCTCAAAAAAAAAAACTCATTCACTTGACCTTGAACACACACAGCTGGAAAGAGGGTCGAGAGTGTTACCATGCATCGTGTGCATCGACAACCGCGTTGCAGTGGATCGATCCACCCTTCATTTTCAGATCTACGAGCGAGTCTCGAGGGCGCGAAGATACGAAAAGGCTCAAACAGTTTAATTCTCTTCAACCCCCTGCGAAAACCACCCCTTTAAGCTATCGCAACCTCACACCTGTGCATTACTCGCGCCTGCGTCAAACACACAAACCCTCTGATATACACTCGGTTACCCTTAATCCAATGGGATGGAAATTCAAAGTTTCAGTAGGTAGATTAACGTGCTAGTGGAGAGTTGAAAATTGTTGAGGGAGGTGGGGAAAAAGAAGAAAAAAAAAAATTGGAACATGGTGTTGCATAGGAGAATCGCCGATTCTACTGTTGTTAGTAATCGAACAAAATTTAGACAGGTAAAGGGGAAAATTAGAAATAAGTATAAATGTTTTAGTTGAAAAAAAAAGTCTTATGCAAGTTTTCCAAAGGATGTAAAATTATTCAATTGAAAATTCAAATCATCAGACAGATGTTAAATAGAAAATACTGAGCGTGATCATTGAGTGAATGGGAATACCGATGGGATGTCTCGTATTTCAGAAAATTTCAAACCCAAAATCAACATTTCGTCAGACACAAAAATATTATCCAACGACAAGATAAATAAGAAAATGTCTCATCGATGAGTGAGAATTATTCACAAACATCTATCGTTTGCCAATTCCTCCTGCGAAAGTGATCCATGAGATAAGTAATCTCTGCAAAATATGTTCATTACTAAACAACTCCAGGGAAACGTAGTTTCCGTAATCATAACTTTGGTTTTCCTCACAAAAAGATGAAAAAAATTCCCACCCACCCAATTTCTCACAACTGGAAAATCTTTCACCTGCCTAAAAGAGTGTTTGAAATATCCTGCCAAGTGCGAAATACATCAAGCCAGCCGTCACAAATGTCCAGAGCAGTTACTCGCTCCTCACAAAACTCTAAATATACCTTTCACATTTCCCTCATACCGCGAATTGTTATTTATAAATCTACAAAGCATCATAGCGCCATTTAGCGTATACGGATAAGTCTCTCTTTTCCTTTCAACGGACTTGTGCGAGAGATTAAAAATGTGAAAAGGGTTTGTTGGATAAACTTGGCTCACTGTAACAAGTCCAATAGTGAGTAACGATCCTAGCGATAAATCTTTGACCATAGGTCGTAGTCGTGGCTTTCAAGCTAGTGGGCATCCAGCGACTCGAGGAAATGAGCGTAAATCATGGGGTGAAGGGTACTACATCGTGAGGACTAAATTGGGATGACCGAGAGTTCACTTCCAGCTGTTATTATTTTCCAATTTCTCATATTTCCATTATCGATTCTTGTCAAGAATTAATGTCCTCATAGACTAGCAATGGAATGAGACTGTTCAATTTTTAGGTGATTATCCATAGAAATTGGCAAATAACCGGGAAAATTTGGACCAAATAATGCAATAGGACAACTGCTTTTGTGCTCTTCTAATTTCTCAAAAATCTCCAAAATCACTTTCTTTTGGTCTCATGGATATATTAGTTTTGTCACATTTACGTGGCTCGTGTCAACACTATTGACCTTGAACACGCAAGAACCGATTCAAGACGAACCCTTGCGTGCAAAAGATGTGATATGATATTCTTACAATCCTCTTGAGAACGTTTTGTTGACATTTATACGGTCGTTGGCATGTAAAGAGACGTCAGAGGTGAGAACTATCAATTCTGTGATTTTTCATGCTGTATTCTCACTCTTATCAATTAATTAATCTATACACCAATTATTTGTTTAATTAACACTACCACTCGTCTCATCACCTCCCTACTGGCGCAAAATAGAATCAATTTTCTTTCAAAACTTTTCATCCTCCCATCTCAACAAAACTCAATTTGCAATGTTAACGAACGCCATTAAATTCAGGTCACAATCATCTCTGAAGGTAATATAATTTTTCCCCTAATGAATTCACGCGATCCCCAATTCCTCCACCCCTCGTAATCAAAACCCTCATCTCAATCAACGTCAAAAGCAGAAGAACCAAGAGAGATAGAGAGTCTCTTCAGTGCACGAGAGGTGTATTACAGCCTTTCCGGGTGTCAGGATAAACAAAAAATAGAAAAGATTCAACCCTAACCTAACCCAATTCACGCAATGATTTTGCGAAGAAAATGTCACCTGTCATAAACACAAATTCATCTCTGTGTCGTTAGACCATTTTTTGGCAGTTGTCCCGAGCACATTGACACGCTTCGTTTACAATTTTGCGTGCGCATGTGCAGGGAATTTTTTTTTTTTAAGACACGAAGAAATGATGAAAAAATGGGCAATTTTTTTTGGACGTTGATGATGAGAGTTTGAGAGAAATTGTCGCATTTTTTTTAAACGTGTTCCACTTTTAAATTCTTCATATTCAAGTGCGCTTGCGCAGAAGATCTTTTTGATCGAGGAAACATGAGCGTAAAGTAAATCTTAATGCGAATGCACAATAAATGCTGTCTCGAATGATAGAAAGAGATGAAGGGAAAGAACAGAAATTTTTTAAATTGAAAAAATCGTTAAATTTTCATATTGTTGAATTGACATGCGCAGTAGATCATTCTGTTGATGAAACATAATGCACAGAAAAGGAAGAAAAGAACAAAAATTACTCTTGTTCCTTTTTACCTAATTATTCCGGTATTACGCGCAGTAGATTATCCTCACATTCGTACAATGCGTGCCTAAATAAATATGAAATCATTCCTATTGTTAATAAACCAGAGACAATAGAATGTACAGACTATTTTCCCCCGTTCCTCATACAGAAAAATATGTCCAATTCTAATGTGCACAGGCAATAGATGATTTAGGATTCACAACAGCAGAAGAGCAAAACACGAAAAAAAAAATATAGGGCAAATATTGTTCTGTTGATGAATAGAGTACAATCGGTCTTTCTTTTGAAATTTTCAGAGGACAATGGAGACTAGTACGAGCGTCGGTAGACGCTGGACTTGCCGTGTTGCTGAGAACATAAATGGCTTACCAGGCACAAGACTCCCCACTTCTACCGAGCCCACCACTCACCAAGTACGAATTCATTCTCCTTCTCCTACTTTGTGTGCTCTTCTTGTTATTTTTCTTATTTGAATCATTTGTGTATATCTTCGTCGAGAGTTTATAGTACGCCAGTACTCGCTGCTAAAGCGTATTACAACTTTTAACGTTTAAGCATTACGAAATTGTACTAAATCGAGAATGAAAACACAGTTTTATATTAATAGAGTGAAGTAATTCAAATGTTAAAATATAAGAAATTGTCAAGTTATTAATAGTTTTGTTGAATTTTGGTCGCACTCGCCCCCGGAAGTTTTTCTCATGTTTTTGACGGTTCATTTTCTCCACAGAAGGTGAGACGTATTCTTGAGGAACATGCGTGGAAATCACGTAGCTCGCAGAGAAAGAGCTCGTGTTGCTCGGTAGCAAATTATAATATTGTTGCGTCGAGGGGAGAATTGGGGAGAGCAAGTTTTTCAGTGAGAGAGAGCTCGGGGGACAGCAGTTGTGGGGTCAAACGAGGAAAGAGTCCAGTTTGTAATAATTCAGTGGTTGATGGACGTGAGGAGATTGGGACAATTGAAAGAGAACGGAGTACTAATAATTGGGAGCGAAGGAGGGACAGTGACAGATCGATATCTAGAGTGAGGAATGTTAGAGGAATTTCCAAATCACCGAGTTCACCTACGGATTTAAAAAAAAGTAAGTTTCTCTTCTAGTGATTAATCAAGAATTTATAGAATTTCATTGAAACTTTCTTCGCTTTTTTATATGATTTTAATGAATTTACTAATTCGTCAAGTTATGAGAAATTAGGAAGTATCTAGCGATATTTTCCTAAAATTTATTGACTCCTGGATGAACAATAATGATCTGAATCCAAAAATATCGCTTCATCAATTGTGAAAACGGAGTGACATCAGAAGAAATCAAACGATCTTTCTTATAAAAAGTCTTCTACTATTACTCAACATTTACCACTTGACCCAATCGATGCTCTAAAAATGTTTCAATTGTCGAAAATTAAACTCTCCCGTCAGTAGAAATGCTGTCTTGCTATGTAAATCAGGATTTCTGGCGATTGACCTATTTTTGGGGCTGTAATCACTCACAGAAAATGGTCTTTTACAAAAGTTCCTCAAATCATTATGTGACTCTATTTTTCTTGTCTGATGTCCAAATATTGTTTATGCTCCATATTATTATCAAATTGATGAGCCCCTGCCAAACATTTGAACACGAGTACTCTCGCTCTTGATTTATATTTGAAAATTGGTTCAAGGACATAACCATGATTTCATCGATTGCCGTCAGGTTTTGGAGTGGGCCCACCAGGTAAAGCACCGAAGGAGGGAATTTTGAAGAGATCATCTGCATTTATAGAAAAATTTACCAAAGACAAAAAAGAGTTGAAGTCTACGGGGATCAAACGAGGGAATCAATTGATACCAGAGCGTACAGGATTTGGAGGGGGTCTGAGGAAAACACCGAGCTGTCGGGCCCTCAATTCTAGAGGAAATTCCGGGACTGAGGTGAAAAAGTCCGTTTCTTTTAGCACAGACACCAGTTTCGAAGGGAAAAGAAGTATTTTGGGGAAGACAGCTGTTCATGAGGCTAAAGTTTATCGGAAAGGGGTTCTCAGAGGTGAATATGTAATTTAATCAGAATAAAACAACGATTTCTTGGTGATCAAATTTCACGAATATCTAGAAAATAATGACATTTTAAACATTTAGTTTTTCATTTCTCTTTATCTCTTTTGTCCAAGTAATGCCATGCGGGATCATTACAAATTAAATTTTTGAATGAAATGATTGAAATAAATTTTAAATAATTTTCCACTCCCTCAATCGTTCAATCACTTTCAATTAAAAACCAATTCACTCCACAGACATAAACGACGTCGGAAACCTGAGGAAGCCACTTGACGAATTCCCAGAGCAAGCAATGTCACTGCTCAGAGCTGCTCGTGAGGCAGACGAGCTAGCTCTGAATGACCTAGTCACCAGAATACAAAGAACGGGCTTGGGAAAAATCGACGTTAATGCGACGGACTCGAGTGGCAGGGTAAATTCCAATTTCCTATTTCCTATATAAAAAGCCCAATACCACTGGGAATATCGAGGCGCATAATTACCTGGGATTTCAAGTATCCGGACTAAGCACCCTTGCGTGTTAAACGACTGATCGGCTTCATTCTAATCAATACGTAAATTTCCGGAATTTTATTTTTGCAATTTCTTTGCACGCTAGAGACCTCCGAGGAGAACGGCTCTCTTCTCTAGCATTATATCTGTAACAATGAAAAGAGATTACAAATTCCGAAGAATTCGAAAGAAAGAAGTTTAGAGAATTCATGATATTCTCTTCTAAATCTAGTAGTTTGAGAGATATTTTCGAGATAACGGGAATAAAATTTCACAAACGTGCACCACTTTGCTAGAGTATCAATGAATATTAATGATATTAAATGGAGGCAACTTTGAAGAATGAGAAAACAATTATTCACAGAGTATAAAACGTTTGAAATAGATCAAAAGATTCACATCAGTGGAATGTAGTTGACCTTGGCCGTGTGTTTGATTGAGTGTCCATCAGGGAATAGAATATAAATACGATAAACAAAGTAAATGATGACCCCAATGGATGATCCTGGATGAGTTGAGAACAATACACAAAGGATATTTTTGTACGTCTATCACTTGATTCATGACGCAGCTCTCAGTGTAATAAAATTTACTTTATGGTCACTTAATGGGGATTGACACCCACTCAAGCGGATTAACAAGCCTCCTTCCATGTCCCGTGTGATGTTTCATTAATTAATTGGATTAAAATTTTAATTTAATTGAAATGGCACACTGGCATAGTGTATAAATCATTTGGAATGGAGTTAAAAATAGTAGTAATTGATGATGGATAATTTTATAAATTTTCTTAGGTACCATCGTGTCATTAATCGTATGAATCATCAATATAAGGTGTACTTAGCATCTCTCTAATTAATAGATGATAAATCCTGAACAAAGAGTCCCTTCAAATGATGTAATTGTCCGTATTCCCCGTAAAGTTTTTCAATAAATAATTCATCCAATCCTCTTACGTAAATTTAATTATCACCTCATCCGCCTAACATCAAATCCAGAAGATTAGGTGAATCCGGATTACTCTGGGGTACTAGGAATGACCTCTCATTTTTTAATCAATGAATGACGCACTAAACAAGCAATCACGTCCGATTTTTTCTATCTTGATACAAAAATAATGAGGTAAAATTGATGAAATACCTTCCCACGAATAACTTGTGCAATTATTTGATGCACATATTACGTGAAATAATCAGACCGATTATGCAAATTATTAATATACGTTAATGATTTTTCATGGGAATAGAATATTCAAGAGTTTTTATTTTCAATTCTTTTATACGTGTTTTGTGTATACATCACTATTCGTATAAACCCCAAGAGATAATCTTAACAAATGACGTAAAACCCCCGGTGATGAGTGGATTAATTCTTCGGCTTCTGTTATGGAGATTTACGTAACTCGATATTAACCCCATGTACATCAGGAACACTCGGTCTATCCACGTGATACAATCGTAGTAGACAAGTATTGAAATTGGTTTATTTGTGTTTACAGAGTGTGATAAGTTACATGGCGGGTAATGGTGCCACGGAGCTGCTAGAGACTATGTTATCATTTTCTGGTGCTAATCCAAATTTACCGGACAATGAGGGCAATACACCACTGCATTTTGCTGCACAGGCTGGTAATGAATATATTTAATTATCAACTCATCTGATACAAAAAAGTTGTTTCAATGATCCTAAAAAATCTAATTGAATTTTTCATGTCATATGCACAGTTTTCATGAGACTCCTTTGATTATCTTTCTGTGTGAAGAAATGATGCGTTTGAATTTTCTTTTGTGCAATCGAGGCATCAGTGAAATTGACTCAGCAGTTTGTTATTTATCCAAATAAAATATTAAACTGAAAGCTGTTATGGGTTGAATTGCATTTAGATAACTGAGAAACTCAGCAGAGCTATTCAGAAACTGATAGCTGGAAAATCAGCTGATCAACTGAGTCTATTTCCCTCAAAGTTGATTAAAGTCTGATTGTAAATTGAGTGAAGTGAATCACTTCTTTCTTCTTCTTTCTTTGTCTGGTGAATGTGACACGAGCGACCCATGCGAACAATATCCAATCCAATTTTGTCTTACTGAATTTACAATGAGTTTAATGGACAATTTTTCACTCAGGACAGGCGGAATGCTTGAATATTCTTCTCCAGAGATCTACGGGAATTGAATTGGATGTGCGGAATGTCCTTGGTTTCACTCCACTCATGAAGGCTGCTATTCAGGGTCGAACAAAATGCGCTAAAATACTTCTATTCGCTGGTAAATATCAAAGAATGCTAGCAGAATGGGTTTAAAAAAATGTAAATTCTCGAGCTGATTCTCATGAGAAATGAAATTTAATTTAATTTAGGAGCCAATCCATCATTAAGGGACCACGGTCGAGGCTTGCGAGCGGACCAGTGGGCACGATTCTGCGGCCGTTATGTGTGTTCCGATGTCATAGAAAGATTCTCGAGGCATAAAATTATTGAAAGGAAATCGTCATCCTGCCGATGGGGAAGTGAACCAGAGCTGGCAGCTAAAGTACTCCAAGGAAAGCTCATACCGATGCAGGCACCGGTCCCAATGTCCTCGACAGGACTCAGGTCAAGGATAAAAAGAGTCTTCAGAACGACGACTGGGCAGGATAAGAGTTTTTCATTAGTTTCACAGCTTACTTCTGCTGCTTTGTGTGCTAGTACTCCTGCGTTACCCAAACCTGGGGATATTCCGACTGTTAAGAATGTTCTTCGACCCCTAAGTGTTCCACAATTGAGGTGAGAATGATGAAATTATTGAAACAGAAAAATTAATGAGTTATGAATTATCAAATGGAATGTAGGTTTCTTGGAAAGCGGTTTCGGACAAAAAAATTAGAAGATTTTCAGAGACATTTTTCCATAATTGAAGAAACAATGGTAATAATCCTTATGTTTTTTTTTGTAATTTTTTCAGGGTTACACCAGCCGGACCAATCGAAATAAATGACAAATGTGACATTATATTCACTGAAAAGATTGAGAGCATGATAGTAAAACCTTCGAGATTAAAGAAAAAAGTTAAGTAGCGAAGAATTCGTCCATCGATAATGATCGATTGCTGTGGATTTCACGATACCATAGATACAAGTGAAGACGAAAGGAAAAATTGGTAAAGTTGAGGAAAACCAATTGTAAAATCACATAGGTGATTTGGACGGGCTTCTTCCTCCATTTTCTAGCCTTTTTACGATCGACTAGAAATTATTCAGAGCCTATAACATTTCAAACTATTTCAATAAACATGGCATTTCGTTATTTTTGGAACGAGAAGCGAGAGGGCGGAGCAACTTGAATCTGAATTATTATTGCCGTCATTTCATGAGTGGTATCTCGTGTAAATATTGATTTCCAGATTGATTCTACATTCAAATGTCTCCCATTAGGGATTTTTTTATGTTAGAGGAAGATGCTGTGAGCAAAAATTCAAAACGTATGAGTGATAAATATGAGGGATGATTGGATACTCGTGTATGTTAATAAAAAAATAGTATATTCTATTTTCACAAAAAAAGAGTGGTTTTCATTGTTGAGTTATCGACCTTATTTCCAATGGATTGACTATGAATAATTGTGAATGTGGTGCTTGTTATGTTTGCAACAGATGAGACATGAGAAAACAATTATGAAATTATTAATAGGGGTTTGAGGAAAAATGATACATTTATCTGAACCTCTTCCTTTGAAAACTACTGGTAAAGTCATTGAAAAAACGACATTGATCTAATAATTTCTTTGAAAGAGTTTTGCTAATATCACTGAAATAATATTTCTAGAGGGAAATGTTAAGCGTATTCCCTCGGAGTTTCAAAAATATTTTATTACAAGTCTTACGTAACAATAATAGAGGTGAATTTGTTACTAACATTATAAAGTCATACGTAACGTTCAAATATCATCTTGCTAAATGCACAGCATGGTTTTAAAAATTAATTAAATATATTATTTTCAACCAGCTCGTCGATTTCTCCGCTGTCTCCTACTCTTCTTTTTCGATAATATCTCATAAGCCTGTTGAATCTCCATGAATTTCTCTTGAGCAGCTTTTTTCTCCTCTTCACTACCCTTGATTTTATCAGGATGATGTTCTTTGGACAAAATTCGCCATTTCGTTGTGATTTCACTCTCTGAAGCAGTTGTAGATAAATCCAATACCTGTAAATTAATTATTAATTATTCTCAACTGAATGATTCAATTTTTCACTCATAAGTATTCAACATTATAAATGTACCCTATAGGCATTTATTTCTCCTCGAGGATCAGAAAGATCCACCAATTGTCTCCAGGTTGCCCAGAATCCTTGGTGTCTTGCTCGATCCCAACTTGCTCCCAAAGTTGCCTAGAACAATTAATTTAACAGAAATAACACTGATCTAATTGTGCATCAGAAGATCTTCTTTTATCATAGAGTTGGTTGACGATCAAACATTGTTTTGATTGTTAACTTTTTACTAGGACACCATGTGCACTGTCGCACGCGACGACCTTGTAGTCAATGCCAGAAATCCGTTTTTCGATGTTTGATCAACCAAAAGGAAATATCGAAATTTTCAAAATTTTCAAAAAATCCAATTTTCTCGAAAACCAAAAGAGATAGCGACTTCTAGTCTTTTGCAATCGATTTCTGAGACAATTTGAGCTTGGGGGATCCGGAACCCAGAGCCTGGAGGGACCGGTACCAGGGGTGAGCCTTCTTCCAGCCAAAATGGCAAATTTTGACATTTTCTCTAATTCAACTATTTTCCAATTTTTTTTCGCGAGTTCTGAGTAGTCGGGCAGCTATTGTGAAGATATCAAACGAGAACGAATCGAAAAGACAAAATCTTGGGTGGGCCGGTTTCGGGGGTCAGCCATTCTCCAGCCAAAATGGCCAATTTTGACATTTTCTCTAATTCAACTATTTTCCATTTTTTTTCGCGAGTTCTGAGATCAGAGGCAGCTATTATTCAAGTATAGAACGAGAAAGAGCCGAGAATACAATATTTGTGGTGAGTCGAAATTCGGGGATAAGCTATTCTTCAGTCGAAATGGCGAATTCTGACAAATTATTCATTTTGATTATTTTGCAGTTTTCCTTGTGAGTTCTGAGTAGGCGGACAGCAATTCATATTCCTATAGTTTTAACATCAAGTTAAATCCTCACCTTGAGATCGAGCCATATCGGTGAAGTGAAGAAATGTTTAACAGCCTCTGTGACTTTGATTTCCTCTCCCTCACTATCAGTGAGTGTTGCATTGAAGTAGAAGTAGCTAGTTAATAGTGTCCAGAATAGTAAAACAGAAAAAGTGTAGACAGCCAAAGATCGCAAAACTGAACGCTTTTTCCTGGGTTTAAGTCTCCACTCTTTGCTGAATGTGTCGAATACCAGGGCAACTACAACGGCGACGATGTTGAGCCAAGTGGATTCATCACCAATGTAGTATAGCAGAGGGTACATGGCATAGGCAGTGATTAAGGACACCCATATTGATCCTTGTTCTCTCCCAATATTTCCCACTACCCAAACACCTGTAATGAAAAGAAACAAGGTAATTAATTTCATTAATCAATGAGTACTGTTGATTAGTTGAGGGCTAGGACAAGAAAAGTCATAAATTAAGGTTTGGATTTTTTTTTTTAATCTTGGGAAGAGATTGAAAAGAATCATTCACATCAAAGAGAAATCATGGATATGATGACTATACATTACCTAAAGTAACAACTCCAGGCACAAGATACAGAAGTGGTCTTAAATTGATTCCATATATCTCATCTTCAGGTACAGCGCAGCGAACTAGTTCGCCCCACAAGTGACCTGTCGCTAAAGCACCGATGAATCGGAATGTTGAGAATGGTGGCTGCAATAAAAAAAAAAAAAAATCAAGTGTCTAATCCAGTCTCAACAATTATCACTAATTACTAATTAGAAAGAATCAAAGGATCAATCAAATTGTCATAATTTTATTCTCTAGTAAACAAAGGTAAATACCTTCTTATTCTGCCGAACAATAATCTTCCAAATTTCGATATAATTTGGATCATCATTGGCATCCTTGATATAAGTAGGTATCCTCCACAAATCCCTCAGACATCCCAGCCCAAAGTACCCCCCGAGAGTAGTCGCCCAAACAATAGCATGATTAATCCTCCCCAAATAAAGATGATGTGCCCCAAAAAATCCCCCAAACAACCAGAAGAAATATGCAAAAAATATGGATTTCTTTTTCTGTTCCACTGGAGAAGATACCTCGGCCGTCACTCCACGGCTAACACCATTGGCACTCACTCGATTCCTCCCTAACATTTTAAATAAACCTCGATACCTTTCAATTCTTATCAGTTTGATGAATTTATGAATGCAAAAAAATGCACTTAATCTTTTCTCAACACAAAAAAATTCTTCAATATCTCCCTCAGAAGAGACATTACAAAACTTGAGAGAAATGAACCATCACATCTGCACAGAATAAAATAAAATAAATCCCCTTTCCCCTTGACCCTGTATCGAATTCACTGAAGAAAACAGTTTCACTCTTGGTCACAAAATGAATTACAAGACATGATAAAAAGAATTTGAATATCAAGCAGATTCTAATGACACGTAGACACAATTATCGTTGTACATTCGTGGACAGAAGAGTTCGAACTTGCCATATAATACAAGAAGCAACGTGGTTGTACCTCGTAGGATAACATTTTGGTTCAACGCATTGGAAAACTTGGGTGGAAGGGAACGCAATGTTAACGGTACATTCACAAAGCAGATAGTGAGAAAAAAAGGGGGGATTTGGGACGCACCAGCAGCGCCTGAGACGATGATCTTGACTGTGAAGAATGAACAAACTGTTTCATTAGTATTTTATCGCTCAATATTAGGATAATATTCATTAATGATGTCTTTAGACACATGTTTGGATTGTCCCGGCTCAATTAGAGGGGGAAGAACACCTGTTTGATTGTTTATGTTAGAGATGTGTATCAACAATTTCTTTTATAATGAATAAAAAATGAATGAAATAATCCTTTCATCAGCAATATTCAATTATTAAAAATCTATCATTGGTTTTTTGATTAATTAAAAGATAATAAATGTAAAATTGTTTTGCTTTGGTTTCTTTTTCATATTGCAGGGATTCGTATTATTGACTGAGATAGGTGAATTTAGTTGTAGAATTGTCCACTCATTGATCGAAAATTTTGAATGATTTTTCTGAATTAAAAAAAAATAATAATTTGTTGTTGCATAAAATGTTTAATTGTTTTTTGACAATGTGATTCATTTTAAAAATGAGAAAAAAAAAATTGTAAATTCTAGTAGACACTATTTTTATGCGTAGAAAATATGTTATTTCATGAGTTTGAATAAATTTTCGATAGTTTAATATTATCCTGGTAAAAAATTTGGATCCAAATAATTATAAGAAGAAGAATTATCGAAATTCTGGGGCAAATAGTCCATATCGTAACTCCTGGAAGAATCAGGTGGACGAATTTCGGCGAGTCTGTGCAGGGGTGTGTGTACAGGATTAACAGCTCCCATCTGAGCCACTGCACAGTCTCCACAGAGGTCAACGTCAGGACACTCGGTGCAGTGCCAACGAGTCCCTTCCAAAGGCTCCTCATTACATATAGAACATTTGTATCCAAAGTGTCTGTACAGTAATCCCCGATTATTCTCCTTTTCTGATTTAATTCGTTTAAGTAATTGAATTTGTCGTAATTCTGATGTTCCTTCTGCTCCAGAACTAGCACCAGCATCATCCTCCTATGGAAAAATAATTATTTCACTAATACATGAACAAATTGAAAATGTCTCAAATTAATGGGGAATTTATCTTCTTCTACCACTTGACAATTTAAATATCAAACAAACCGAATCTTCTGTTGTAATCGAGGGATGTGACCTTGTCTCCTCTCTCTCTTCATAATCATTGAAATATTGATGTGGAAAAAAAGTGGATCGTTTCAATAAACCCCCCTGATGTCTGTGACTTCGGTGATGTGCACTCCTCTTAAACTCAATCTTAACTTTTGGTCCCCGACCTGGGATTGGCAGTCCAGCTTTTAAAAGTTTTACAAAGTATTTTTGCACTCTACTGGCTACTTGTTTAGGTGTTCTATTCCCTGTGGAGAAAAAAAAAAAAAAGAGTTCCTTTTCTGAAGCAAAAAAACAAAAAAGATAAAAATCCCGTAAAAACCTAAGGCATTAGCAATTTTCGTCCATCTCTTCATCTCAACTTCCTCCGGTGGATATTCAACTAATAATTCCTCCAATCTACGTTGTTCTTCTGCCGTCCACAATTGATTGAAAGTTTCTGGTTTACTTTCATCGAAAGCTCGACCACGAACGAGAATCTTCAACATTACAGGAATTACATAAAAAACTGAATAAAAGTTAAATATGAGTATAGAATATAAAGAACATGAATATTCACCTTTCCATCATCAGGATCTGTTTTAATTTGCAGCTGTGGCACGATATTTCCATGTCGGGTTTGAGGTTTTGTACGAGAGTCTGCTCCAGTAATATTATACGTACTCCAATCGATATAGGGAATATCTGGTATTTTATGACGACTGGGTAACTCTGGGAGATTACCATTTTGGAGTTGAGAAACAAAAGATATGGGATCTTTCATGGCTTTTGTACGAAATTCTAACAATGTATCAAGATCACGAATAGCCTGTGTTCTTTGAGCCTCTAGCATCACAACTGTTTTCAATAATGACATATAATCTTTGTTTCCTTTTAATGCCAGGTGATCTGACTCGAAGAAAAATTCACTGTTGTCGTCCTCAGGTTCCATATTTTCATTCATTTCTTTCACTTTATTCTCTTATTTAGATCAAAATTTTTACTTGAACTCACTCATTTGTTAGGGATCTACATATGAGGTTATGTGTGGTACCCCCTAGGGAGGGAGATTGAGAGGGAAACTGCAGGAAAGTTCAAACTCACCACAAAGAGTTGTTGTGGATTTTGATTGAGAAAGCGTTATCACTTGCTGTACTATCAAATGTGATATCTTATCCAAATATTTATAATCACTTAATACACAATTTTAAAAAATTTCCAATAATTTTCCCTTGAAAGTCACTCATTAGTAAAATCACTCCATCATTATTTCAACATTAATCTTTGTATTTGCCGTTACAAAAAATACATTTGTAATCTCTCAATTCTATCCTCTGAGCTATTCTTCACAGACAATTTCCTATCGATAAACTAAACCAGTTTAAATTCATGATCTGATTCTCTTATCGCTATGATACGATTGAGTATTAAATAGAGTTTCGGTAGTGATAAAGTACCATTTTGGAGCTTTACAATGTCGAGTGAAAATGTTGTCTTCTGGATTCTCTCGTTTCTGGTTTCAATCGAGGGTTTTGGGTTTCAAGGATTTCATTATGAGGGTCTGACAGAGCCAGTGGTGAAGAGTGAGAGATATCTAGAGGAGAAGTGGATCAAACAGCCTTTGGATCATTTCGATGTCAGTAATAATAGGACTTGGTCCATGAGATTCTATACGAATGATCAATTCTTTAATAATACTGGACCAATTTTTATCATGCTGGGAGGAGAATGGGCCATTACTACTGGCTATCTCCAAACTGGAACTTTGTTCGAAAATGCTAAAATTCATGGAGCCATGATGTACTACACAGAGCACCGGTATTACGGGAGAAGTCGACCTGTTTCGTGAGTTTTTCTTTTTTAATTTCACAGTTCCTAAATCATTTTTTGATGAATACATCTGATCATAAAAAGAATAGCCAATTTTACTCTACTGTTGATTACGCCATTTGCCCTGAAAATAGAGTAATTTTTTTTTTTTCAAGTTAGTAAAATGATTTTCTTCGATTATTATTATTATAGTTGATTATATTTTTAGAGACACAAGTGTTGAAAATCTGTTGTTTCTGAACGTTGATCAGGCGCTTGCAGACGTAGCTTTCTTCATTGAAACCAAGAAACAAGAATTGAATATTCCTGATGCTCCTGTGATTGTGTTTGGTGGATCCTACTCAGGTAATATGGCTGCTTGGGCAAGAATCAAGTATCCACACCTGATCCTCGGAGCTTTAGCAAGCAGTGCACCTGTTCGTGCAAAAGCTAATTTTTTTGGTAATTATTTTTCTGAGAAGAAAAAAATACGCAAAACTTCATAAGGACCTCCAAATATATAGAACTTTTAATGACTTTTGATGATATTTCCTCTATCGCAGAATACTATCAGATCGTTGAAAATTCTCTGAATACTTATGATAAGAAATGTGTGGCAGATACTAAAAAAGCATTCTCAACTGTTGAAGAACTTCTAACGGGAAAAACTGCTAATCCAAACAAATTTAAAGACGATTTCAAGTATGTGAATGTAATCACAAAATTATAATCAGTTGATGAGTGTATTTCGTGGATGAAATTAATAATTTATGTATTTTCTCAGCCTTTGTGCAGTTCCGGACATCTCCAAATCTACTCAACTCGGATGGGTGATGAATTCTCTTGCTGAAGTAAATCTCCTTCACTAAAAACTTTGAACACTTTTCTGATTATTTCTATTCAATTCCATGAATAATCATTTCCATCATTCATGTATTCAGATATTCGCTGGAACCGTCCAATATAACTCAGTAGGATTTGATGGAAAAACGTCAATTGCAAAATTGTGCGATGCAATAACAACGAATTCAGAAAATGTATCGTCACCGTATCAAAGACTTGCCAAAGTGTTTAAGAATGAGCGAGGTCAGAAATGCGCAGATTTGGAGTACAACAATTTTCTTCATATATATCGTAATACTTCTTGGGAGTCTGAAGCAGCTGTGAGCGTCAGTGAGTATTTTTCATATGAAATTCAATTTTTTTACTCAAGTGCTGCGACAAGACTCTGATACCTCAAGTGAAATTTTTCCATATTAACTTATTCATCTGGAATTACTCATCCTGAACCGTTTTATGTCATTGCTGTTGAGTTATTAACAAATGTTATCAATTTTTTATTTTCTCAGTGAGACTGTGGACTTATCAGACCTGTACTGAGTATGGATACTACCAAACATCATATTCCACAAAATCAATATTTGGAACACTTTTTCCGATACAATTTTTCATTCAAATATGCAAAGATTTGTATGGTGAATAGTAAGTATACAATTCCTTAATTCTCCATTCCCAGAAAAACATCATTCCGAAGAAATTCATTAACGAAAAGGGAGTTTAATGAGTGGAGACAATTTTCATTCTTTAATTTGTTCTTATAAATGAGTAAACGAAATTTGGCTTAGCTATTATTACAAAATTAGAGCCAACTGTCATTTTTTTTGTGTTTCAGCTTTGATGCTTATGTTTTGGAGAAGAGTGTTAGGAGAACTAATATAATGTACGGTGCAGATTTACCGGATGTAAAAAATGTTATTTTCACAAATGGTGATGTGGATCCATGGCACGCACTCTCAGTACTCGTTGATCTTCACAGAGAGGCGTCAGCAATCCTCATCAAAGGTTTTTAATTTAACAATATAAAACTCGATTGAACGTCCTTCGTACTGATGATTTACCATCAAAATTGCATTTTTTTAAATATGGAATAAGTTTGATCATTAGTAATTCCAACTTGTATTCTTTACAGGCTCATCACACTGTGCAGATCTTACGGCAGAAAAGTCGACAGATGTAGAGGGCCTCAAAAAAGCACGACATAAAGTTGCTTCGATAATATCCAACTGGTTGAACTCTACTGAGTTGAACCATTAATTCTGCATTTTCTTCACTTGTATATTGATCATAAATTATGAAATTATTGTAGAAATTCAATGAAATTGTCCTAATATCTATAAATTGGTTTATTGAATTTTCCTTAGATAATACTAAATAATTATTCGTGGAAATTGGTTGAGCAGTAAACGTTGAAATCTTATCACCACAGGCCACTTGCCCCCCTCCAAATCGAGTTGGGATTGATTTTAGGTATATTCGAGAAATTCATACCCATCAACTGATTTATATACCCTCAGTTGTGGGCAATCCTTCCCAGGCGTCACACCTACATATCTCCTTTATTTGAACACTTGATTCCTAACATTTCCTTTGATTTTACCCTCGTTTTCATCAATTCCACTCCCCCGTACTTCACCATTTAATCTACCATTTTTATCGGTTCTTTGTTCAAGCAAAAAAAAATTACTAAAATTGTTAAAGATGCGGGAGATTATACACATACAGACGGGCCAGTGTGGCAATCAAATTGGTTGTAAAGTAAGTCTAGTTACGTTATCCTTGACCATCAAATTTTATTGAATTATTTTTCTCTATTTCAAATACATTTAACTGAAATATTTGAATTTTTCTCTCGTGAAAAATTCATTAGAAGCTGTTTGAATTATCCCATAATCTTCATTTAATTTCAGTTTTGGGAAATGATCTCAATTGAACATGGCATCGATGCTGATGGTATCTACAATGGACATGATAAAGGAATTCAATTGGATCGTATCACTGTCTATTACAACCAAGCGGCAAGGGGACATTATGTTCCACGCTCGGTGCTCGTGGATTTGGAACCAGGAACAATGGATGCAGCAAAGTCTGGAGCTTATGGTCGTCTCTTCAGACCAGACAACTACGTGTTTGGACAGAGTGGAGCTGGAAATAATTTTGCCAAGGGACACTACACCGAGGGTGCAGAGTTAATAGATCACGTGCTCGACGTCATCAGAAAGGTAAATAAAAGAGAAGTAAAAAGTGTTAACAATTTTTTTTCAATACTCATTTTCCTTTGAACAATTTTTCAATTTTTTTTTCGTAGAATTGTCAATTTCCTAGATAATCAATTGATTGACGGTTTGAGAAATTCATCGTCTTAATGATAAAATTCTCTCATTAATTTTCACTACAAAATTACAAATCCATCATTTTTCAGATAATTAATTGAAAGAAAAAAAAATTAAATATCGAATAAAATTGATGGAAAAATTTTATCGTATTCTTCTTCAATAAATTCCAAAATTCTCGGACTTGTGTATTTAGGTTCATTTTCATCTTTGTTTTGTTTTTTTTTTCTTCTATAGGAATCAGAACACTGTGATTGTTTACAAGGCTTCCAATTGTGTCACTCGTTGGGAGGGGGTACTGGCTCTGGCATGGGTACATTGTTGATGGGAAAAATAAAAGAAGAATTTCCTGATAGGTAAGTTTTTACACCAATCGATAATTTTCTCCCTGTATTTATTTTATCTTCCTCTCGTCGTTTCCAGAAAATAAAATTTGTGATTTTGATTTCTCATTTATTAAGTTTATCCAGTTGAATTATTATATCATCTCATGGAATTGATTTGAAAATTAAAATAATGGAAAAAATGGAATAATTCATTTTCTTTAAGACAATTATCTTTTTTCTCCAATTTGTTGATTTTATTTCATTTTTTTCATTCTTTTCAGGATTATGACGTCGTACAGTGTTGTTCCAAGCCCAAAAGTCTCTGATACAGTTGTAGAACCATATAATGCAACTCTCGCAGTACAGCAACTCATCGAGTTGACTGATAACACAGTTTGTATTGATAACGAGGCTCTTTACAACATTTGCTTCAGGACTCTGAAGCTCCCCAATCCATCCTACAAGGATTTGAATCAGCTCGTGTGCCTCACTATGTCTGGTATGTTCGTAATTCAGCATTATCAGCATTAGAACGTTCATTGACAGGTTAAAAAAAATATTGCAAAATGTCATTCTTTCTTGAGCGAAATGTTCACACGATTTTTTATGGAAAATAGAAAGATCATCATTCTCATGAATTTTACTCATCTCTATTTTCTATTATCTTTCCTTCAGGAGTCACAACAAGTCTGAGATTCCCCGGCCAATTGAATGCAGATCTTCGTAAATTGGCAGTGAACATGGTACCATTTCCACGCCTCCACTTCTTCGTACCTGGTTTTGCACCCCTCACAGCCACCTCCAGCAAGAGTTACCGTGCAATATCAGTGGCTGACCTCACCCAGCAGATGTTTGACAGTAAAAATATGATGACAGACTGTAATCCCAATCATGGCAAGTACCTGACAGTTGCTGCCATTTTTCGTGGAAAATTATCGATGAAAGAGGTGGACGAGCATATGCTCAATGTCCAGAATAAAGATTCATCTAAATTTGTCGAGTGGATTCCACAAAATATCAAGACAGCTGTATGTGATATTCCACCCACTGGGATGCTCATGTCAGGCACATTCCTGGGTAACACAACAGCAATTCAGGAACTTTTTAAGAGAATTTCTGAACAGTTCAATGCCATGTTCCGTCGCAGGGCTTTCCTCCATTGGTACACTGGAGAGGGAATGGATGAGATGGAATTCACTGAGGCTGAAGCAAATATGTCTGATCTAGTGTCTGAATATCAGCAGTATCAGGAGGCTGACATTGATGAGGAAATATTCGTTAAAGAGGAGGAGAAGGAGATGGAGGAGGAACAGGAGGAATATGCTGAGTAAACGTTTTACTTATTGTATTAAATTTATTTAATGTAGATAATTTATTTTGATCCAGGTGATTGATTGATTTGGAGAGTATTAATTCAGTTATATTTTAGCGCTTCACTTCAGAATTATCTTAAGTCTAATGTCAAATCGGAGAAACCGTATTGAGAGGGTGAAAGGGGGAATTTTTACATAGTTATTTATCTGAAAAGTTAATTGAGAGAGCATTGAATTCGATTTTTTAAGATTATTGCATTTTTTGTGAATTTATAAAATCAATATAGCTGAAGTAGAAGTGCCAAGTTATTTATAATAAGAAAAATTGAAATTGCGATAATAAATCTTAAACATTTCAAAAGTATCCTAGGGAGCAATCGATTGAATATGTATTAATTGATTTTAATTTCATTGTCAAACAAGAAAAAAGATGAGTTAAAAAATTGAGAGAGGGATTATATTTGCTTATGAGTATGAAGTTTCTATGAAAAATAAAATTTTGAAATTGTCTGTACGATTTTAAATCTAATTAATCTTCTTCTCTTTTCACAATAAAAAAAAATTTGAACTAAAATGTAGAATTTCATGCAACTGATATCAGTCGACCTCCAATTTTCTGAAGGAACCAGTGATACCATATAATGTTCCATCACTGCTTCCAACGTTCGCACATCCAAATCCTTGTTTCAAAGCAGAAACGGCACCTTCACGCGCCTTTTCGGAGTACAAGTGAAGACGAACGCTCATTTTGTCATGAGTGAGAAGACGCGGGCTGATTTCAATCAATTCTTTTCTCCATAGTTCTGGAAAAAGAATAATGTTTTTAAGAAATTCTACGAGAATAGGGCTAAATAAATACAAGTATTCCTTACCAATCATTTCTTCCATAGGCATTGTGCCACCGTACTCTTTGGGAAGCATGCTAGCATCCATTTTGTTGTTGAGAGCATCGTCGAGACTCGTATATATTTTAATACGACTCTTAATTTTCTCTGATATCAAAGACATGCCAAAGTCCAGGGCGAATTTGAGTGATGGATGTGCATTTATTGCATGCACTTCTTTGTGTCGCATTGGTACGGTGCGCTGAAGAAAAATATTTTTCGATAATAAAAATTCGAGATGAAAATATTCGGAAATAGAAAAATTCTAATATTGACTCATGATTAAAGAATTCGAATGATTCATTGAATGTTGATTGAATATTTATGAAGAGAAAAATTCCGGCGTTGGAATAAAATTTTGAAAAGATCATTTATTTATTCATTTTTTATTTTTTTAATCGAAATAGAAAAAGAAAGATAAGTAAATGTGAGAATTTTGTATGATGGAATAGCATATCTTATTTTCCGATAATCGTTTGATTAAAAAAAAATTCAGTTTCCATCAGAAAGATACACAGTTCCAACGAACCGAAAACCAGCATGTGAAAAACCGGTTGAACATCAGATTACCGAAACCCATTACGTGAGCGTGTCCTTATAACCCCGTTGAACCAAACGGAACTGCTATACGTCATTCCCAAATCAAACAGACACTTTGGTTCCTAAGAATGTTTTGCGCAAGAGTGTAAACATGGATTTAGGTAAGATGAAGGTCATCCTAATAACTCATAATATCTTGCTCATAACAAATTAGTGCTGAAGAAAAGTAATTTATTAACCGTAACCTACCTCTCCATTTTTGACAATACGAACAGCCTCTCGAGGTGTGAATAAGGTCAAGTGTGGAAAACTGACACCAGCTCCATCAGCGAAATGAACGAAACCTCGCACCTGACTCTCTTCGTCCTCCATCAATGCTTCGTACGTTATCGCATGGATCTTGCACATGTCGGCGTTGGTGAATTTGTAGGGATCGAAAACACCTGTTAATATGCATCGAAAAGGGTAATCATAGTTCTTGCAATATACTTTAAATATTCAAGCTAGAGAAATTATCAAATAACTTAATTGTTCTGTACCAGGTCTCGCCACAATGACTCGACGGCCCTTCGAGTCTCTCCCAGGAACAGCAAAGAGATATCTTGAAAACACAAAAATTGATCATAGATTCACAACAGAAAGTTGAAAATTCGTTTTTTACTTCCACGATCCATTTTATTCCTTACCCAAGCTTCAGCAATTCCGACATATTTGGCTCGGTAATATCGAGTTTATTGAATGCTGGATGGTAAACTTTTCTCAGGAGGAGATAACGCTCGACGGCTTCTTGGGCCATGGGAACATTAAACTTTTTGCAGCGGAGAAATCGGAGAAGGAATTGAGCATCTGTAAGTCAATATCAATATAAATAGCATCGAAATACGTGAAGATGGTGAAAAGATCGAATTATCTAATGTTTTTATAGAGAAAAATGTCAAAAAACCTTCTCGATATATAATGTCCTCAGCATCGAAGAAAGTTTTTTGACATTTATTTCAAAATTATTCGTTTTCGAGAAAGAGAAATAAAATGAAAAATACGATTGAGAGTATTTTGATGATTTGGAAGAAAATATCAAATAAGTGAGTGAATTACCAAGTCGCGAATTTTCAATTCTTGGATTCAATTTAATCCAGTTTCTCATCTGCTCCAGTGCCTGATCTCGAGTATTTTTATCCTCTCTCAATTCATCCTTTGCAATTTTTTGTGTCTCCTCAGACAGGGAACAGACATAGTCATCAGCCTCGGTGACCCACTCGATGGCTCCCATATTGATGTCTGTTTCCGTCTAACTTACTTACCTTTCTCAATTATGTGCGAAATAGGCACCCAGTATGAGAAGTTATGTGTCTAGAAATTCGGAGAAAGAAATATTATAGCAGTCAGAGAGAACATATTTCATGAGCATTTATACACAGTCTGTCGATCCGCAGAAAAGTGTTTTTCTTTGCAGATTATTTGACAACATCTCAATAATGAAGAAGTTATAATTCAACTGTCAAAAGACCTTTTTTCTAAGGCATAAAATTTCTGAAAGCCATTCTCCCCATCTCCTCCGTTCTTCTCACAAATTTGACCTCGAGATTTTCCCCAACAAATGAATCCTCAAAACCTAGCAAAAAATATATCATTGAAAGCGAAAGGATCCAGAGACCTTGAAACCCAAAAATATATTCGAAAAAAAAAAACCACTTGAACCAGCTGCCCAATTTCGCTTTTAATAAGAAGAAACAAGAAGAGTGGGTCCTAACGTAATAATCATCGATGACATAACTTAGAATATAACTTAAAAGACAACGTAATATGACCGATCAAAATGATCATTTCAACGTATGCTTTGGGACCGTTGTATTAAACGAGAAGGCAAATTGAGTGTGTGTTGGTGTTACGAAACAGCTTTCTCCCGTTATGCAACTTGATCTTTTTCGTATCTCCGTCTATATATGGGTTGTTCACCCATCTTTGTTCATAGTCTGAGTCACTGGGATCTGTGTCAAAGTAAATAACTTTGGTTTACAGGTATATTTGTAGATAATTGAAATCAAGCTGTTGTTGACTGGTTTAATTGTAATTGATAAACTTTCTTTTTCATCTCATCAACTGGAGTAATAAAGATGTTGATGATTAGATGAATGAGCTTAATCATTCCCGTTGAGCAGCAGAAAATTGGAGAGAATCAATGAGGATGAAAAGGAGAGACAATTAATTTGATTGATTTTTTTTTTTAAGTAAAATTAACATGCCAATAATAATTTTTTTTTCTATTCAATCATTAACATTATTGAAACCTAGTAGTTTAAATAATCGATCATCTTCTAAAAAATTGGGAATCATAGCCACTAGACTATATCGGAAAAAAGCTGTGGTTTTTAGCTGTATAAACCATTGGTTGATACCAATAAAACATTGAACTAAATTCTTTCAAGCTGATTGCAGATTCACAAGAGTCATCATCAAGGATTTTTGGGAACTTGCGAAACGCATTTGACCTTAGAAATAGGTAGAATTCAGTAAGTGACAATGAGTAGATTCGATCGAGGTTTCAGCCTGTTTTGTATTCAGAGGAAGTTGTAGATGATCACAGTTTGATGCAAGATGACAACTAACAATCCACGAGTAGATCTGATTATTGATGACCATCAACAAAGAATCGATTGCAAAATTATGATTAGTTAATGGTGTATTCATACATACAATGCAACGCAAACATTACATTTCTAATTAAGCAAAGATAATGAATAGAAAGAAATGTTCTCAACTCTTCCGCATATCAGAGGCAATATTTCAAAATTAATTACAAATTCTTTAAATTAAGTCAAGTTATTCCAAAGATTGAACATTGACGTTTTTTATGATTGCTTTAACGATTGCAATTGCTTATTAGTATTAAATAATTTTGAGTTCCGGGGTGAAAGTGATAATTGTCTAGACTAAGCCTTCTCATGATTACCAAGTATATCATAAATAACGTAATATCGCAGCTATTATTTTTTTCTTCATACGCGCAATTATAATCATAGAGAAATGTGGAGAAATAATTGTTGTGTTGTCATAATTATCTCATCGTTTGATAGGTCCACGTAATATTACGTGTTTCTATATCTCTTTGCATGAAGAATATACAAGACACCCCTGCACTTGAGCTACTTACCATAATAATTTCATTTTGATCGATAAATTGTAGTAAGAATATAATTAAAGTGATTTAAGTTGAATGTGAAATATTTGGGGAATGAGGAGTTTTTCGTGAAATGTCAAGACACCTTTCTTGTAGCTGATGAAATCTCCTACAAAAAAAAGTCCCTTGATAATTTCTTCTAACGTCACTCATCACCGAAATGATTGATAATCAATGACAAAAGTAATATCGACTTGCTCTATTTTTTCACTTTCCCACTCGATTCAAGTAAAAAATTATTCAATTTATTGAATTTTTTTTTTCGCACACTCAATTTTTTATTTTTAATTCAAAGTTTCCACGTTTTTCTAATTTTTGAAATTTCAAAAAAATATTATTATTGAGAAAAAACACTCAATTTATTTGTTGTAACTGGACACATACCCCAAATGCTGCGTCTGTGCGGCACAGTTGTAAGCGACTGCCCCTAAGGCCGAACGATCACTCTTTTATAATTTTCTCGGTGTTACCTTTCTTCGCAGTCGTCTCAGAGTGGATAATGCTGCTATCAGCTGGGACGTTCAGGGGGCCGCAGGACTTTATTATCGTTGGAACAGATAGTGTATTATGGTTAATCGCACGTGCATAATTGACAATCTTTTTCGTAGCGGAGGCCGTGACGACCATGAATTTATTCACGGTATGGGTGATTTTTCATTGTTGTCAAATTTTTTCATGTCATGAAACGTGAGGATATGATGTTTTGAGAACATGTATATTAAAAATTAATGACAAATCCAATAAAACCGTAAAATTATTTATTTACATTGTAATGAGTTATTAGAAGTATTAGGGGATTAAATTCCTCAAGATCGCCTGATTCCTCTAATAATTTTAATGAATATTTCTCTGATTTTCATCATATATTTTTCTCCAGACAAAAACTTTTGCATGATTGCCCTCCCAACTTCTCAGCGATTTTCTCTTATTTTGTAATCACAATTAAATTGAAATGAACGAGTTCAAGCACCAAGAACAAACAAAGCCCATCCAGCAATATAATTTTCTACTCGAATGAATTCTTCTTTGTAAACATAAGTAAAATGATAGTTGCAGTGAAAGTCTTTCCGATTGCGATAACTAAAAATTTCCAATAAAATCTTGTCTAAAAATTGCTTTTGTTCCTCATTCTGATTAATATAGTTGTGTCGACATTTCGTGAATATACCGTTTTTCGGCAGTGAAAGGCCCTTAATAATTGAACCATTCTTCTATCACAACATAAATGCTCAATGGAGCAAAAACCCCATTAGCTCAATCCCGAATTTGGATACGTTAAAGTGGGAGCGAATCATTGAGGTTCATAACAAAAACTTTCCGGTTTTCATCCCTGAATATATTATTTTAAAAAATTGCGATTTTGTTTTCTCATCTTTTATAATTTTCTAATTTTTATAACTTTTATCATTTTATTTTCATTCTTCTCAATTTTCTACTTGTTATCCTTTTTTTTTTTCATTATCTTTAGTTTTTCTTTCATTTTGCATAACTGAACAAACGTAATAATGCCTATCGTAACACCACTTTCCTTCAATTTCATGAGTACTCAGAATGAAACACGCAATAATCCTGATGGGAAGCCTCAAATTGAAACCATAGTGGCTACTTTATAATAGTTGGAAAAAGTAAAATGACACTTGAATCAACTTTTCTGAAACCAAATTTTAAAATTGGTATTTCCTAACGAGAATTCAAATAAATACATTAAAAATTTTTTTCTCAATTTTTTCCATATTTAACACAATTAAATGAGTTGAAAATCCTCTAAAAATATCAATCAATTGATTCTTGTAGTCATCTTCAAGGCCGTAAACAAGTTTTTAAAACGAACTACTCCTTAAATAAAGTTCGATAAGGAAATACCTAATCATCATCGATTTTGATGGGTTGCGTAATGTTATGTTAATTTACATACAGGAATTATTGGATTAAGATACTTAACATATCATTCTGAAGGTCCCTTCATGCCCTCAGGGGGCATCTCAAGGCATAAAACAACCTGAAAAATTACACATGACTCATCTTAATCAAATGAAAAATTTAAAATTTCTTCGAATCACCAATAATTAAACCTTTATTGAACATCCAAATTCGCTCAGTGTTACATCAGTCTTTACTTCATTATCAATTACACTTTACAAAAAAGCAACTCTTTTCCATTCATCACTAGAAAAATACGCTCTTCTTGGTTTCTTCATTCAAGACTTTGAAAAAAACTCATCAGGCTTAATTGAGCAATAATCTTCAACTTCCTACCCTCAGTCATTGCCTGCACAAACGAAAACTTGCCCGGAATGTAAACTGATAGTCATGTTCATGTTGAATCATCTATTAATTATTCTTGAAATCTTTCTTTTTACCCAACAAATTAACTTTCGCATGTGCACCCTTGCAGCCACTATTCATCATCAGCAATTGTGCCTTAATCTGCTGATAATCTCTATCATCCAACACAACATCACTGTCCCTAACTTCCCTCATTATGCAATTATGAATAGCCTCAGAACCCAATGAGGCAAATCTGATCACCTTCCCCTTTATCCCTTCCTCCTCAAATATATTCTGCATCTTTTCAACAGTTTTTTTGAGATCCATCGTCCTTACCAAATGATCATCCGTAATCTGAGGGTTTAGAACCCCTATAATAATAACACAGGGACGTTTTTTGTGCTCTTGAAAAAACTTTGTCAACCCCACAAAGTCCCTAACATCTTCTTCTATCTTCAGGTTCTCCAAAACAACTAGATTACAATGAAGATGGGATAACGATTCATAAGCCGAAGGGATCTGCTCGCTTATTGGTGGGAAATATTCAAAGATGTTGTATTTATAGGGAAAATGCTTTTTGATTATGTTGGCAGTATACGATTTACCCACCCCCATTCCTCCCACCAAAACTACAGATGTGAAGTTATTGAAATTTGATTGCAAGTGGTGAATTAATTCTTCAATTGCTTCACTTTGACCAAACACATTGTTTTGTAGTTCTATTGTTGTGTTTGTAAAGTCCAGAGTCTTTTGATTGAACTCTGATATGAGGGTGGATATTATGAGAACTGCAATGCTGATTAAACCGAAGAATACGAGTCTGTTGAGACTCATTTTCCTCTCGGGAGGTTTTGAAAACTCTGTGGGGATCAGAGGTCGCAGTTTCTTCGTCATTTGAGCGAGATCCAGGCTTTGTTGAGGTTCTTCTGAGGAGGGCTGGGAGATATCTGGGGTGTAGGTGAGTGCTTTTGGTGGAGTAATTTTGGGGGGATCTGATTCGTTAGAATTTAGATCCATCTCGTGAGGAGGGGTGGATTTTTTTGGAGACTTTGGGGGCTTCAAGGGTGTCTTAAACATGTTCAGACCGTTGAGCTCGATCTTGGGTACTTTTTGAGGGGTTTTTGGGTTTATAGAGAGGGAGGGAATCCGTGTGTGCCAGCCGGAATCTTTTTCTGGTGCTGATGGAGTCGTTGGTTTCCAGGGACTTGCATTTGTATTCAACTTCGATGTTATTGAAGTTAGGAAGTTGAGTTGTCTGAAATGAATAATTTGAGAGGGAATCAGTGGAGAGATCTCTCGTCTTATTGAAAAATTTATCAATTCCGAAAAAAAAAAATTCTGAATCGACTATTTCCTAGTTTAAGTATTTACCTAGTATTTGAGGCTTTATCATAAATTTGTTCACAACTGTACTGTCTCACAAGGTCGCCGGACGTCTCAGAGTGTTGAAAAATGACCCTATGCCTCGTGGACAGCTCCGAGAAACTGATGGCTCGTGTCAAGTTTTTCTCCGGGGTGTCAGGAATTTTCAAAGCAGCAAAGTCGCTCTCCATAACACAAACAGCTGTTCAAAAAACTTCCTAACAACAAGATTTAAAAAATATTGAGTATTTGGCAACACATAACCATAAAAGTCTGCCATTTTTGATGACGTACTTATTACAATTAGTTTTATTCTCCACTCATTATCGTATGGATAATTGGAAAAAATTTCTAAATATCTCTTACCTTATTTTCTATTCCAATTTCGACTGAAAAAAAGAAAAAAAATCTTTCTCAGCCAATTCTAATTTCCTCTGAAAATATATTTCCTAATGAATGAAAACACGCGATATAATAATTGATTCAACGTGATTCCTAATTTTGAGAATTAATGTAATGGATGGTGATGATTAATTAAGTAACAAATCAGTTATAAAGGAGAAATTTAATTTACAAAAGCGTACTTTTTTAATCAAAAAATACCGGCATGACACATATGCACGACCGTTGGGTACTGCGCACAATCCCACTGAAATCGACAAAACTCGCGCATTTTGGTGGGGGAAAACATGTAATAAAGCAAAAATCATCAGTGTAATAATTAGAATAAACGTACATAAAAAAGGATGAAAGAAATCCTTCAGTCGCAAACAAAAATAACAAACAAATTCTAGACATTTTGATTTTGTTGACAACATATTTTTTTCTTTTTATCATTTTTTTCTTCAATAATTCGGTGGCTCAAGCATAACAAATGTACAAGGGTTTGAAAAATAATGATAAAAATAGAAGGATGTATTCTATATTATTACAATCGGATTAATTTCCATTTTGCTACGCAATTTATCTTTAATTAATTAAGTAATTAATTATAGACATCAAACAATTTAACTAAAACATTTGAGCATTCTTTTTTCTTTCATTTTCACTCCATTCACTGCAATAAAATACCCTGCAATTATACAGTAATCGTCTTCTTTTTTTTTCAATCCAAAAAGCCGCTTTGAAGTTTTTTTTTTATCGAAATTGTTTTTTGTAATTTTTTTATTTACTTTTTTTTTTATATAGAAATGTCTAAAGAATCTTTCTCCCTCAATTTTTTATTCCTCGTGGATAAAACTAAACATCTGTTCCTCCTCTGATATGATTTATAATGTATATTAATTGAATCAATACTTTGAAAGAAAACTTCATATTATTCCTGTTTTCTCTTGATTATTTCGAGCTTCCTCTCCCTTGATCTCATTCATTCGTATTCAAATATCACGAGATTGAATTCACGCAGAATCTCAAAAGTAAAATGAAACAATTTCTCTTCCTTTTCTATTTAATTTACACAAATTTAACGTGGCATCAGTATTCATAGTTTATTAGTAGTTGAAAATTTATTTTTATAACACAGTAAGTGTACGTGGCTTATCTTCTGGTTCCTCAACTTTGCTAGAAAGAGATGAAATAAAAATTAATGTTTAAATCATTAGATTTGAATTAGAGTTATTCATTGATTCATTCATCAAAAGAATATTACCATTCGCTCTGGGCACTTTTTTCAGGTTCATTCGTCGTCGAAGGGAGGCTCTCAGCCTTAATACTCGTCACATTCTCCTCCTTTTTTATGTCTCCCCTGTTTTTAATCTCTTCATCAACAATCGGCTTTTTTTCCACTGAAGTATCTAAAGTCAGTTGACTATCGATAATCGTTGTTTCAGGCACTGGTTCCTGTTTGGGGGCTTCAATAACAGCATCATTAGCATTCTGGGGTGCCGGAGGGCTCGCTATGTTTAGCGTGCTTTCAAAATTATCAAAATTATCGAAATTAGCCCAACCAGCTGAGTTTTCAGGCTGAGGAACAGATACATCCCATGGATTCATTTGGGGGAGAACGTTATTGCTTGAAATAGTTTCAGCTGCATCCCAAGGATCAGAAGAATCAATTTCCATATGTAAGTCTTTCGTTTCTTCGTCTTCATCAGATGATGTAGAATCATGCTGTTGCTGTTTAAAAGGCCAATCTCGTTTATCAATTACTGTCTGGAAAGTCATGTCTCCCTCGTCTCCCCACTCAACTCCACCCTCATCTAATCCTGATTTTTGTTTTTGTTGACATATCTACAATGACATTCAATAAATTCCAATTCAAAAGAAGAAGAAATTGTTGGAAAAAGGATGGAAAAATAAAAGACAATTGAAATGAAAAACATAATGAGAGAGTCAGAAGAGATCTAGAGAGAATTTCATCAAGATCTCATGACTTTTCTTCATATACCTGTAGATTAAACTCATCTCATTTCGTTTATTGAATAAATTACCTTATTAAATATATCTTCTTTTTTAGCAAGATCTTCCTCGCTCAATGAAAAAGGCATCGTGGTTAATTGTTCGACGGAATTACTTGGTCTGTTGAAAGAATAAAAAATGTAGAGATAATATGATTTTATACATAAACAATCAACTTCTGAAATTGTGTTAAAATGATGGAGATACATACTGAAGAGCATCATTTCCATCGTTGAACTCATCATCATGAAAACCGTAATCTTCGATAAATTGTGACGTCATAAGTTGTCCCTGATAATTTGCATAAACCTGATGAGATTTTATAAACCATAAATATAATTGTTTAACTTCTATTTGTCCTGAATTATTCTCTTTATTATCGAGATTAGTCAGGACATTCTGAAGACTTACCTGTTGAATGTAGGTGTCTTGAGAATAGGAATATTCCTCTGAACTCTCCTCTGATGATGTCATGAAGGGCTGTCCTTTTCCACCCTAAAAATGAAAATGAAATAATTATCAAATGAACAAACTTGAATTCGATAGTTATTATTATTTTAAAAAAATTCACTCACAAAAATGTCTTATGACATTTTTCTCCAAAATGGAAATAACAAAAACTTACCAGCAAAATTTGATGCGTCACATTAATTTCAGCCAGCTGAGTATTCACAAGATTATCCCATTTATCGAAGCATAATGTAGTGAGATTGGCCTTTAAGAATTTCTCCAAATTCTCACACTTCTCTAATTGTTTAACAATATTATTAGCTATTTTAATCAAGTGTCCCATGTAGCCCTGACGTATACCCTTTTCCTTGCTCTGATGGGTATCATTACCCGCCCAGGCCTCAAGAATACGTTCGATCAATTTACATTCAGAAAATATCTACAAAATACGACATTTGATTATTGCCCTCATCTCTTGGATATAAAAATATTTTCAAGAACTCACGTGCGTATAAACTGATTCACTATCCTCCCCCCAGTCTCCATTAATTACTAAGGCCAAGCATTGTTCTACCTGAGTGTGAAGGAAATTATTCCAGGAGTACTTGAAAAATAGATCCTGTAATCCAAGAGAAGAATTAGTGAATAAATTCAATTTCAGAGCAAATCAGTTGTTGATGGATATCTGAGAATATGAAGGAGATTGTTAAATTATTAATGAGATCTTTTTTTACAGCTCTCAGTTTTCTTATGAACAAATACCTACTCCCCTGGGATGCAAACATATCCATCAAAAACTCATATATTTTGAAGGGATGTTGAATTTTCACTCTTACCAACAGGGTTTGGAATGTTCCTAGTTCAGCTAGCTTTTGAAATACTTTAATATTTTCTGTAGACAAAAGTGCTGCTAATAATTTAGCGATATGCAGCCGCGTATTACCTAGAGGCTTGTCTAATACTCCAGCAGTGGTTTTCACTGCGGCTTTCTGAAAATGAAATTCAAAATGATAATTAATTCATACTGACACTGTCTACGTAATTGTAAATATTGGTGATTGAGGATGGCTCACAGGCGGTGGGTTTATTAGAAGCTTCTGGAGCTTTTCCAGGTACGGAAGAGTTGCGTTTTGGATTTTTACACGATCCACTGTATCTGCTGGGTCGTTGTTCGGGTTATTCCCTTGCAAATCTGACTCACTTATCATACTGGAAAAAAATCATGAAAATGATAAAGAACAGAAAAGTGCAAAGAGGTAATTTCACAAATTATTTTGCAAATATATCAAGGAAAATTCTTAGATAAGTTATTAAATTATTTTGAATTACTTACTTATTTGTTCCCTGGCTCAGCAGTACAAGAAGCACTTGAATTCCACCAACAATACTACTCTCCACTGGTTCATCAGTTAAAATTGTATCCAAAAGTAAAGACACTGTTTCTTCCCTAATGAAAATAAAAATCTTAAATAAATGAATCATGGATGCAAATATAATACAGATAGACTGATTGACAAGTCTCAAATCATAATTCTCGAACTATTCCATTCATCAATTGAATTAAATAATCCCTCTCTCTCTCTCACTCTCTCTATCATTCTTATTCATTCCAACTCGGAAAAATTGGAAATAGAAATGTAAAAAATACTTACGACTCTAAACTAGTTAAGATAGGATCAGGATCAGTACGTTCTGTACACGTTATCCTGAACTCCCTAGCTGACTTGATAATATCACAAAGTAACTGTGCCGCATTTCCGTGTCTCGATGATTCCGTCGTTGGCGATAATATTTTTATCAACTGCTGTACAAGTTGCTGACTATTCAGCCACTTTGTAGTGAGCCAGAAAAAAATGCATTAAAAAATAAATATACGACCTAAACTTTAGCATTTAATTCAATAACAGAGTAGTGTAATGGTTATAGTCAAATGTAGAATTTTTTTTAAATTGAGCATTCGTTTAAAGAATGCGTGGTGATACGACAAAATGTCAAGAGACTTTCTTTGAAGTTGATAAAAAATTTCCTACCAGAAATACTCAAAAAAGTACTCACTAATGAAATAATTTGAAATCATTAAATGAAAGAAAAAAAAAACTAATAGAAAAAATGGATTAAAAAATTAGAAGAGAATCTCACAGTCAAGATATTCTGTCGCATATCAGTGCCCTCGAGTTTAGTAACTAGCTTCAACACTAAATCCATAATTGCTGATGTTTCCAAATGCTGTAAAAGTCGATCGACGCATTGTTGACGACTCTTAAGAAATTCTAATACCTGCAAACACATGAATTGATAGGAATACCAATTCTGATGGATTGAAGGAAGTGGAAAGTGTAGGGATTGTTGGAGTAAATGGAAATCAATGGTTTGGAGGGGGTAGGAGAAGGGAAAACAACGACTGATATATTATTTAATAATTAAACTTAGCTCACGACATCAATTGATGTTGTTCAATCCCCCTTCGGGAATCAAACATTAACATCACAATCAATTTTCATGAATAATCCTACTCATTTTCACCTGATCACTCTTTCGTATCAGCAGTACCCCAATTATTTTACTGAAGAACGAGGCTAGCAGGGGATTCAGGGGTTTATCAGTGTCAATGAACGTAAACAGTTTGGCCAATAAGGTTTCTGAACCTGAAAAAAATAATTGTTAATAACTTTAAGCTCCAATTTTGAAGAGAATGATCTAAGAGAACGAAAAATATTTTACAAAACACTTTATAGACAAATATTTTTGTCATGCTCTTTATAACAAAACACAATTAAATAAACTATAACTCATAACCACTCGAGAAGTTGCGTTATTTTTAGAAAAACAAAAATAAAATCTCAAGTATGAACCAACCGAGTAAGACAGGAAATGGAGTAATGTATAAATGTAATTACCTGCTAATTTTTCATTGAGTGTAGGTACATTACAGGTGAGTAATTCACAGGCAACATTAGGATATTTGTAACGCCAACGTTCCTCGACGTCACTGGAAGGTTCTTTAGTTGTCAACGTGACCAACTCTTCGATAACTTCGGGCTTTGTTAAACTACGATGTAGAATAAGGAAAATCAATTATTCGAAATAAACCTAGTCACTTCACTAATACTCACAAATCCACCAATTTTTTATTTTGACTCTTGCACTCAGCAACTATCTCTTCCTGGTCCATCAACTCGTGCAGAGTAATATCCTAGAAAAGAGGTTGATAAATCATTGAATAAAGACGCCAAACTCTGAATTGTCATAATCACTGGACAATGACATGCAACTAGTAGTGGTCAGATCCAATTAGCTCGTAAAAAGAAGACAAAATAATGAAACAGAGAAATCAAGGAAAAAAAAAAGATTGAAAAATATTCACCTCCAGATGTCGATTGAATTGAATAATATACAGTTTTAGAAAGGGCTAAAATACTGGCTAATAAAACTGATGTCAATAATTAATACTCACTTCTTTGTTGAGTAGTGCCTCGATGTGTGGCGATAATGCATACATGTTAGTCCAAAACATGTTGGTAGTTGTTTCGGTATTTCAACCGGAACTCCCTTTCAAAGAAGCCCCTCACACGCAATAACACTTGATAATGGAAATAATTTTACCGCCCACACCATTCGGACGTGGTAAAAAAAACCACAAATAATGCGTACGAACTTCTCGGGAGTAATACTGATGATTGAACGGAGGCAAGAGTTTTCTTTTTACTCAAATGATGAAATTGAAGGTGGGTAACACAAGTGGAGGGGGGGAGGACTTTTGTTAACACTGAATACTGAAATCACAGTACATATACTCGCGTACTATCCAATAGTTGCGATATATCAAGCGACTATTTGCATCTGCGCATGATCATTTCCACGCACATAAAAAAAATTTTTTCCTGTGAAAGAGAGAGGGAGAGAGCTAGGTTGCCATCTTTTACTAGTGAATAAAACTTTATTGTTGTGGTAAGTTATCGACAGCTGGTGATCAATACGCGATTTTGATTGGTTTATGTTCATTTTTTCGAAATTTGAATTTATATGAATGAGGAAAAGCCACAAAAATCAACAGGGAGATATCGCCAATCAATTTTAAATTAAATGTTTTTATTAACTATGAGGAAAATATTACAATCACTCAACAAAATGATAAACCCATTAATGGACGGAAAATGATAAGGAACGACGTGAAAATTCACAGAAAATCTTATAAATTATTAAAAAATCAGAAACTCTCAATGAACAATAAGAATAATAAATAATGGAATAAATAAAAATTCTTAAATAAATCAGAAGTATCTCATGCCATTGTTGGTCATAGGATTATAGAGCCGGGGCTAACATTCCTCTCGTTGCCCACTCATTTGCAAGATGAGCCCAATCACTAGGTTGATAGTAGTTCAATCCTGAAAATTCACAGAAAATCGAATAAATTATTAAAAAAATTAGAAACTCTCAATGAACAATAAGAATAATAAATAATGGAATAAATAAAAATTCTTAAATAAATCAGAAGTATCTCATGCCATTGTTGTTCATAGGATTATAGAGCCCTGCTGATATTCCTCTCGTTGCAAACTCATTTGCAAGATGAGCCCAATCACTAGGTTGAGAGTAGTTCAATCCTTTCTGTACGTAGTCCAGAGCAGTTCTGGCGACGTTATTTAGATCGTTGGGTAGCCCTGATGATGGTAAACTTGATGCCATTTTAGGGGAGTCGTTAGCCCCACTGTAGGCACGCTGATTGTAGGAACCATAGCCTTCATGGGACATCATCCGGCTTGGAGACATCGGGTTCGAGGGATTCATATTACCTAGGGCACCTGGATGACCTTGATGGGTTGGAAAAACTTGTTCAAGGGCTGCTTTGTTGTAATAATTTTGATAGGTGTTTGCAAGCCAGTTGCCAACCGGTAGCGAGTTTTGTAGGGGAGAGCCAACTATGGTGCTATCAGCCTGTCCAATGGCACGACATTCTACGACTTTATCTGTATCGAAAATTCTTATTAGTAAATCTATGTAAAGTATTAAATCATATAAATCACATAAATCATAAATTAAAAATCTATTATCACCTGATTCATTGAGCGATTCCAATTCCGGAGTATGTGTGACACTCGTTTCTGTCACGGCCGACTGCGTGGCCACAGCATCGAGTTCTTGAACTTTTGGTAATGGCGAGCTGACATTCCTGTCATCGGTTCCAGTTGGTTGTACGGATCTAGTCCATTGGGTACGTGTACCTGCCTGCACCAAAAATTAGTTTCATCGTGGTAACGGACACGAAATGAGTTTAGATCGAACAGAGATAGATAGATTGACTGTTTTGAAAAAGGTGAGGTCAATAACAATTCAGTAAAAGACCTTTTTTGTCGAAGATTTTAGAGACTTGGAGGAAATCTCTCAAGAAACATTTTCTGGAAAAACTGAATTTCTTTGAAAAATAAATTTCCAAAACTTACACCAGTTTGCAAATTTGCGTTGTACCCTTGCTGCTGTGAAGGCCCTATAATAAGTCCATTGTAGATACCCAATTGAGGATTATTCACAGGCTTTAATCCCCCATCTGGGGTGGCCGAGAACATCATTCCACCCTTAAGTTTTGATATCCAGGATTGAGAAAGTGGAGCGCCCAAATTCGGTTCGACGTTCTTCATTTGATTAGGATCGTTCTGGATAGTTCCATCAATTTGCTGTTGAATCAACTTGTTGAGGTCTTGATAGGATTGGAACGCTGGGTCTAACGCACTTCTCGGGTAATATTGACTGGATACCATAGATTGGTACGGTATAGACTGGTATTGCATTGATGGGTAACCTGAACCACCAGCATATGGGGAATATCGCTGTTGATAAGCCATTGGCATATAATTGGAAGGTGTCTGTTGTCTGTAAGGCTGCGGAAGAATGTCTGCCCGAGTTGAACATTGTAGTAATGCTACAATTGCAAAAACCTAAAAAACAAGAAAAGAAAAATATTAACTCTGTATTATTTTGATAATCACTCAGAATATTTAAAATTTGTAAATATCTCTGGATCGGGCAGACCAACAATTGATACCAGAAGACCTTTTTTGTCGAATATTTGATAAACTACGAAAAAGGTATTCTAAAATTTTCAAACAAATCTACCATTTCCAGAGATGATAGAAAGATTGGAGAATCATCGGATAATTTACCACTGAGGAAAGTGTGAGAGCCATTGTTGCAACTTGTTCCTGCGACGCCTGAACGACAACTGACACTGTGAAGATATGACACAGTTGAGGATTCCGATACGTTTTAAGTTACAGCGAAAAATGCTGAGTTAGGTTTGAAGTAGCTTCGAAACGTTTTATAAATTTAGTTCGTATCAATAAAATGAAAAAATGCAAAAAAGTCGTTTTCATTCGCACTTTCAAAATTTTCGCAATACTCTTTTTACTGTGTGCAGCAGTTCATTGATTTCGATGATTTGTCAATATGCTACTTTTCTTCCAGAGTCTTTTTACATTTTCTTCTTTCACAAAAAAATTTGTCAATCATTTTTCAATTCAAGTTATCCATCTGAAATGATCTGGAAGAATCTATCAGTAATTGAAATTCTAATTAGCATTTTGTTTTTTTTTTTCCTAATGGAATTTCTCTGATCAAATATAGCAATAATTAATTATTCAGGATAAAATTGAATTTTTTATTTGTATTATAAATAATATGTCAAATACTATTTAAATGAAGAATATACACTATACGTCTTGGATTCCCTAAATTTTTTCATTTCAATTCAACTCTATGGATCACAGTTTTTTGTCGAATCAAGGAATTCGAAAGATTGCAATCTCTGCATTTTCGTATTACGAATATTCACATACTTCCCGTGTAAAAATAAATTCTTCCAAAAAACTTCTTAAGAATATTCCAGCGGAATATTCTAAAAAACTTCCAAAAATAAGACAATTGAGAATTTCAAAAAAAATCCAAAAAAATTCCAGAAAAAATCTTTTGGCCCATAATTGCTTGGGATTGAGGGGAGGGTTTTTTATTATAATAAAAACAAATTTTTTAACAATTCGTATTGTCTGCTATGTAAACAACTTTGGTTCTGAGGGTGAGGAAATTTTGACCTTGGGTATAGACATTCCGGGGCACCCCAGAAGACTATCTCAGCCATCGAGAATGATTGAAAAAATCATTGACTACTTAAAATTGGTTATTTAGCAATTTCTATTGTCTGCTAGCTTGAAAACTCCGGTTCTGAGGGTGAGGAAACTTTGACCTTGGGTTTAGACATTCCGGGGCACCCCAGAAGACTATCTCAGCCATCGAGAATGATTAAAAAAATCATTAACTAATTACAATTGTTGATTTAGCGATTTCTATTACCCAGGACTGTCTATACCAAATTTCAAGATTTCGTCGCCCTCAGAACCAAAGTTATTCACATAGCAGACAATACGAATTGTTAAAAAATTTGTCTTTATTATAATAAAACTAGGACATCATGTGCGCTGTCGCGCGCGACGACCTTATAGTCAATGCCAGACATCCGTTTTTGGATGTTTGATCAGCTAAGAAGAGAAGTCAAAGTTTTGAAAATTCTTTCCCAATCGATTTTTGAGATGATTTGAGCTTGGGAGGTGCGGAACCCAGAGTGTGAGAGGCCAAAACCCGTTTATCGATGATAGATAGGCCAAGAAGAGGAATCAAAGTTTTGAGAATTTCAAAAAATCAAATTTTCTCGAAAACCAGAGGAGATAGCGACTTCTAGTCTTTTCCAATCGATTTCTGAGATGATTTGAGCTTGGGGGGTGCGGAACCCAGAGCGTGAGAGGCCAAAACCCGTTTATCGATGATAGATAGGCCAAGAAGAGGAATCAAAGTTTTGAGAATTTCAAAAAATCAAATTTTCTCGAAAACCAGAGGAGATAGCGACTTCTAGTCTTTTCCAATCGATTTCTGAGATGATTTGAGCTTAGGAGGTGCGGAACCCAGAGTGTGAGAGGCCAAAACCCGTTTATCGATGATAGATAGGCCAAGAAGAGGAATCAAAGTTTTGAGAATTTCGAAAAATCAAATTTTCTCGAAAACCAGAGGAGATAGCGACTTCTAGTCTTTTCCAATCGATTTCTGAGATGATTTGAGCTTGGGAGGTGCGGAACCCAGAGCGTGAGAGGCCAAAACCCGTTTATCGATGATAGATAGGCCAAGAAGAGGAATCAAAGTTTTGAGAATTTCAAAAAATCAAATTTTCTCGAAAACCAGAGGAGATAGCGACTTCTAGTCTTTTCCAATCGATTTCTGAGATGATTTGAGCTTAGGAGGTGCGGAACCCAGAGTGTGAGAGGCCAAAACCCGTTTATCGATGATAGATAGGCCAAGAAGAGGAATCAAAGTTTTGAGAATTTCAAAAAATCAAATTTTCTCGAAAACCAGAGGAGATAGCGACTTCTAGTCTTTTCCAATCGATTTCTGAGATGATTTGAGCTTGGGAGGTGCGGAACCCAGAGCGTGAGAGGCCAAAACCCGTTTATCGATGATAGATAGGCCAAGAAGAGGAATCAAAGTTTTGAGAATTTCAAAAAATCAAATTTTCTCGAAAACCAGAGGAGATAGCGACTTCTAGTCTTTTCCAATCGATTTCTGAGATGATTTGAGCTTAGGAGGTGCGGAACCCAGAGTGTGAGAGGCCAAAACCCGTTTATCGATGATAGATAGGCCAAGAAGAGGAATCAAAGTTTTGAGAATTTCAAAAAATCAAATTTTCTCGAAAACCAGAGGAGATAGCGACTTCTAGTCTTTTCCAATCGATTTCTGAGATGATTTGAGCTTGGGAGGTGCGGAACCCAGAGCGTGAGAGGCCAAAACCCGTTTATCGATGATAGATAGGCCAAGAAGAGGAATCAAAGTTTTGAGAATTTCAAAAAATCAAATTTTCTCGAAAACCAGAGGAGATAGCGACTTCTAGTCTTTTCCAATCGATTTCTGAGATGATTTGAGCTTGGGCGGTGCGGAACCCAGAGCGTGAGAGGCCAAAACCCGTTTATCGATGATAGATAGGCCAAGAAGAGGAATCAAAGTTTTGAGAATTTCAAAAAATCAAATTTTCTCGAAAACCAGAGGAGATAGCGACTTCTAGTCTTTTCCAATCGATTTCTGAGATGATTTGGGCTTGGGAGGTGCGGAACCCAGAGCGTGAGAGGCCAAAACCCGTTTATCGATGATAGATAGGCCAAGAAGAGGAATCAAAGTTTTGAGAATTTCAAAAAATCAAATTTTCTCGAAAACCAGAGGAGATAGCGACTTCTAGTCTTTTCCAATCGATTTCTGAGATGATTTGAGCTTGGAAGGTGCGGAACCCAGAGCGTGAAAGGCCAAAACCCGTTTATCGATGATAGATAGGCCAAGAAGAGGAATCAAAGTTTTGAGAATTTCAAAAAATCAAATTTTCTCGAAAACCAGAGGAGATAGCGACTTCTAGTCTTTTCCAATCGATTTCTGAGATGATTTGAGCTTGGGAGGTGCGGAACCCAGAGCGTGAGAGGCCAAAACCCGTTTATCGATGATAGATAGGCCAAGAAGAGGAATCAAAGTTTTGAGAATTTCAAAAAATCAAATTTTCTCGAAAACCAGAGGAGATAGCGACTTCTAGTCTTTTCCAATCGATTTCTGAGATGATTTGAGCTTAGGTGGTGCGGAACCCAGAGTGTGAGAGGCCAAAACCCGTTTATCGATGATAGATAGGCCAAGAAGAGGAATCAAAGTTTTGAGAATTTCAAAAAATCAAATTTTCTCGAAAACCAGAGGAGATAGCGACTTCTAGTCTTTTCCAATCGATTTCTGAGATGATTTGGGCTTGGGAGGTGCGGAACCCAGAGCGTGAGAGGCCAAAACCCGTTTATCGATGATAGATAGGCCAAGAAGAGGAATCAAAGTTTTGAGAATTTCAAAAAATCAAATTTTCTCGAAAACCAGAGGAGATAGCGACTTCTAGTCTTTTCCAATCGATTTCTGAGATGATTTGAGCTTGGGAGGTGCGGAACCCAGAGCGTGAAAGGCCAAAACCCGTTTATCGATGATAGATAGGCCAAGAAGAGGAATCAAAGTTTTGAGAATTTCAAAAAATCAAATTTTCTCGAAAACCAGAGGAGATAGCGACTTCTAGTCTTTTCCAATCGATTTCTGAGATGATTTGAGCTTGGGAGGTGCGGAACCCAGAGCGTGAGAGGCCAAAACCCGTTTATCGATGATAGATAGGCCAAGAAGAGGAATCAAAGTTTTGAGAATTTCAAAAAATCAAATTTTCTCGAAAACCAGAGGAGATAGCGACTTCTAGTCTTTTCCAATCGATTTCTGAGATGATTTGAGCTTAGGAGGTGCGGAACCCAGAGTGTGAGAGGCCAAAACCCGTTTATCGATGATAGATAGGCCAAGAAGAGGAATCAAAGTTTTGAGAATTTCAAAAAATCAAATTTTCTCGAAAACCAGAGGAGATAGCGACTTCTAGTCTTTTCCAATCGATTTCTGAGATGATTTGAGCTTGGGAGGTGCGGAACCCAGAGCGTGAGAGGCCAAAACCCGTTTATCGATGATAGATAGGCCAAGAAGAGGAATCAAAGTTTTGAGAATTTCAAAAAATCAAATTTTCTCGAAAACCAGAGGAGATAGCGACTTCTAGTCTTTTCCAATCGATTTCTGAGATGATTTGAGCTTAGGAGGTGCGGAACCCAGAGTGTGAGAGGCCAAAACCCGTTTATCGATGATAGATAGGCCAAGAAGAGGAATCAAAGTTTTGAGAATTTCAAAAAATCAAATTTTCTCGAAAACCAGAGGAGATAGCGACTTCTAGTCTTTTCCAATCGATTTCTGAGATGATTTGAGCTTGGGGGGTGCGGAACCCAGAGCGTGAGAGGCCAAAACCCGTTTATCGATGATAGATAGGCCAAGAAGAGGAATCAAAGTTTTGAGAATTTCAAAAAATCAAATTTTCTCGAAAACCAGAGGAGATAGCGACTTCTAGTCTTTTCCAATCGATTTCTGAGATGATTTGAGCTTAGGGGGTGCGGAACCCAGAGTGTGAGAGGCCAAAACCCGTTTATCGATGATAGATAGGCCAAGAAGAGGAATCAAAGTTTTGAGAATTTCAAAAAATCAAATTTTCTCGAAAACCAGAGGAGATAGCGACTTCTAGTCTTTTCCAATCGATTTCTGAGATGATTTGAGCTTGGGCGGTGCGGAACCCAGAGCGTGAGAGGCCAAAACCCGTTTATCGATGATAGATAGGCCAAGAAGAGGAATCAAAGTTTTGAGAATTTCAAAAAATCAAATTTTCTCGAAAACCAGAGGAGATAGCGACTTCTAGTCTTTTCCAATCGATTTCTGAGATGATTTGAGCTTGGGCGGTGCGGAACCCAGAGCGTGAGAGGCCAAAACCCGTTTATCGATGATAGATAGGCCAAGAAGAGGAATCAAAGTTTTGAGAATTTCAAAAAATCAAATTTTCTCGAAAACCAGAGGAGATAGCGACTTCTAGTCTTTTCCAATCGATTTCTGAGATGATTTGGGCTTGGGAGGTGCGGAACCCAGAGCGTGAGAGGCCAAAACCCGTTTATCGATGATAGATAGGCCAAGAAGAGGAATCAAAGTTTTGAGAATTTCAAAAAATCAAATTTTCTCGAAAACCAGAGGAGATAGCGACTTCTAGTCTTTTCCAATCGATTTCTGAGATGATTTGAGCTTGGAAGGTGCGGAACCCAGAGCGTGAAAGGCCAAAACCCGTTTATCGATGATAGATAGGCCAAGAAGAGGAATCAAAGTTTTGAGAATTTCAAAAAATCAAATTTTCTCGAAAACCAGAGGAGATAGCGACTTCTAGTCTTTTCCAATCGATTTCTGAGATGATTTGAGCTTGGGAGGTGCGGAACCCAGAGCGTGAGAGGCCAAAACCCGTTTATCGATGATAGATAGGCCAAGAAGAGGAATCAAAGTTTTGAGAATTTCAAAAAATCAAATTTTCTCGAAAACCAGAGGAGATAGCGACTTCTAGTCTTTTCCAATCGATTTCTGAGATGATTTGAGCTTAGGTGGTGCGGAACCCAGAGTGTGAGAGGCCAAAACCCGTTTATCGATGATAGATAGGCCAAGAAGAGGAATCAAAGTTTTGAGAATTTCAAAAAATCAAATTTTCTCGAAAACCAGAGGAGATAGCGACTTCTAGTCTTTTCCAATCGATTTCTGAGATGATTTGAGCTTGGGAGGTGCGGAACCCAGAGCGTGAAAGGCCAAAACCCGTTTATCGATGATAGATAGGCCAAGAAGAGGAATCAAAGTTTTGAGAATTTCAAAAAATCAAATTTTCTCGAAAACCAGAGGAGATAGCGACTTCTAGTCTTTTCCAATCGATTTCTGAGATGATTTGAGCTTGGGAGGTGCGGAACCCAGAGCGTGAGAGGCCAAAACCCGTTTATCGATGATAGATAGGCCAAGAAGAGGAATCAAAGTTTTGAGAATTTCAAAAAATCAAATTTTCTCGAAAACCAGAGGAGATAGCGACTTCTAGTCTTTTCCAATCGATTTCTGAGATGATTTGAGCTTAGGAGGTGCGGAACCCAGAGTGTGAGAGGCCAAAACCCGTTTATCGATGATAGATAGGCCAAGAAGAGGAATCAAAGTTTTGAGAATTTCAAAAAATCAAATTTTCTCGAAAACCAGAGGAGATAGCGACTTCTAGTCTTTTCCAATCGATTTCTGAGATGATTTGAGCTTGGGAGGTGCGGAACCCAGAGCGTGAGAGGCCAAAACCCGTTTATCGATGATAGATAGGCCAAGAAGAGGAATCAAAGTTTTGAGAATTTCAAAAAATCAAATTTTCTCGAAAACCAGAGGAGATAGCGACTTCTAGTCTTTTCCAATCGATTTCTGAGATGATTTGAGCTTGGGGGGTGCGGAACCCAGAGCGTGAGAGGCCAAAACCCGTTTATCGATGATAGATAGGCCAAGAAGAGGAATCAAAGTTTTGAGAATTTCAAAAAATCAAATTTTCTCGAAAACCAGAGGAGATAGCGACTTCTAGTCTTTTCCAATCGATTTCTGAGATGATTTGAGCTTAGGGGGTGCGGAACCCAGAGTGTGAGAGGCCAAAACCCGTTTATCGATGATAGATAGGCCAAGAAGAGGAATCAAAGTTTTGAGAATTTCAAAAAATCAAATTTTCTCGAAAACCAGAGGAGATAGCGACTTCTAGTCTTTTCCAATCGATTTCTGAGATGATTTGAGCTTCGGAGGTGCGGAACCCAGAGTGTGAGAGGCCAAAACCCGTTTATCGATGATAGATAGGCCAAGAAGAGGAATCAAAGTTTTGAGAATTTCAAAAAATCAAATTTTCTCGAAAACCAGAGGAGATAGCGACTTCTAGTCTTTTCCAATCGATTTCTGAGATGATTTGAGCTTGGGCGGTGCGGAACCCAGAGCGTGAGAGGCCAAAACCCGTTTATCGATGATAGATAGGCCAAGAAGAGGAATCAAAGTTTTGAAAATTTCAAAAAATCAAATTTTCTCGAAAACCAGAGGAGATAGCAACTTCTAGTCTTTTCCAATCGATTTCTGAGATGATTTGAGCTTGGGAGGTGCGGAACCCAGAGCGTGAGAGGCCAAAACCCGTTTATCGATGATAGATAGGCCAAGAAGAGGAATCAAAGTTTTGAAAATTTCAAAAAATCAAATTTTCTCGAAAACCAGAGGAGATAGCGACTTCTAGTCTTTTCCAATCGATTTCTGAGATGATTTGAGCTTGGGGGGTGCGGAACCCAGAGTGTGAGAGGCCAAAACCCGTTTATCGATGATAGATAGGCCAAGAAGAGGAATCAAAGTTTTGAAAATTTCAAAAAATCAAATTTTCTCGAAAACCAGAGGAGATAGCGACTTCTAGTCTTTTGCAATCGATTTCTGAGATGATTTGAGCTTGGGGGGTGCGGAACCCAGGGCGTGAGAGGCCAAAACCCGTTTATCGATGATAGATAGGCCAAGAAGAGGAATCAAAGTTTTGAAAATTTCAAAAAATCAAATTTTCTCGAAAACCAGAGGAGATAGCAACTTCTAGTCTTTTCCAATCGATTTCTGAGATGATTTGAGCTTGGGAGGTGCGGAACCCAGAGCGTGAGAGGCCAAAACCCGTTTATCGATGATAGATAGGCCAAGAAGAGGAATCAAAGTTTTGAAAATTTCAAAAAATCAAATTTTCTCGAAAACCAGAGGAGATAGCGACTTCTAGTCTTTTCCAATCGATTTCTGAGATGATTTGAGCTTGGGGGGTGCGGAACCCAGAGTGTGAGAGGCCAAAACCCGTTTATCGATGATAGATAGGCCAAGAAGAGGAATCAAAGTTTTGAAAATTTCAAAAAATCAAATTTTCTCGAAAACCAGAGGAGATAGCGACTTCTAGTCTTTTGCAATCGATTTCTGAGATGATTTGAGCTTGGGGGGTGCGGAACCCAGGGCGTGAGAGGCCAAAACCCGTTTATCGATGATAGATAGGCCAAGAAGAGGAATCAAAGTTTTGAGAATTTCAAAAAATCAAATTTTCTCGAAAACCAGAGGAGATAGCGACTTCTAGTCTTTTCCAATCGATTTCTGAGATGATTTGAGCTTGGGAGGTGCGGAACCCAGGGCGTGAGAGGTCAAAACCCGTTTATCGATGATAGATAGGCCAAGAAGAGGAATCAAAGTTTTGAAAATTTCAAAAAATCAAATTTTCTCGAAAACCAGAGGAGATAGCGACTTCTAGTCTTTTGCAATCGATTTCTGAGATGATTTGATCCCTAGGAGGTCTGAAACCCAGAGTCTGGCACACCCGGAACATGTTTTCCGATGATTTGTTTAAAACAAAAGGCTCTAACTACACGTGAACTGCGCGCAGTTTGATTCAAATAAGAAAATAACATCCTCGTAGTCATGGAAATCATTGATCGATTCATCGACCAATCGGGAGGCGAATAAAAGGTTGACAATCAATACAATCATTCATTGTCAATCAACTTTATGATAAAGGAAACCCTTCCCTCAATCCCAAGCAATTATGGGCCAAAAGAATTTTCCCGGAATTTTTTTGGATTTTTCTTGGAATTCTCAATTGTCTCATTTTTGGAAGTATTTTAGAATATTCCGCTGGAATATTCTTAAGAAGTTTTTTGGAAGAATTCATTTTTATACGGGTTGTTATTATTGAAAACGCAAATACGCATTATGATATCCTAATTTTTTGCATTCTATCGAAGCGAAAAATTAATGAAAAAAATTTTCATTCAGAATGACAGAATTGATTTTTTGATCATCATTTTCATTTAGCTCTTTTAAAACTTTCACTGTTATTTTATTCCATCCATTGAATATCGGCAAATTTTCGAGCCAAAGCTAAAAAATTTGTAATAAAATGCAGAAAAAAAAACGTGTCATCAATTTCTGTTCTTAATTTGAAAATTACCGGGGTTTTTTTAGGGCTCTTCGTTATCGATAACAGACTGTTTTCACTCCCTTCCCTCATTCCCTAGTTTTCGGTGATTTTCTAGTATCTTCCCTCCACTCCGTTACCAGCCATGCATCTCTATTATGAAACCGCACTCATACTAACGCAAAACCCATCACAAAACACCGTAAAAGCGTATGTCATAGCACGTGTGTAACTGTGATGCGGCCATTGCTGAAAGGCCTTTACAGTGAGAAAATTCTCAGGGCTCGACCGGTTAGTCTTCTTCTCACGTGAATTGAAATTCCAATAAACGCAAATATATTACAATGGCAACAATATTACGATACGTCAGGTATTTGAGACAAAGTAGTAGCATCACAAAAAGGATTAATTACAGTCCAAGTTGCTTTGAATCGAACGTTGCAGAAGTCAGACCCCTCAATCAAAGCGTAACCAACTCAACCAGGTAAAATCACAGTTCTTTCATCATCTTCACTTTCTAACAATAATCTACTTATTTCCGCATTTGATTTTATTTTTTTTTTGTATGCAGAAATTATGATACAAGATTTGTAACTCGTCAGGCTCAGCCTATTTACGGTTTTGAGAAGTCTTTCCAGACTCTTGAAGTACAGTTGAGACGATCTGGAAGAACCACTAGGAGCGATATTGAAAAGATACTTGGAGAAATACAATTAGCAGGTGATTCAGTCAATTATACGATTTCTGTCCGTTCATTTCATTATTTTTAATTAGAGCAATTGGTGGAGAATGTAAATGGAGAATTTAGGGAATGGATTAGGCTTTTAATGAATTATCTTAAATAGAAGAGTTTCACTTTTAATAATTATGTTTATTTTGGCAATTTATTCAATCTTTAAATTGTTTTTTTGTGCTTTCTCCTGAAGGAAATGTTCCGAGCCTTGAGGCACTGCTGCTTGTTCGTTGCTGTGGAAAGCCTATGATCGATCAAAATTCTAAAGAAGGTGTTCAATTGGTGCAGGAAATATGGGACACACTCGAAAGATTAAGTAAGTTATGATTTTTCCATTCATTAATTTCTTTGAATTTAATAAAATACGAAAATTATACCACAAAATTTGCAAACTAGAAGTTGGATAATAAAATTAAAAAACCTAAACCACAATTCATGATTTACCCTTTCAGAAGTTCCTATGGACGTGTCCCACTACAACGCTCTCCTCAACGTTTACCTGGAGCGCGAGCACTCCTTCTCCCCCGCCGAATTCCTCCAAATAATGATGAAAAAGAATATCATCCCAAATCGCGTAACCTACCACCGCCTGATCGACAGCTACTGTCGCACAGGAGACATTGCCAACGCGACCAAAATAATCGACATGATGCGTAAAAACAATCTTCCACTCTGCGAGAATGTCTTCAACTCCCTGATAACCGGTCATTCTGAGGCAAACGACATGAAGAATGCTGAAGCAACCTTAGAAACTATGAAAGCTGCAGGAATTGAGCCTTCAGCTGACACATACGGGGCTCTCCTCTGCGCTTATGCAAAACGCGGTGACATGTCCTCAATCACTAAAACAATGGAAAAACTAGAATCTCTGGAGATATCATTACTTGATCAACACATAATGGACATAATCGAGACCCTGGCAGTCAACGGTCACATTGAAAAAGCCGCTGAATTCTCTCTGAAACTTCCCAGAGAGTTAAAACAAGACACAGAAGTCGGTCGTCTCCTCATCAAGCTCATGGACATCAAACAAATGGAATTGGCCCTTGAAATTCTTAAGAATACAACAACAGACCCTAGCAGATTCCAAGTTCGCACAGGTTTCCTATTGCGAACAGCAGCAACTCATAAACACTTTACAAATGACGAGCTAATCTCCCTCTGTACCATCTTTGAAGACGAGGGACTCCACCCAAGACCCTGGTCCGTAGCACTCTACTACGTACTCGCACAAAATCCAAATCCCAGTATCGCCATTCCCCTCATGAAAGCCTGGGAGAAGCGAGGAGGACATATAAGGGAGCACTACTTCTGGCCTTTACTGAGATCTCAGGCGCGTGCCAGCAATTACCAAGGGATTGTTGATGTTCTTAAATCAATGGTAGATGACTTTAAACTAATTCCATCAGTGGATACTCTAAGAGACTATACGATTCCTTTCATGTTTGGTACATGGGAAAATATAATTGGAAAGCTTGTGCCTCTGGGAATCCCAAAACCCACGATTCTCTATGCAATTGCTCACAGATCGATCAATGATAAGAAATTGAGGAATGCAATGATGTTCATGACATGTTATCCAATTAAATATCCAAAGGATTTGTTCCTGGAGTCCATGGCATTTTCCTTGAACATGTGGGACGATACGAAATCATTTGTCACTATTTTGAGATTTCTGGGTGATGAATCAACTGAGCAATCTGAAATCAATACCAATGATGTTCCAATCAGTATTGTTGATGAAGCAGTATCTGAAGTTTTAAGAGCAATCCCCAACTATAGACCAAAGGTAGTGGAGAAATTGCTCGATGAGCTCGAGGCAGCGGGTCTCAGCATCTCTCCAGAAGTAGGAGAGGCTGTAAAGGCATTTTTCGAGCCCCAAAAAGCTACTGAACTTGAAGCCCTCATCTCTAAACTAACATCTGGAGAGTTGAAACCAGTTCCAATTGAGGAATACAACTCTTATGTTAGGGATAGAAGCGCTGAATACATCAAGAGGCCAGCGGGAGTGAACATATCGGATTTGAGAATGCAATTCGCTGATTACTTAGAGGCTAAGAACGAGGAGAAGGTTCTGAAGATCTTAAGACAACTTGAAGCACTAGATTATCAATCTCCACCAGTTCTAGCTCAATCTCTCGAGCTATTCTGCTCTACAGAGAACCTTGAAGCTGCAGAATACTGCTTCAATCAATTCAAAGAGCATTGCAAGGACGCAGGGCTTGATTCAATGAAAACACTGAGCTTCGCCACACTTTTGGTGAAGAAAGATCGTCTCCAAGATGCTATAAAGGTCATTGCTGAGGCTCCAGCCCTAGACGACAATGAGAAACTCTCACGAGGTATCAAAGTCAAAGTCAGATCTCTCTTGGATGCAATCGCAGATACCAAACACGTTGAGAATACCCATCAACTATTCAATTTACTCAAATCAAAGAATTACATTGTCTTTGATAATTACTCGCTTGGACCTCTAGTGAAGATCCATGTACTCAGGAACGAAATAGACAAAGCCATGGAGGTCTTTGAGCGTTTATCAAATGAGTACAAATGTACACCATTTAAAAATGTTCTCGCATCAGCTTTGATAGATGCTGAAGACGCAAACTCTCTTCAGAGACTGACAGACCTCTGCACTGAGATTCATGGAGAGAGTAATGCATTAGTCGATCTTGCAATGCTCTTCCTAGAGGCTGGCAGACCCATCCAAGCAAGGAAGATACTCGAGACCTCTGGCATTCAAATGTTCAATGAGAAAATCACAAGTGCAGTGAAACACTTTGAGGCAGTTGGAAAACCAGAATGTCTTGAGTCATTAGGAAAGATCTCCAGAGGAGTTGTTAGAATAGACAGAGGACATTTGTACAATACTCTTCTCGATTTTTATATTGCCAAAGACGATTGGCAAAAAGGTTTATCTCTGTGGACAGAGATGCAGGAGATTGACGTGCAACCAACAAATTATTTCCTCAAAAGTTTGAATTTATTATTAACGAGAAATCAACAACCCGTGCCTTTTGTTACTGAAGACTCTGTACCATCCCAATCATTCCACGCAGAACAATCAGATCATAACTCGAGGAGACAGAGAGTCAGGAAAATTTACGACGGAGGAGAAAAGTTTCATGAAGCTTTGAATTCTAAGGATTGGTCTGGTGCTGAGGATATCATCAGGTCTCAGGTGAAGGGAAGGAAGGAAGCAAGATATTTGTACGCTGAGTTAATTAGAACAGTTTTGGCTACTGGAGATGTCGATAGAGCAGCTGATCTTGTTAGATCAGTTATTCAGGAGTTGGGGGGTATCCCAAGACGAATTTTTTCATTAGTTTGTGATGAATTGCTTAAGCAGAAGAAGTACAATACTGTTGAGGATCTTGGGGCTTGTATGAATGAGGATATCAAAGATGATCTTGATTATTATAAAATACTGTCAAGTTGTCAGATTCAGAAGTTGGGAATTAAGAAGTATCTGGAAGGGTTGAATGTTGATCAGGCTGATGACGTGTTTAGATCAGTTGAGAAGAAGATTCACTTTGGAGCAATGCTCCATGGTTTGCTAGAGGATCCCACCTACTTGGAGGATTTTGAGAAGTGGGCAAGGAGCATGGTGGATAAGCAGGTCGTCAGGGGAATGCAAGTTCTGTGGAATTATCATTTTATCAACAATAATACCAAGGCTGAAGAGCTCTGGAACGAATTTATTGTGAATTCTAGTTCTCCATTGATGAGGCCCATTGTTGAGCTGTGTGTCGAGAGGAAAGACCCACTTTTGTTGAAGAAATTGTTGATGAAGCTAGAGTCACATCCACGATTGAATATTGGTACTAGGTGCAGAGTTATTACTGGATTGATTAGGGCTTACAATGCCACTGGGCAGTATGAGGAGGGATTGAAGGTTTTGAAGGACGCGAGCAAACGGTATCGGCTCAGTATGTTCAGATTAGACGCTCTTGAGGAACTTAGAGAGGGAATTGAGAAATCTGGAAAGAACTTTCCTTTTAACCTCGATAAACAAGGTGAGTTTCATTATTGGGAATTTAGCAGCAAAGTGATAAGGGGTTACAAGTCGATTTTTTATATCGCAATAAACATCATTTTTTTCCTTGAAATTACTCATTATTGAAGTAATTTGATGTTCATGAGATGAAAGATCAACCCGTTACGACTTTCTCACCTCGTTACTGAGTTTATTTTCTTACAAGATGAGTGTTTAGTACAGGGAATATGATGCAATTGAAGGGAGATGAAGAAGTTTTTGCAGTGACTTATATTGATCTTCGATAAAAATTAGTATCGCAGAAGAATTGCCCTTCATTTCTTTGTGAGGATGAGTAAATGGTAATGCAAGGTTTTTTGTTTACAGATGCTAGTGCAGAGAGTGAACGACTGGAAGAGCGACTGCAGGAGTCTGGCAGGGCATAGAAAACTAGTACTGAACGACGATTAAGTTCGGATTAATCTAATGGATTTACACTTAAGATATGATGATTCATTCAATAGATGATTATGGAATTTATTCTAAACATTCATCCCTTGTTTTTTTTTTTTTGAATTAAATATTCGTAATGTATGGATGGAGGACGAGTGTGGGAGGATTATTAAAGTAATCATTCTTGATATTATATAAACTGTTGATTGAGGATGATCAATTAGAAGATGCCCTCATCTTTCTGGAGAGAGGAGATTCGTTGGCAAATGGAGAGAATGCTGGGATAAATCGCATGATTAGGGCTTTGATGAGAATTTCCCCTATAACGAGAGATGAGAAGATTTTATTGTCGTTTTGGATTGATTTTTATTATTTGATGAATTTATTATAACATCATAATTATTGCTTGTGAAAGAAGAAATTGATCATGGTAGATCGCAACCGCATCTGTGAAAAAGCAGATCACAAATTGGTACATCTTCAGCATGACGGCATGCAGGACAATCACTATCTCTAGCACATGCTGAAAATGAAAGAAAATATGCAATTAATGACTAAAAAATTGATGTCTCCCAACAACGAAAAAGTTGCATTAAATTCTAGGATATGATTATAAATTACTTTTCAATTAATTATAAATTTTTATTGTATTTTATTTACTCACAGCCAGCTACTTCGACCGCAGTCATAAATAGGGTTGCAGCCACCAACATGACCACCAATAGGAACAATGGGAGTTTCATCATAAGGAATGAAGATGTTAACAGTTTGAAAACAATTTTCAGAGCATAATCACTATGAAAAATCTTTCTTTATATACCTTTTTAATTGATCAAAGTCAAGTGCGAATCGTGTGTAATTATATAACTCCCCCATATTCGACAATGACAATGATATTCATGATAATGCAGTTGTACCGGTTATGACAATGATATAATAACCAGTTTGTGTGCATTATTGTCAATATTATCACCAAGGCAAACATCAAAAAATAATTAAAGAGTATGGAAATGCAGAAAATTATGAAGACACTTCGACGTAGCATTGGATTTCATCGTAAAATTCCGAAGAAAGAAGAATCAATTTATGGAAATTTATATTAACAGAAAAATTCTGCATAGCACTGTTATGTACAGGAATATGTCAATATCGTCAATCAGCCTTTTCCTTAGTTTTTCATATATCCCCTCATATATCAAAAGAAGATCAATGGGTCCCAAGCCCGAGCGAGGACTTTCAAATTTTACCGAAGTGACCCCTATAAAGGGGATTGGGATGGGAACAAAATATAAAAACTAGAGAGTATTCGAGAGGTTCTATCAAACGAAAAAGAATCGAAAAGAAGACTTTTTGGCTGGGCCGGTTTCGGGAGTGAGCCATTCTCCAGCCGAAATGGTCGATTTTGACATTTTCTCCAATTCAACGATTTTTCAATTTTTCTCGCGAGTTCTGAGCAGCCGGGCAGCTATTTTGAAGATATCGAACGAGAAAGAATCGAAAAGAAGAATTTTTGGGTTGGCTGGTTTGGGGGGTGAGCCATTCTCCAGCCGAAATGGCCAATTTTGACATTTTCTCCAATTCAACGATTTTCCAATTTTTCTCGCGAGTTCTGAGTAGCCGGGCAGCTATTTTGAAGATATCGAACGAGAAAGAATCGAAAAGACAAAATTTTGGGTGGGCCGGTTTCAGGGGTCAGCCATTCTCCAGTCAAAATGGCCAATTTTGACATTTTCTCCAATGCAACGATTTTTCAATTTTTCTCGCGAGTTCTGAGCAGCCGGGCAGCTATTTTAGAGATATCGAACGAGAAAGAATCGAAAAGACAAAATTTTGGGTGGGCCGGTTTCAGGGGTCAGCCATTCTCCAGTCAAAATGGCCAATTTTGACATTTTCTCCAATTCAACGATTTTCCAATTTTCCTCGCGAGTTCTGAGCAGCCGAGCAGCTATTTTAGAGATATCGAACGAGAAAGAATCGAAAAGACAAACTTTTGGGTGGGCCGGTTTCAGGGGTCAGCCATTCTCCAGTCAAAATGGCCAATTTTGACATTTTCTCCAATTCAACGATTTTCCAATTTTTCTCGCGAGTTCTGAGCAGCCGGGCAGCTATTTTGAAGATATCGAACGAGAAAGAATCAAAAAGACAAAATTTTGGGTGGGCCGGTTTCAGGGGTCAGCCATTCTCCAGTCAAAATGGCCAATTTTGACATTTTCTCCAATTCAACGATTTTCCAATTTTTCTCGCGAGTTCTGAGCAGCCGGGCAGCTATTTTAGAGATATCGAACGAGAAAGAATCGAAAAGACAAAATTTTGGGTGGGCCGGTTTCAGGGGTCAGCCATTCTCCAGTCAAAATGGCCAATTTTGACATTTTCTCCAATTCAACGATTTTCCAATTTTTCTCGCGAGTTCTGAGCAGCCGGGCAGCTATTTTAGAGATATCGAACGAGAAAGAATCGAAAAGACAAAATTTTGGGTGGGCCGGTTTCAGGGGTCAGCCATTCTCCAGTCAAAATGGCCAATTTTGACATTTTCTCCAATTCAACGATTTTCCAATTTTCCTCGCGAGTTCTGAGCAGCCGAGCAGCTATTTTAGAGATATCGAACGAGAAAGAATCGAAAAGACAAAATTTTGGGTGGGCCGGTTTCAGGGGTCAGCCATTCTCCAGTCAAAATGGCCAATTTTGACATTTTCTCCAATTCAACGATTTTTCAATTTTTCTCGCGAGTTCTGAGCAGCCGGGCAGCTATTTTGAAGATATCGAACGAGAAAGAATCAAAAAGACAAAATTTTGGGTGGGCCGGTTTCAGGGGTCAGCCATTCTCCAGTCAAAATGGCCAATTTTGACATTTTCTCCAATTCAACGATTTTCCAATTTTTCTCGCGAGTTCTGAGCAGCCGGGCAGCTATTTTAGAGATATCGAACGAGAAAGAATCGAAAAGACAAAATTTTGGGTGGGCCGGTTTCAGGGGTCAGCCATTCTCCAGTCAAAATGGCCAATTTTGACATTTTCTCCAATTCAACGATTTTCCAATTTTTCTCGCGAGTTCTGAGCAGCCGGGCAGCTATTTTAGAGATATCAAACGAAAAAGAATCAAAAAGACAAAATTTTTGATGAGTCGAAATTTGGGGTGAACTATTCTTTAATCAAAATGGCCAATTTCGAAAAATCATCTATTTCAACTATTTTGCAGTGTTCCTTGTGAGGTCTGAGTATTCAGGCAGTAGGTACAAGAATATAACAAGCTTTCATATTCGAAATGTTAAGAACTGATAGAACGTGCATGATTATGCAGAAAATGTATAATTGTTGTGCACTACAGCGCTTACTGGAAGGTCGTCGCGCGCGACATCCTTCCAAATGAGGGCAATGATGCCCTAGTTTTGAACAATGATGGTCATTTGCACTTCAATAGTTTTGTTTTCAATTAAAATGTTATATTGAATATATTCTCCTGTTTCCTCAACTACTTATTATTCATTTCTAGGTTTTCATAGATTTTGACATTTTTCTAAGTGTATTCAATGATTTATCATAAAGCAATGAAACAAATATTTATTAATTGATTTTTTTATTCATAAAATTGGTTATTCCTCTATAAGTAAAAAAAAAAAAATCATTAAAAAATTGGAGTCAACATGTTCTCGAAAAAATTGATGTATTTTAAAAAGTACAGGAATTAAGTTAGTAGTATGACAGATTATTGAATTTGGTTAAAAGAAATAAGTTCAACGAATTGAACCATAGACAACACACACATATCTACTCTATTGGATTCTCTCATTGCATTCTATATCAATTACTGTTTTTTCTAGCAGGTACTCCACTAAATGCCAATTGGGTTAAGAAACGATAATTTATGGACTTACAAATACAAAAATATTAACCCGTAGGTTTTTTCTTTCATCTCTTAACCTTTATCTCTTGAAAAAGAATCACTGTTAAAATTGCTAGACACTTGTTTGCCATAGATTTATCTCATCCTTAACTATATGGAGACTAGTTTACAAGAACTCTTCACACCAATCGTTGAGACATTGGTAGCAATCGTTTGAGTGTTTGGAACTGGCTTGACAAACATCTTTCATCCATTCTTGAAATAATTCTCGATTTCTCTTCAGTACCAGGAATTGGCCCAGGACAACATATGCCTATAAAGATATAAGAAAAATATTTTATAATGAAAGGTAGAAGGAAATGATGTTTTTTTTTTCTTAAAATCACTAGATTCGAATGTATTCGCTAGTAAATGATACTAACCTTATCAAATCCAGCTGCCTCTAACCTCTTCCCCAGAGTTTCCCCAACCCCAGCTAACTCTGTTACTGGCTTCTCACCCATGGGTTCAGCCACGAAATTCTTATGTTTCTGCGAGGTGCTCGACATTTTTCTTCCGGAACACTGACAATTAACTGCAATAAACAATATTAATTTTTCCATTGTCCATCCATGACTCATCCTACCAAAATAAATCAAAATTTCAAGTACCCCGACTTCCTATCACGTTTTCCCTGATCAAAGTCCAACTCAAGGCCCAAAAAAAAACTCATAATACACAGAAAAGAGAGAAAAAAAACTCTTTTTCAACAGTTGAAACGGGAAAACACAACTTTAACGTATTTTTCGGTTACAAAATATTTGAAATTGAGACAGAGGCCGGTTAATATTTCCCAAACAATGCAATTTTCTCCAAAAATATCCCCCAAATGAGCCAACGAAATAAATCAAAGTAAATACTCACATTCAATGGATTAATATTCTTTATTAGCCAGATTCTAATCCAGATTGTTTATCTTTCCATAAATGTTTCTCAGTTTTCACAGTGGAAGTTTTTGCGTAGGCAGAAGCAAAAGCCCTCCAGAAACTCAGAAACTCGTCGCCATGTTGATAAACAACGCCATTGCACCATTTCTGTGAACCCTAAGGTCTTCGTGACCTTTTCTTACCATCTGAAGATAAAAAAAAATGAAATCATTGCTCTTGCATGTTGTTTTTTCTGAAATTGCACACTGCAGTTTTCACGTCAACGTGAACAATAATTCCTAATTTTAACAATTTGTCAGTATTTTATTAAAAGTGAAAAGTAATTGAAACCTGTTAAAATGAGCTCAGGATTTATTTCGGAGGCTGAATTGGCAGAACAGAGGAAGGCTCGACAAGAGGAATGGGACAGAGTGAGAACAGCTGAACAGCCAGCTGGTAATGTTCATTTTTCTTTATTTTTCATTGTTTATTCACTGTTTTTTCTTATTAAATTGACTCGTGGGACTTTTCAGAGGCTCCGGAGGAGAAGTTTGACCCTAGGTCACTTTATGACAGACTCCAAGAGCAGAAAAATAAGAGGGATATGGAGTACGAAGAGGCACACAAGCTCAGTGAGATTTCAAACCAATTATGTTTATGTTAAAACCCAAAAAAGAGAAATTTATGCATTTTCTCTAAACCTTCTTCTTTTGAAAATATTTTCAAAATAGCTCATTTAATTTATTATCGTCTAATAATTTTCTTTGGATGCAGAAAACATGATAAAAGGTCTGGACGACGATGAAGTTGAATTTCTCGACCTAGTTGATCGTACAAAGCTCGAGGAGGAACGAAAGAAACACTTGGAGGAGGAAAAAGAAATGCGTGATTTCAAGGCAAAGGTTGCCTATCTCCAAGAGAAGTCTCTTGATGAGAGATTGAAGCAGGAACTGAAGAAACCACAGAGTACAAATAAAAGTGCATCAGGTGGAAGTGGAAGAAACTCACAGCATCGATTATTGGCTGGAGTAGTTGTCAAGAAGCAAGAAAAATCACCAACAGGTAAAACTTCTTCATGTCGACAATTTTTTTTCCCGAGATACTTTGAACATGAATTAACATTTGAAAATTTATTTTTCATCAACAGGTGACTCCAAAGGTACCAAAAGAAAGTGTTCAGATACTGAAGGGAATTCAAATTTGCCTGAAGCCCTAAAACCTCCAGCATTACGCCAAAATATCGTACAAGTACCAGAAACACCTCAGAATGAGTCACATTTGGCTGGGAAAATGGAAAATCCTTCAGCCATGAAGTGCATCGGTATTCTGCCTGGTCTTGGCTCCTACGATGACTCAAGCGACAGTGAATGCAGCTCAGACTCTGATCACGAGCACGAGCACGTCAAGTATGATCTCTTGGGGCGAGAAATAACGATGAAGCATGAGAATAAAAGCTAGGAACGATTAATCAATTTTTTTGGCCCCGAAAATTTATGGAAAGACATTTTCAATAGGAATATGTAAATAATGAGAGTTATTTTAAACAAGTGAATTATTCAAACAAATGAAAATTGCACGATGAAAATTATTTAAACGATTTCAAGCAAAGAATAATAAAATTTTTCATATTAATTTTTTTTTCCACTAAAACTGAGCATAAATTACAATTGAAATCTATCTTGAAATTTCATCACTTGTTTTCTCATGATATTTTCAATTGAGTTGATAGAAAATATCACTGATTGGACATTTTCTGGAAATTTTTCTTTCTTTTCTATTTGATTGTTGAGTTTATCAGCACCACCGTATTAAACATTTTGAGACAATTATTGTCCATTCATGGCTAACAAATAATATAGCAAGAATAACAAGAATTAGCGAGATTGATTTGTATGAAAAAAAACAACAATAAAATCATTTTTTCCATAAATTATTCAATTCTCACTGCTCTTCGATTTTTCATTCCCTTTTTATCTCGTTTGATTGAATCGGTTGTAAAGTGGTAAAACGGAATCAGTAAATTTTACGTCACTTTTCCACTGATATATTATTTCATTCTCTTAATGTTCTATTTTAAAGGCAATAATCAATGCGCCTCCTGGCTGAGATGTGAGAGCTGTTTGAGGAATTGTCTTGCATTTATCAGGGTCGTTGAACCGTAGACAACACGTTTGTTGGCACCACCTCCAGTTTTTTGCTGCAAAAAGAATTTATAATGATTGAGAGATATTGAAGAATCATCTCAATGAATACTTAAATAATTTTATTTTTATCTCTCTACTGTAATGAAATCTGTAAGGAATATAATGAAGTAGAAAATTACCTTGACATAATCGACAAGATTTTGGTACTCAATGTAATTACCACCACCAACTACAAATACTATTACGTCCTGGAATGTTGTACGATTTTTGGGCACTTGTTCAACTTGCTTCAACTGCTTTGGATCGAGATAGTAATAATCCTCAGTCTGTGAACTTTGTCTTGATTCAACTAGCTCGTCAACAATTTTAGTAACTGGTAAATTCTATGAGAAAATAAAAAATCTATAGTTGAAGAGAATAATAATATCATTTTCTGCCCTCCGGCCAGAAAGCGTCAACTTCCTGGCCGCTGCGCTAAACGAAGTTTCCGCTTTCTGGCTACGTCGAGCAGAAAAATAGTATACACACCTTGGCCAGTAAATAAGAAAGCCTCAGATCACATGTAATTGTCGGTCGAGGCGAAGCCGAGGTCGACAAACATGTGATCTGAGACATTCCTTACTTTACTGGCCGAGGTATGTAATATACTATTGTCACAAAGTTCAATCAAAGAATGAAATAACTTGATCAACTCACGTGTCGTTTTACTACAAGATTTTTCACACCCTCCATAACAAATGAAGACCCTTGGTTCATCAATTTCGAAAACATACTGACAGTTTTTGTTCCACCACCTTCGTAATTACTTTGAATTCCTGATATTCTCGTATAACTCCTAAAAAAATTGAAAATATTGCGAATTAATATTCCCAATGAATTTTATAGAATGATGATAATTCTACATTTTTGTCAATTGTGCATCACTTTCAGAAACGACTGATTTTATGAGAGACTGTGAAATGCAAATTTTCTCTATTGCATTATCTCAAAATAACAAGATAATTCCATATTGAAAAATATCTGGGGGAAATGAAAATTACCTCCATCTTTTGATATGCATCAGAGGATTCAAATCACATCCAGCATTGGATAACGCAGCCTCGTGCTTATGATAATCTGCATCCGACATATTATTGCACAGATAATAAATAATGAACAATCGAATTTTGTCATCAGGCGTACCGCAGTCAGGATCATTGATAATATCCAAAATACTTCTATCTAACGCTTGTCTAGACATGATCTTCTCCTCGATCTCGAAGAAAGTATCCAGCCTCCTTGATTTAATAGAATTAAGTATTCCAGTTGCGATCGTTGTGTGCATGTCAATTAATCGTTTCATTTCTAGCAATTGTGGCAGAGAGTTTACAGCGTTTGTAAGACGAGCTGTATTGTTTTGTAACATCGGATATGCTGAATCATCTCCATCAATACCCTGAAAGAATAAATTAAATAATGATATTATGACTAAACTTGACTTCAATGATCATTTCATTAACAGTTATTCTTCTTATTCACTCACCATCGAAGACTTGAGTTTCTTCACTTCATCCTCACAAGCTCTGTACTGTTCAAGTTCCTCCTGAATGGCCTCAGCAACTCTGGGAAAGGGACTGCCCTTGTGCTGTAGCCAGAATCGATCATTATTATTGAGCTCACATGCCCTTGTCTTAGCTCTAGCTCCCCCAGCTGGTGACCTTCCCACATTCTCCTCTACGACTAATCGATTGAGTGCCAACTCGAGAACATCATGAGCAAGTGCTTGATACGTCCAGGTGTGATGCAAAGGCGTTGCCATATCCACACTCCTATCAAGGACAATTAGAAGAGGTCTCTGAAATGTAAAATGACCAGTACCAGTTGCTTCCCCCTGGAACAAACTGTTTCTAGTGTCCCACACATTTTCCCTCAGCTTTTTATCCAATTTTTTAGCCACCATCTCTGCAGCATTACCTCTGGGACAACGAATAATTGGAACTGCTCCCAAAGTAACAAAAACTGAGAACAAACTATCGACAATTGTATCCATAATCGACTCCATCTCTGTATCCTTGATTTCCCCTCGGTTTATCGCGTGATACGAGATCATGTCACTGTTCTGGTGCCTCAGGACAAATAGATCGTCTTCTAATGTGATAAAATTCAAGTATTGGTCAAAGACTTTGTGAATATTTGCCACTGCTCCTGCCATCAATGCTGCAGAGGCTAAATCCTCCATTCGTCCTCGAGATATTGGGGAGATAAAGTTGAGGTGGTAAATGTCGTAGAGACCATTCTGAAGGTCTTGGCCAATTCTACCGAGATTCTCATCTGTTGGAGCACAGAAGTAGATTGCTGGGACTTCTGGAATTGGGTCTCTGTCTGAATGCAGTTGCCTTGAGGGTGAAAAAAACGTGGTTGGATTTAATTTGATTTAGGAGAATTTGTTGCAAGTTCTTCTTTTTTCTTAGAACAATTATCAGCTACAAAAAAAATCTCTCTTGAAATTAACTGATCAAAAATAATGAGCTTACATGTGTAAAGTCACTCCCAGTTCTCTCAACTCTTTGATCGAAATCAAAGGAGAAATAATGTCTTGTCCCACTCTATCATAAATCAGAATCTTCCAAGTGGGAACTGTCGTATTAGACTTCGACTCCTGCTGATTCAAATTCAGCATTTGCCTCAATGCATCTACAATTAAAAATCTCATGAATATTCATTATAAACACATAACCAGAACCCATACTGTGCAGCTTAAAAAAAAAACCACAAAAATTTTTTTAAATAATTTTACTCACGTATTTGTTTATCTCTGAGACTAAGCATATTTATAACTGATAAAATGACACCCAAATCTTAGGAATAAACACTGCTAAATATTATTTATTATTATTGTAATTAGAAAAATATTTATCGTGCTGACGTTGGAATTGTCCTGTCAACACACTCCAAAAAAAAAAAAAAAACTAAATAAAGATGGCGCAAAATGACTAGATCTTCAGTCGATGAAGAAGAAAATTTTCTTAATTATTTTGAGCCGAGATACATAACCTCAAAAATAAATCAGATCTCACATATAAAATCAGAGTGAGAAAAATTGAATTCAATTAATTTTCCTAATATAAATCATGAAGAGAGCACCAAAGGCCAGACGTATACTCAACAAATTACATTATGTTGGAGTGTGGGCATGCATTGGTTTATCACTCGCTGGTTTATTTGATATCTCTTACCTCGGATGGAATTACTACATGTACGTCAAACCAGCGAGGAAAGCTGAGGAGCTCAGGATGAAACAGGAACTCCTGGACGAGGGGACAACTATTGGCGCCAACATCCAAGGCATGTCTTCGTAGTTGCTTACATAAATAGTATAGATAAATATGAATTAATTATGATTAAACACTTTGAATGTAGAGTTAAGGAGTATTAAACAATGCAAAGAAACACAATTGTAAATACTGATATCACTCATTATTTCATGATTTCTTTGATACTTGGTATGTGAAAACAATCAAGTTATTTTGAAAAATTTCATTGTCAAGTGATAATATAATGCTTTCTGAGTTTGTACAAAGTCACACCAATTAATTCACAGAAAAAGTTTTTCTCTGTGCTTAATTAATAAAAATGAAATGAAAAGTTTGAAGATTTGTAACGTTAAAGCATTTTTCTTTCTATCTTTCTCCCTTTATCAGCAATTTTTTGGATGTTTCTTACAAATTATTGATTGGATTTTTTCCACGTTTCCATAGAAATCCATAAAACTTTCGAAAAACTGTAGAAAAATGGGTTTATGCTGAAATAAATTGGAAAGGAATCAAAAATTGAAAAAAAAACTAGAATAAGAAATAAAACACTTCACACATTAATTTTTCTCATCTTTGAATGTTTATGATCAAATAATCATTCTTGAGTTTGTACAAATCTAAATACACAGAGCTCCTCATTTTTCTCTGTATAAAATAATAAAAACAGAATTTGAGTGAATTCATATAATCGATCAATAATTTTTTCAGACGAAATAATGACGCAAAAACCCTGGCAGTTTATCATTTTAGAATTGATTAATCATTCTTAATATATTTTTTGCCTAATTGATTATCGTTACATCATCTCTGTGTAAAAATTTTTACTTGCAATTGCACAAAGTGTTTAGAGTAATAATGATATATATACATTTATTCTCATTTACTCTATGTTCCTTTTCCCCGTCAGACATAGAAAAATCAAAAGGAAAAAAAAAAAAATTTCTACGATTGATGAAAATAGTACGTCTAATGTCATAATTGAGTTACGAATAAATCCTAGGGCTCTACTAATTTCTACTCATTCAATTATTGATTATCTCGTGTAGATGGATAATCGTTCTTAATAGTAATATTTACACACGTGATGCTTAATGTATTCTAACGAAAAAAAAAAATATTGATAAATAAAATATTGTTTTGTAAATTTTTCTCGATTCTCTGTTTGTCTCATGTAGCTCAAAAAATGAGTATATATTTCAATATTCTGGATATGTTTTCGGAGACATAATAATTGAAACAAAAAGATGTAAATTTTTTCAGAAAAAAAAAACAATTCTGTATTATGAGTACTTAAGTATTAGAGGATTTGAAGCTATTTTAGGACGTTCATGAACTGTTAGACGTTGGGGATAAGCTGACGTTTGTGTCAATTCTCATGGAATCAATCTTGGCAACGATTTTCAATGCTGGACCGAGTTTTATACTCATTGCTGACATCAAATGATCTTCTTTGAGGAGCATGAGAGCTTGACCATCAATTTCTTGGATTGCAAAGTCTTCTGCGTAGTCTGCACAACCTGGCAGGTTTCTGATGAAATCACATACTTCGTTGACCTAGAAAATACAATTTATTTTCATCAATATATCCGAATTCAAATTTCAATTTTTATTACAAAAAAAAACTCTTCTACCGAATAATAAAAATATTTACCGTCCACTTGACTGGATTAATTCTCGGAATATCTTCACTCGTGGGTGTAGAAGCAGCTGTAGATCTTTCCTCCATCTTCTTCAGACTATCATCAATCTTTTTATCAACATCCATATCAGTCCACTGTTTGTCAGCCTCACGTTCCCTCGCCTCTTTCTTCTTATTCTTAGCGCAAACTGACGAGCAAAATCGTTTGTCCTTCTTGAACTTGATATTATGTTCATCCAGAACAGTTCCACATGCCTCGCACTTGCCACTTGTTCCATTTGAGTCTCCATCGTTTGAGAAATTTCCTGCATGTTTCTTTCCTTCAATGAACAGATACAAATTTATCAATTAGCAAAATGCAAAGAATGTCAAATATTTAGATAAAGAAATTGAAGAAAGGGAAAACAGTACTTTTCTTACTTGGCGGTTCATTGTGTAAGTCTTTGTCATTTGAATTGTTTTTATTCAGTGAATTAGTTGTTCCTTGAGTCACCGTGCCATTCAAACGTTTCTCCGAGAATGGCTCATCAGCTTAAAAGGAATAATCAATCATGAGTCATTGTTGCACTGCAATGAGCAACCTAGAATATGCTATCATGAATAAAAACATTACCTCTTCGCCACTGCTTACCTTCTTGAATAACGAATCCCTCAATAACGTGTGTCAGGACCTGGGGCTTAACGAGAGCCTTTGGTGGTGCCTGTTTACTGTTAATTGAGATTGGAGTCGTTGCCAAAGAAGCTGGTGATTCGTCTGTGACTCCATTCGTTATTGAATTCACTGCATTTGCCAGATTTGCTAGAGGATTATTGGATTTTTCGTCGTGCTTTGCTGAAGGAGATGAATCTTCCTTTATTCCAGATTTATTTGCTTCCAAATCTAGAAATTCAAATTGATTAATGATATTTCTATGAAAAATTGATGATTTATTGAGTAATTTGAGATTCAAAAAAACTATGATAATAGTTGTTTTAATTATATTAACCTTGGATTTGTGCTGGTGTACCTGATCTCTCCTTATTGTCACTATCTTCCTTCTTTTGTGCTGATTTATCCTCCTCTGTCGTTGTATTGCTAGTGTTACACTGTTGAATCAACACTTGACATTCGTTCGGCTGACTCCTCTCTGGTGATGTCATCACAATGGGGGTGGTACCAGTAGTCTCTTGCTGCTGTTGAGGTGGGGGCACTTGTTGTTGTTGTTGTTGTTGTTGCTGCTCACTGGCTTGTTGCATCATGGGCAGTGTTTGAACCTGGGAACCACCAGTCACCACTTGGTTTCCAATTAACGCTTGATTGAGACTCTGGAAGGGTACATTTTCATCATCAGAAATATTAGGAATATCATTGATTTGATGATAATATGAAAATATGTAGTTTGATAATTACAGAAAGAGGTAATTGTTGGACTCCTTGCATCTGGGACTGTTGAACCTGATTCATCTGCAACGTTCCCATTGATACCACTGGCATTATTGGCCTCTCTGTTCCAAGGACTACTCCAGGTTGCTGAGGTGGAAGTGCCATACCTGGAACACAGAACCCTGATGAATCAATAAAATGTAAGTTTTAATTGAAAATGAAAATATTAGCAAAGAATCAGTAGTTTTGTAGTGAATTGAGAAAATTGACATTAGACAGTAAAATTTTATGTAAAATAGATGGTAAAATAAAAAATAAACATACTCATAATTGGTTTTGGCTGTATCTGTTGCTGTGAATTCTGGGCCTGTGCTTGTTGATACTGCAACTGCTGATGTTGAATATGCTGCATCTGTTGCATAAACATCTGCTGATACTGGGGTTGCATTTGTTGTCCCTGCTGCTGTTGTGCCTGATGCTGCTGTTGTGATTGCATAACTGTTTTGTTTTGTTGTCCAAAGTTTTGCTTGTCAGAGGTGGTCATAGGTGAGCCAGGTGGTTGCGCAGAAGTTACCACTGGTTGATTCGTTGTTATTAATACTTTGTTATTTCCATTATTGTTGGTTGCATTGGTCTGTTGTTGCATTATCATTGTAGCATGATGTACATTTGATTTCGTTTGATTTGCAGCGTCAGCTTTTGTTGCTATTTGGGCTGAATTTGTACCGGGACTTGTGCGAACCACCGGCTTACCACGGCCTTTACCACCACTTCCACTTCCCTTGCCACTCTGAATTGAACAAAAAAAAAAATTCCCATGGAACAAATTCTATTTTTTTAAATTAATACCTCTCTCTAATTGAATTGACTGATAATAAATCAATGGAAATTAAAAAATTATAAAAGTGTGCGAGTTTTACGTGGTGGGTCGCGAAGTGGGTTTTTCTCTTCTCTTCTCTTCTCCTCTCTCTCTCTCTTTCTTTCTAAGTATTTTCTTATTTTTGTATTTTACGATTTAATATAAAATTCATGAAAAACGGACAAATCAAGAAATGAAGTTTAAATTTAAAAAAAGCCCCAGAGAAGTTAATAATTTCCGGTTTTTATGAATAGTGACCTGTGTCTGTACCGTTGCTTGTACTCCATGAACAGTTTGCGTTGATACTGAACTGGCTGGTCTGATGTTGGCACCCTGAACACCTTGGAGGGAAGACGGTAGAATACTCAAGGGACGTTGGCTTGTGCCACTTTGCTTGCCAGTCTGCTGGGATTGTTGCTGAATGTCCATTACTCTGGGTTTTGATCCAGCTGCGGCAATTTGTTGAACACCTTGAATTTGTTGCTGTGTTGCTAGAGCTGAAACATTATACATTTTTATTTGAACTAAAAGCTAGATAAATATCCAATTCAAGTGTCAATAATGAGGACAAAAGATTTTCATTTCAATGACAGATTTCGAGAGATATCTCAGGAAGAAAGGGTGCTATATAATACATAAAAAATGAGTCTATTTCCCTCAGATTCAAAAATATTCATCAATAAACTTATCTTGAAACTGATTTAACTAATCTCATCACTAAATGACCGATAATTTTGATGATATCATGTGAAAATACTCACCATTATGGGTCTGAATCGCCTGCGGGCTTTGAATATACATATCAGGCTGAGTGGGACTTCTAATAAATATCTGATTAGGAGCAGCTAGGAGGGTAGTCCCAGGTGGCTGCATTCCCGTCCAAGCGACTTGTGGAGTAAACTGCCATGGTGCAAACTGCATCTGTCCCCCACGTTGTCCGGATTGTGTTCCAGTAGCACATGTATACTAAACCAGAGAAATTAGAAATAAATACCAAAGACTCTTGGAAAAAAAAGGAAAACACCAATTACAAGATTGTTACTTTTTGTACTTGATCAGGTTTGTTATTTTGTTGCTGCTGTTGTTGCTGCATTCCTTGGGCCTGCTGAGGAGAACCAAGTACTCCAAGCTGTCCAAACACAAGAGTCTGGCCTCCTCCAGGATTACCTGAAGTTGGAACTGGCAAATAGCCAGCAGGAAATCCCTGAACTTTTCCTCCGGGTCCTCCACCCTGTCCTGGATTGGAGGCAGTGGTGAGCATATGTGGTGTCAATTGTCCAGCCGATTGGAAAGGTTTTCCAGCTGCTATCACCTGAATTGACGAGGGATTTATGCCAGCAGGATGAAGAGCAAGATTTCCAGGCATTAAGAGTGGAGTTCCCTGGGTATTGTACAATTGCTGAAGATGATAAGCCTGACTCTGCATTGGTTGCTGAATAACCTGTACTGCCTGTGGATGTGCAGCCATCGTAGTAATTGTCGTTGCACCCTGTTGTCCAGCTAGAGCCATTGACACACTACCAACCCCCTGCTGCTGCTGATGTTGCATCGATACTGCCACAGCACCCTGTAACTGATTTTTATTTATTTCCCTCCAGTTCTGCTGTTGCTGATGTCCTGATGATGGTCGGGGAGCGATATATACCTGTTGTGGCATACTCGCTGCCACCTGAGGCTGCACCTGAACCTGTTGAACATTGTGCTGCTGTGCATTGTTCTGATTTTGCTGTTGTTGCTGGCTCTGTTGTGATGATTGCACTTGCATCTGTTGCTGCTGCATCTGGCCCTGATTCACTTGTTGATTTTGATTCTGCTGTTGCTCCTGATTTTGTTGAACATGCTGCTGCTCCTGTACGTTTTGCTGTTGCTGAGACATTTCCATTTGTTTTGTCGCAACAGCCATTTCACGATTAACAGAGAGGGAGAGAGCAACAGTTTTCCAAAACTGTTGGGGCTAATTATTATTGTCCAATCTCCATCTTCATTCGATATCTTTCACTCGTTTTCACCATTCTTTTTACGTTATAGTCTTGTGTAAAATTTTTCGTTAATCTGAAAAATAATAATCGGGAGGTTCACTTATTGATTAGGATTTAATGATAAAATTGTGCTATTGCACTTATAGGGCCAATTAGAGTGATTCTTTACATTTTTTTTAGTTATTATTGTGATTTTGTAAATTCGTAGGAGTCTTATCAGGTTTTCTCGTTTCGTTGCATAATGGAATAGGATTAGAGGAGAATCAAATAATTTCGAGCGGTTTATAACCTATGATAATTTTATTGCTTCTCATTCACGCGCCACCAGTGAACGATTGTGGTATAGTTGTTGTGTTATCTCTGGTGTTGGTGTTGCTTCTGATATCATATTTCGAGGAGTGATTAAGTATTGAAAGTTTATTAACGGTGAGGAAAGGTGTTTAAATTTTTTCTCTACTTTATTTAGTTTTTCTAGGCATATTATAATATCAAATAGAATATTGTGATTAATAATGTTGAGATGAGGCGATCGAGTTGATGATTCTTTGATGACGTCAATGGTGAGGCTGATAAAATAGTTGCGGAGTATCAAGTGCATTTGGGGAAGCAAATTTTTACCGTGTTTTGCAAACAACAAACCCGCTATTTTTTTTTTTTTTTTCAAAGTCGCTCATCTAACCTACAATATGAAATAGCGTCGCATTGAGAACCCCTGAGGTTGATCGAGGGTGGCCAAACAGTGCGGGGTCTTGTATTCTCTGGGTTCTATGTGTTCCGTTTTCTCCACCTCCTTTCCTTTTTTTTTCCCTCGTTTCTTTTCTCTCAGCTTCGAGTTAAAAAAAGGTAACGGAGGCATTCGAGAGGAAATTCACGGAGAAAAATTAAAAAAAAAAAAAAAAGATACTCAGGGGGAAAGAAACGAAAGCACTTGGAAGGTTTAACAGAAAAGGCAAACTATAAAAAGTGTCTAGAAAAAAGATGGGCGAGCGAGATTGCGTGGAAAACGGGGGTCCAGAATAATAAATCCCGATGCTACAGTGGGGCTCTCATTCTCTGATTTTATTAAAAAAAGTAGAAAATGAAATAAAGTAAACAAAAGAGTGTCGAGTTGAGAACACTGGTGGAATCTCAAGATATTCGCACGCTGAATTTCAAGGTCGAGGGTAAGGAAGAAATCTATCATGTATTCATCTTGTTGAAAGATCATGGGCATTTGAATATACCGAAGGCTCAGAAAGGGGACGATCAAATGTTGAAAAAAGAGAGAAGTTGTACTGTAGAGTCAGATATCCATCTTGGAGGCATTGGGGAACAAAATGTCGTCCCTAGGCCACCATAATTAGCGTAGCGAAGGGCGAAGGAGGGAGAGCGAATACATGATAATGAAAGTGGGAGAGAGACAGTGAAATTGGGGAAACCGATGGAGCCGCAGGGTTGTTGGATGGTGCAAGAGAGAGTCCCCCTCCTGAATATTTTTATCCCTCGGGGACGCATTTTTCCCCCCTCTGCAAAACCCAGTGCGGAGAGGATGAAAGCTGAAAGGGGGACTTTAGCTAGAGGGGGAATTCACAAAACGAAACATGGGGAGTGTAACGAGGATGAAGCTATATAATTCCACCATAGGCTGTGTCGAGGAGATGAAAGGGGGGGAGAGAGAGAAAGAGAGAGATGGATATGGATAAAAAGACTTTAAGGGGGAGGGGAAAGAAGAGAGACGAATCCGAGGGACAACATGGATGGTGAATAATAATAACAACTCGATAATAATAAACGCGCGACTTTTCTTTAGTGTGCGGTAGCCGACGAGAAGTGTAGAACTTGCTTCATTCTATCCTGCCCCAGTGTGGCGCCGTAAAAGAGGGAGAGAGAGAGAGAGAGAGAGAGAGAGAGAGAGAGAGAGAGAGAGAGATAGAGAGACAGACAGACAGACAGAGACAGTAAAAAATAAGCGGAAAAAAGAGCTCGCGGCGGGGGGTGGAGAGACACCAGGCCTGTGCAGTACATCACTGCCAGATCTTTTTCTCTTTTCTTCCCTCTCTCTCTCTCCCCTCTTTTTCACCTTTCTCGAGCGAAATCTCTCTTTTCACTCCGCGACTTCATTTTTTTTTTTCTCCATTTCTGGTTTTTTTTGTCGGCGCCACGCTGGGTAAAACAGTCTGTCGTATCACCCAGTAGAAAACCTCAAGTTATATATGAAGTTAATACTCACATGGCGATTGCGCAGCCACAGCTAGGCACGTTTTAAATCACGCTGCGAAGCGAGAGAGAGGAAATACACCAACACAATTCAACGCATCGCTTCACACACATACACACACACACATACACAATATATAATATATAATCACAAGTTTGAGGTGTTAAACATGTTTCTTCCTCTGGTTCTTCACTCACAAACGTTCACTAATTCCAAAAATTTACTGGTATACAAAAAATTATCGTTCCCATTAAAAAATTCAAACACCAACTCTACCAAGTAAAATGTAGAAAAATAGGAAGATTGACGTAGCTTGGAGCACTGTACAGTGAACATTGGCGGACGTACTCGTTTTGTCTGCCTCCTTTGGCTGATCCCCTACTTTCGGTGTACTGAACGACGCCCCTTGCCCCTCTCTGCGCCCCCCCCCCCCCACCCAATCCTACAAAACTTTTTGCCTTCTCTATACATCGTATTTCCCCCACTCTCCTCTAGCTAACCCTCATGGCTGGTGTATTGTTAAGCACGGGTTGGTGCTACCCCCCATTGCCCCACTGCTTTCCTCATCCTGGTGGTCATCACAGTCGTCAAACGTGATTGGTCCAACGTGGACAAATCCCAGAGGCATCGGTCGACGCTCTAATAGGCGGGGCCGCTCGACTGTTGAGGCCACCAAGGCGCATGCTCATACCACGGTCTATTGTATTTTTCACCAACACATGGGGAGAATGGGAGCCATTCAATCGTTACGAACCGACCCACAGCCTGTGCGCCTTCCCCCCTTTCATTTCCACACTTCTCTATTCCCCCTTGCCCCCCCCTCTTTCGTCTCACCGTAGCACTTTTTTTTTTTCCCTCCGCTCTCTCAAATTCCGTGATATAGCTCTACCCGACGCGCACAGGGCCGTACATTTTCACTCAGATGATTTCCTAAAATTTCTATGATTTGTGTCAATTTTTTAAAATCCGTCGCATGGTGAAAATGTTGAAGGTGGACGGTAATACAATAGAATGAGGGGTGAATTGAAGAAAATTGGTGCAGGACAGTTTAAAGCTAGTTCTAGTAAAGGTTTAAGGGGATTCTAGGAGGGTGCTGGGAATTATCACTCCATCCCTGGGAGCTCAGTTGGACCAGGCGCGTAACGGAATTGCACTCACTTCAGGGGGGGGGGGGTATTTTCTACCTGGAAGTACCTGTGTCATTATTCTTGAGTTTGTGGAAAATCACTGGTTCATGAAAAATATCCCATTACCTGGTGATAATTCATGCAGCCATCATAAACAAATCCCTCAATTTATTGCATTATTAATTATAAATAAAAATTGTGATTTCACCGAATTTTTGAAAAACTGCGTAATTTTTTGTTGCAACTATTTCTCTGTAATTTTGAGTATAATTCATGGAAAATCCTAGTATAAAATTTTGTCCCAATTCAGGTATTCCAGATTATTGTGACCCGATAAAGTCGTACGTCCCTGGCACAGCTGTCTGGCGGCCACGTTTACACTCCTCGTTTCTCTCATACACAGGCGCCCAATACACATAACAACCATCCGTGGCAATATTAACCATGAATTGGGTGGTGGATACTATCGTACCAAAAAATCTTCCACCTATCCGATTGCGAGGTGGTTACAGAGGCTACTCTATCTTGGTTATCCTACAAAAAATTGAAGAAAAACCACACGAGTTAATTTGCAAACCATCTCATTATTATTATCTACAAAAAAAGAAAAACACCCATAACATTTCCACCTCCAATTTCATTTCATCACTTCAATCGCTTCTGATTACCAAAGAATCGGTGTCTCTCGAAGAAAAGAGTCATTGCACCAGTACTTTAAACCCTCAAGATAAAAAATAAGTGCATAAGTTTTTGAGGAGAAAAAAAAAACAAATTTCCAATCATCTAACAGAACCAATGAATCCTGGTTCAATTCCAGCAATAACCTCCCCCATTCACCAATCTCATTCCTCATCAACCATGCCCCCTTAGTACCCATAAAACCACCTTCTATCATCCTTCCCCGTACACTCGATACAACGTGCCTGCTGTTTCTTCAATCTTTTCTCGTAGGCACAGGGAATGAGGTGGGAGAGAGGGGGAGAGAGAGTTGAACCAACCAATGGTTTAGGTCTGCCGGGGTTGCCAAGGAGACCGGTTAATGATTCGAGCCGCCACTGAGGAATTGGCTCGGTCGTATCGAATCATTGCGCATGCGTGACTTGACCCGAATGGCCAAACAAGTGAGACAGAATGATGTATTAATAGAAGGAAATAGGAGTACGTGTGCAAGTTGTTTCACAAAATTCATCTGTGTGGGTGTATTTGTGTGTGTAAACGGCTGTATGTGTGGGTACGAATGTCGCCCTGGGGGATATATAGTCAGAGGCACGATACTCGCGCATATCCATTAGATGCCAACAGCGTGTGTCCCCCACCCCTCCCCTCGTCTTATAACCTCTATCGTGTTTTCCCTTCTATATACCGCCAACGGGTCATGCACGGACGCGGCGCACAGACACGAAAACACGCTATAGCCTCTCTTCCAAACACACGGAGTTGTCGACGATTGGTTTCCCTTCTCCACCCCCTCTAGACACTTCCCCACCCCATGATCATTCTCCTTCAATTCTTTGGTTTGTTATATATATACGAAAGTAAGCGACAACTCTCTGTCTCCCTCTCGTTCTCTCTCTGTTGCCCCCCCCCCCCCCTAACCGCTCTGACTCACTCGCTCCCTCTCTCTCTTACCCACGTTTTGAAGTCTTCATTCGGTGTCTCTTTCATTCTTTAGTGGTGTAAGGCCGTTGAGTTCCTCCGCCTCCGCTCGTCGGCACCACGTTCCTTTTCTCATTCCATCGCGTTTTTACTGATTCGATGATTGGCCCACCACGATGAGATGTTGAGATGTTCAAGTGGATCCTGTGCTCCTGCTTCTTTTGTCTTTTTTCAATCAGCTTGGGTTAGGTGTGAGACGAGCGTAAAGTGGGAAAGTTATTATGTTTCCTTTTTTATTTTTTTGTCACTTGTTCTGGTATTTTTTTTTCTCAGAGAACTCCCTCTTTTGAGAGTTGACCATTAGTCAATGGGATTAAGTCATTCTTGGGATAGCAGCTGGACAGTCGATGATAAATGGTGGACGATGGATCGCGATGAAAGATGATAGGAATGCAAATGTCGGGACTTGGATGATAGAGAGATTGATTAACTATAGTTATATATATATGCTGAAAATTCCTCACAAGTTATTGAAACTTTTTTCCTCGAAAGTGTAAATTCTCGAGAATTTGGATTTAATTCTGCTGTCAATTTGTTCTATCAATTACTTCAGGTATACGTATACAATTAGCTATGGCTATAGCCGCGTTCGATTTAACTAATAAAAATAGGACAGCCGTTTATCTGATGGTTAATAGCTTCCGAGTGCTAATGATGGCGTGAAATAATATATATAGGATAAACTGTTGTAGTCTCAAGGCACTATTAATTGATGACCTGTGTCATTTAATTGGAGAACCTAATGAGGGAAAACTTACGAAATCTTGTCTTGTGACATTTTCATAGATTTTCCCTCATGACGGAGAGAAAAATTGAGTAAAAATTACGAGTCTCTTCGGTAATCGTTGGGCTACTTTGAGGTATGGGGAAAAATATGACTTGACTTTCGGTAATTTTTACTCCGAATTAACGTAATTTTTTTGTGCTTTCGAGTGAAAAATTGCTGAAAGTCATGTAATTTTTCCCCCAAACCTCAAGGCCACCCCACGATTACCGAACAGACTCTCATAATTCTTACTCAATTCTTCCATCGAATGACGTCATAAAATTCATAAAAATTATCCATCAGCATCAGAGTTGTTCAAAAAGTGGTTTTTAAACTCATTCCCTCCATAAAATTGATTCCTCACGTGCTTCTATACTTTAACAAGGTCAATATGCAATTGTGTAATATTTGATATCAAGGTTATGCCATAATGAATGCATCGCAAGATGCAACGCTTTCGATTTGTAAAAATAATTGAAAAAAAGCAGTTGAATGTTTATCCCTCGCTTACTATACATACATCCATTGCATCACCTTTATACGCGATTAATATATTCACGGAGTCAGTTGAAAACTTTGCACCTGAAATCTGTAAATATATATATTTGCTTGGTTCACTGATTTTCCTGTTAGAGTATTATCTTGGTCCATGATGGGGAGGAAAATCAATTTCATAGGATTCAGTCAGAGCGGTTCCGAAATCATTTTGTCCAATGACAAAAGTATGACAGTCATATGATACAGATATATGGCTTCAAATGTCGATAGTCTAACATGACAGATATTATTACCCTGAGTAACGTCACGACGCCCGCCGTCTGTATCAGACATTTTGTCGCTCGAAGGTGCCATGGTTCCTGCCTCCCACATGTGCATTTTGGTCATTCACCTGGTCATGACCTTCATATGATCATGTCACACCAAGTTGATCAAAAATTCTTCAACAAATCTTTCAATCCCACTTCTCTGAACTTTCCCTTTATGTTGGAAAGAGGAAACAAACTGCATGATTTTTACAAGATACGTCAGATCCTGTTGTACAATATTGCATTGTCTGTTCTCTATTCCCTCGTTCCTCTTCCAGTAAAAGACTCAAAGCCCTGTGAACCATATCTTATATCAATAAGTCTGATAAAGATGATGATTTTCTGGACGAGGTGATGCATAGAAACGTTGCGTCTAGAAAATCCTTCTCACGTCTGTAATCCTCAACCAACCTATCTAATCAGTGGAACAAAAGATCAACAACAGTATCCATAAACAGATACCTACGATAATTTCCGAGAAAATTTATTTTCCTTATCAGTATACGTGATATGTTTCACATTCATGTTCTCCCGCTTACGACAATCCTCCACACATTGAAAAATTTACGGAGTTTACCTTCATTAAACAGCTTTTTTTTTAACATCATAGTTGTCAACGAAGAAATGATATATACATTAAAAAAAAAAAACTCTAGTCGAGTATTGTAACGTTATAGAATGAATAGGCGTTGTGGAGTAGAACCCGGCCTCGGCGAATGAAATTGACGATAAGAAGGTATGCGCGCGCCGTTCTCAGCAGTTCGAACCGGAGTTGCGCTTGCATCGTTCTCTCGTTTCCTGTGCAATGCTGCTGCAACTCACCTCATCTAGCCTCACCTCACTGAGGAAGTTCAACGCTTGCAGAAAATTTTAGCAAACTCCAGCAATCATTGCACGAACGTTTATTAATATCCAACGATGTGAATTCCATTTTTGTCTTGTATTGATTGCCAACAACTGGTAAAACTAAAGCCTCAACCACTCCAAACGTGTCTTCTCCTCTCTCATCCTCTCGCTTAGTCTTCTCGAAAAAAATATTCTACCCAAAAATATATCAAAATTTTATTCGATTCTACCCAAAACGAAAATATCTATACTCCTCCTCTTTCTCACTCACGAGTTTCTGAGAGAAAGATTATGAGAAATAAAACACCAAGAAGATGATGTAAATACAAAAAAGGCAAAATCTTCATCAAGAAAATGATCCTCTCCACCTCCATTTAATCCAACCCTCTCCGTCCATCATCGTGCGATGGCCAAGATGAGAACACCCTACCATATCGGTTCTGTCCTTCGCTCGTATTTTGCCTTCACACACATAAAACACGACCGACCGCATTCCCGTTAGGTATTGCTTTCTCTCCCTTCCGTCGTCTCTGCCCTCTACCGTGACCCTCTCCACGGCTTTTCCCCCTCTCCAGCCACCCCTTCGTATTCTCATTATGTCTCCCTTCCACTAGTGTTTGCTCTACGCGATTCGGACGTTTGTCCTCTTTTATCTCGTGATTCCTCTGTTTCCTGACGGGGAAGAGAGAAGGTGTGAGAGAGAGTGTGGAGGGGGGGGGGGGGGGGAGATGAGTGAGTGTGACAGGACGGGCGGCACAAGTTGTCTCTCTCGTTCTCTCTCTCTCTCTCCTTCACATCTTCACTCTCATATCAGCTTTCAATCCAAACTGTAACCCTCTATACATATCTCTACACTTCTCGTTTTCCCCTCGTCAGAAGAAAACAGAATCGTTTCAGTGCGCCTGCACGCAGTGGGCGTACCGAACACTACATCACTTTAGACTTTCATCTCGTAACGCCTGCGCCATCTGCAACCGATTTTCTTGTTTTTCAAAGTTGAATTTCACCAATACACATCATTCATCCCCACTGAGAAAATTCCCATTTTTTACTGTAGACCAGAAAAATAAAATGATGTGTCCTTCTCTCTCCTAGGACTACCAGAAAAAAATCTGCGAGACACGTGCGATTCTTTCTCATTTCAACCCGAGGCCTTTGAAATATATCACCCTTAACAATAGAAGGTCTTGGGTAAACCTTTTCAGGTACTTGACTTTGTAATTCTTTGGAGTCCCTCGCTCAGGTCAACGAATGCCCTTGAAGAAATTTTTCACGCCAGTGAAAATGTTATGAAAAGAGGGAAAAAAGATGAAGGACATTTTTTGAATAGAATTATTGTTTTTGCAACGAACATGTAGATGCCGAGGAGTATGAAGGAAGGGGTGAGGCGCGCATGGGCACGAATATAGATCCGTTATGTCTTGCGCGGTAAGCCTTTAGTGTAGACACACTTCTTTACATATATATTTTTTTCATATTATGGGCATGCGTTGATGCCATAAAAACCACGTGGGAGATGATGTAGGATTGGTGAAATGGAGAAGGGGGAAAGATAATGTATGGGATAATGTATATGGGAGAGATGGCAGAGATACGATAACCGATCTCTTATTCATGAAGTCCCACAGACCCCATCACCTCTATAATTGCTCCAATCGCCTGTCTCGAATGTTTTCTTTTCTTCCTTTCCTTCTCCGCCGTTAGAATAAGAAACTTCCAAGTCGTAAAGATGGTAGGGATAGATAATGATGATGTGTTTTGGGTTTAGGGGGGCAGAATGCGACCCAACTTTGGGACATTATGCAACAGAGTTCGCACCATGGTCCAAGCGGACAGAGTCACGGGTGCGAGATTCGGTTCAATGAGTGCCAAACCTGATTTGACATCGGTCAGGTACAAGGTGAAACGTGGACCTTATGCTGAAGTTACAAGTAATCATGTGGATTATTTCCGCAGTCTTCTGGGTAATCGAATTGCAACTGATCCAGAGGAGTGCGAGGCGTATAACATCGATTGGATTAAGGTGGTTAGAGGTAAAAGGAGCAGATATGACGCATCCATCAACTGTCGAGTTATTTATGGCCGATTTTTAGTTGAGGATCAGTATATATTAATTTTTTATTATAACTTATCTATGTCATATAATGAAAATATTAGAGAACAATGAATGGAACTGGCAAATTTGTGAAGTGGTGATGGAACGGTTGGAGGGGTCGTCGATATATATAAATTTGTTACTAGAATTACAATACCAGTTAACTAACAATTCCATGAAGAACTAAAAATTTCAGGACACAGCCGTCTAGTGTTAAAACCAAAAACCTCCAAAGAAATTTCGGAAATCCTCAAGTACTGCAATGAAAGTCGCCTAGCTGTGTGTCCGCAGAGCGGCAACACTGGCCTCGTTGGTGGCAGTGTTCCTGTATTCGATGAGATCGTCATATCTATGAAGTTGATGAATCGGATTATTTCGACGGATGAGCTTTCAGGTAAACAAAATCGTATAAAACTCCATAAACTGATTAAATCTCTTGATCCCTTTTCATCGTCCATTCTTTGAAAACCTACCCTATATGATTGAAAAAGGTGCATTGGTTTGCGAGGCTGGCTGTATCCTGGAGGCTCTCGACAATCATTTAGAGAATTATGGCCTAATGATGCCATTGGATCTCGGTGCAAAGGGTAGTTGTCTGATCGGGGGTAACATTTCGACAAATGCCGGAGGATTGCGATTGCTCAGATATGGAAACCTGCATGGTTCTGTATTGGGACTCGAAGCAGTATGTATACAATCACCCATAAATTGCTTCTGGTAAATTTTACTCTATATCTGATCATTAGATAACAGCAAATGGCAGAATTATAGACTGCATAAACACCCTGAAGAAGGACAACACAGGCTACCACTTAAAAAATCTGTTCATCGGCTCAGAAGGAACATTAGGAATTGTGACCAAAGTGGCAATCCACTGTCCCACCCGTCCTAAATCCATCAACCTCGCATTTCTAGGTCTCGATGGTTTTGATAAGGTTCTGAAGACATATCTACTAGCGAAGAAGGAACTCGCGGAGATCTTGTCGTCCTGTGAAATGATGGATGACCCTACAATGGGAATTAGCGTTGATTTGTTGCACCTAAAGAACCCTTTATCCGATAGGTACAAATTCTACATGCTAATTGAGACAGCTGGCAGCAATCTGAATCATGACAGTGAAAAACTTACTGCCTTTGTAGAGAAGGCAATGAGCAGCGGATTAATCTCGGACGGCACATTATCCGGTGATCCAACGAAAATCCAGGTTTGATATTCCTACTTCTTTATATAATGATTAATAAAAAGTTATGGAAGCTTCCTGAAAATTATGAAGATTTTTTCCTCCGTGATGTGCATCAGATACTATTTCGAACTTCTTGACCGCAAGGCTGATTTGCTAACTTGAAATTATACATTGACGGATTATTCCAAAAATTGAGTGAGAATAATTCCAATTATTACTGAGGAAAATTTCCCGAATTTTTCCCTTTTTCCATGACGGGCTCGTTAATTACCTTATTAGTATATATCTCTCTGCTTCCTCTATCCATGGGGCTGTGGATTCGATATTGCACCACATTTCTATCCAGACGAGTAGAACGGGTAACCACATCAGTGTGAACCCGTGCTGGTAGTCAGTTATGCTATTAGCAACCTCCCCCAGACTTATCTCGCATACGTTTTTTCACATCGGTGGTTTTGACAATGATTTTCAGATTTTTCGAATTACCTAGGACAATCAGGGATCATTCTCGGAAAATTCCCAAAAAAAATTTGGGACGGCTGTATCTAGTTAGTGCCAGTATACACCCAATGGGTTTTTGACCTGGACACGTCTCGGTGGCCCGCACGTAATGATGTCAGAATGAGAGGAGAGTAGATTTTGAAACTTTCTAGAACATGCTAGAATTTCCCAAAATATTTTACAACTTTTTGGAACAGTCTGGAACTTTCGAGAACTTTCTAGAAGTGTCTAAAACCCTTGAGAACGCATTTCTCAGTGTTACAAACGTTCATCGGTATCAAGTTTGCGGAATCGATTGGATTTATTGGATGCCTCTTAATGAGGATGGAGAGAACCAGCCATCCGCTTTCCCCCTCCCTCAGAATATGAATTGCATAGGGAATATATATTTCAAATTAGATAAAAGTAAAATCGCTGTGTACTGATTAGCTCAACCAATTGTCCCATTCTGGGCATCATTAATTTATGTTGTTGATTATTGCAATAACTCCGATAGAACTCCTGACCTGTAGTATTATAGAGATGACCCACTGACCTATTTCCATGTTTTTATAGCACATGTGGGCGGTAAGGGAGCGCTTGGGCGAGGGGTGTCTCCTGGATGGTTACTGCTTCAAATACGACGTCTCTCTACCCCTCCCTCACTTCTACAACCTCATTGGTGCATTGGAAAAGCGATTAGACATGTCACGAGTCGTTCGAATCAGTGGATTTGGACATTTAGGTATGTCTCCATCTTAACTCTTAATGTGAGATGAACTCTTGTATCAGTAAAGTGGAATCAGGGCGCAGAAAATAGTGCGTAAGAATATCCATTATTTCGTCGAATGCTTTGCAGGTGACAGTAATCTTCATGTGGTAGTGGCGACACCCGAGTACGATCCAAAAATCGAATCACAGCTGGAGCCATTTTTATTTGAATACGTATCTCAACAAAGAGGTAGTGTGAGTGCTGAACATGGAATTGGATTCAAGAAGATGAAGTACTTGGGTTACACTAAGCATCAGACAGCGATTGAGCTCATGTGCGAGATAAAGAAAATGATGGATCCTAATGGAATACTCAATCCCTACAAAGTCTTGCCTCAGTAGAGATGAAGCTTTTCGTTGTTCCATATTGAGATACTCAGGTCAATGCTCTTTCCATTATAGATGTTATTACTTTCAGATGCCATTGTTATTTTTGTATGAATATTCGATCATTAATGAATTGTATATAATAAATGTTATACTGCAATGACATGTGCCTTATTTTTTTTTCCTCTCCTATTTGCTGTGAGTCTCAGGGAATGGGGGTCTTTGTGGATGAAAAAATAGGATTAAGCCAAAGACGAATGGCGAGCCTGGACCGGACGGCTCTGTCAGGTATGCTCCATTTGTAGCCACGGTTGCTGGGGAATAGCAGTATTGCGCAATCGATAAAACGTGCGCCCGTAGCAATGTATTTGTGCCAATGTATATGTGAGTCGTTTCCCCCTCACATTCAACACCGCCGCCCCCTTCACTTCTCTTCGCCATTCTTATTCCCCTCTGTTACGTTCATTCCCTCCTGTATGAACACAGGAGTGCGTGCGGTATTTGTCAATAACAAAAATACGCTATTTTCAGTGTAAGGCTTCAATCATTTATTCGCTACGATCTTGACTATTATCTGATTATTTAGGATCATAGGAAAACATTAAGGACCGGTGCCAACTCGAGCCGAGATATAGTGATGACTGCTTATCGTCTCCCAAACTCTCCTTCAGCTGTCTCAATATGAGAGGATGATCCGACCTCTTGTCACAATTCTGAACATGGAAATGATCCCACAAAAATTATACATTTACATTCCAACTCTATTGATCGCGAGACAATGCGGATTGGCGTACATTTTCGAGGGCCATTAATCATTCAGAGCAATCCGAAGCAGGAGCGAGAGCAGGAGAGAGAGTGAAGACGTAACAAACGTTGAAAATTTACAACAATGAGAGGACTTCTAGGGACTCTATGAGATGTCGTTTCCAGTGATCATTGATAAATGGGTAGACCGAAAAAAAAAAAATCTGTGCAAAGGAAGCCTGTGAAGTTGAAGCCGGCTGAAGTTCCGAGTGGCAGAGCTTCTGGATTATTTTGAGATTAATTTCCAGATGTACTGATTCGCTGTCCTAATTCAAAGTAGAATAGGTCAAAAAGTAACATCATCGTCACTCCAATCGCTTTAATAATTAACGGAAAGAAAAGTTTCAAAAAATCCTGGCAAACAAAAAAAGATATATGTGAAAGGAACCGACATTATCTCGACGTTGTTACCATTCGAGTAGCATTACCAGAGTATTGTTCAGCCTTCTCCCTATTTTCCACTGCTACTGCTATCTTCACACTCTGAAGAACGCAAACAGTGCAGGTGCTGCCTTCTATTCACTCACTGACTAAACATAAAACTCAAACTCTCCACCAACCGCCTCAGTCGGTTGCAAGGTTACAACAAGTCACTACAATCAACCATATGTCCCTGAATGTGACAACCTGTCGGGGGACAGGTGCACCTGCTCTATTGAAGCTCCACCGCAGCTTCCAACCCCTTGAAAACTCGTCAAACTTGATGAAAGTTTCAAATGAACTCAGTCAAATTATGCTGATATTCTCATCTCCATTTTCAGTAATGTAGGATCGATAGAGACACGCCAGTGCTATCGCTACTACTTTCAAAAGCAATGAATCCCGGGGCAAAACCGTTTATCGAGCTTTCCCGAAGGTAACCGAGTGGAGTTGAAAACGTTGGATGGCAGTACTGCTGCGTTCGGAGCCCAGTGAATTGTTCCGGTGGAGGGAGAGTTTTACCAACTGGAGGTGGTTAATATCGGTGAGAAGAGTGGGGTATATGTCTGTTACACACGTTTTCACACACAGTGTGAGGCCTCGCGTAAACTACCAACAGTTTTGTCTCGGCGGCCAGTCGGTTGGATACGGACGTATGGCCGCAGTAGAACTTGGATCGAAACATAATGACACTCGGATGCTTTCACTCAGGTTACAAGTGAAACTGTGACAAACGTCGTGTATAAAATATCCAATATCTCTAACAACTCTGTGAAATCTTGCAGCCTAACTAAATTTCACAATCTCTCATTAGTGGTTTCTTTCATTGATTGCAGAGTGATAGTGAAAAACGTCAACTTTTATTGTGAAATAATGTTGGACCAGCTGGAGTGCTCATTGTTAAGCACTGACGGATGTTCAGAATGCAGACATCAGCTGTTGTTTTAGAGTGCAATAACATTGTTCATCACTATTAATTTTTTAAACAAAGTATTAACACAAAGGTCATAATGAAGGAGCTAGAGAACAGCGATGCACCGGGCGCCCGGACGCTCAAGTCCCTCCTGAAAAAGCCCGGCCAGGGTAAGCAGCGCACGCATAAAAATCGTGTTGTAATTAATGAAAAATTAAATGAATTTTTTGCTGCGGATTACATAATACTCATAAAGGAAGAGTGTTGTGCTGATTATGAGGAAGAGTGTGACTGTTGTTGTCAAGAGACTGAAATGATAAGGGTGGGCAATTGCAAAGAGTGTAGAGCTGAATTGTCGAAGCATTTGGCAAGTGGAATTGATCCACATTATGGGATTGATAGGAATGGAGAAATTGACAATTGTGATGTTATTAATCGTGGCAGGATTATGGCAAGTGAGGAATCACAGTGTGAGGATGAGGGTGAGGAGGAGGAGGAGGAGTATGAGGAGGAGGTTGATGATTATGAGGAGGAGGCTGAGTCTTCAGAGGAGCCGGAGGTGAGAGAGTGTGGTGATAAGACACCTAGTAATTCACAGCATCAGCAGCAGGAAACACTTAGTCCACCTGAGGGCTATAAAGATGTTTGTGATGAAGATAAACAGACTGAGGTGGTGGGCAATGAGCAAATGTGCCTGGCTAATGTCTGCGGTGAATGCAACTATTATCAGCGTGCTTCAGGTGAGTCACCTAGTTGTTCGGGTTACTCTATACCATTGGGTCCCCCTTATTATGGCTGGCAGGGGTTCCCCTTGTTGTGTTGTGTGTTTGGATTACAAGTGTTTGGTGGGGGGGGGGGGGGGGGCGATGAGAGTATATAGAATGTGATGGGAAATTTAAGGAGTTTCTGGAAGTCTATGGGGTGTAATTGAAGGATGGAGAAGACCGGTAGACGGTAGAGGAAGGGGAGGGGGGAATTGAGTTTGGAACAGGTGTTTTTGGGGGGAATAGATTCAAGATATAGGGGACTTCCTCGAAACTTTCTCATGTCATTTTTTAACTTAAACTTTTTAGGGACATGGGAGACTGATTTTGCTTGATTTGTGACATCTGCTTAACATAAGGAATTGGAGAAATGATGCGAGGTGGTAGATGATTGTAGAGAAATCGCCAACAGACGTTCTCGCTGGAAAATTCTGTTGTGTTCAATCTTCAAACTTCTTAGTTCAGCATTATTTCATTGTGTATCCATTATGAAATTATGTTATACTTTTCCTATTAACTATCAGTCTCAGCGCGACAGCGCTAATTGGTCATGAAGGCATGCAATCACAAGTGGCTTTATCCTAGTATTAATAATTGGATATTTTCAAGCAAAGATCACAGAGTTTCTAATGCAGTTGCATCGCAATTTCCCACATTGTATTGTCATCTGAATTCCTTCTCGTTCAATACTTCCATGATATATTTCACTCCTTATCACGTCATATTTGATATTCCCCTTTCGAATTTCAATCTCAAGTTTTACCACAGAGATAATATGTTGTTGTTTATTCTCATTCGTTTGTTTAAATTAAGGGAAAGTAAGATGTTTATTCTCATGAAGTTGTATTAAATAGAATTTGAATTGTAAATTAGGAGTTTAAAATCTGCAGTGAATCTTCGACTTTAGTTGTGGAAAATGGAGGAAAGTTTAATGGAATTGCTGAAGTGATTGCCTTCGTCCTATTTCGGAGAGGAAGCTGTTAAGATTGAACGAAATGCATTGAAAAAAATTTCGTTGACTATGATCATGTAATTACAGAAATTGTCTCCTTCACAAGGGAAAGAAGTTTGTGTTAAAGAGATATTAGGAAGACAAGCTGATGTTTGCACCATTAAATCAGATTATTTCCTCGTGAGATACTGAAAACTGCAAAGATTCAAAATGATTAGATTACTGTCTGCCCATTTTTGTGAGTGATGATGAAGATATCAGTGAATTGGAATAGTATATAAATTGAGTTTTATTGACAAGTTTTACTCGAATCTCGATCAGGTCAAATTTATAATTTTAAGACGAACGGAAGACATTGGAAATTATGCTGTCGTCCTTTCATTCTTGCAAGGTTGGGTTATCTTACTTCCTCTCTTTACCTTCACCGTGAGTTCGTAATCTGATTGCGGACATGGTGACGCTAGTATGTACCGGTATTACATACATCGTGCGAACGGTGAAGACGGGGGAAATGAGGAAGAGGGCGGTTACGGTTATGTATGCGAGGAGGAGGTTGTGTGTCGATGCATCAGTCCGTAAGGACGACCTTCGTGTCTGCAGGATAAACAAGGCCGGATGTGGTCAGTGTGTATTCCCTTGTATATATTCGAATGCATCGATGTATTCACGTATCAAAAACGGTTCAGCTCTGCAAATGATTCTTGGTGTGATTTCCTGTGTTCTCTATAGTTTGGTCTTGAATTATTCAAATTTGATGAGCCTTAATTTCTTGTTTTTCTTCATTGATCATTCACTCAACAAAAATGTCAAGGATCAGCTTGAGGACAATACATAAATGACGTAATGGGATTCTTATATGCATCAAAGAGTCAAATCGTATCATTGGATGAAGAAAAATTTCATGAGACTTCTGATCTAATTAATGTCAGCAAGGGAAAAAATTCTTAGAAAGTATTTGAGAAAAAATTTAGAATTTAAACTCTCCATCTGAATTTATTGAATGTATTTAGAGAATTCCAGTGAAGAGAAATTGCATAATCTCCTCTGTGTGAAACCCACGGCATCTTGGTACACAATGAAGGCTCTCTGCTTTCGCCAGTTTAGCTCTTGCTCTCATTGTTTCTCACACGCGTACATGTAACGAACGAGATCCAACTTACGAATAGAAGGTATGATGCTACTTTGCGTTGAAACGTTGGATGCATGGCTATGTAATTTCACACTCCCACGGATGAAAACGACGTTATATTATTTTTTTACCGTTTTGCTTCTGTTAATCATCAGAGAGAAATATTTTCATCATTTTTGTTTTCGTTGCAGAAATTCGGGAAGTTGCGAAATGATTTTGATTAGAGCTTGATTCGATCGCTGAGTTTTAGAGGTAAAAATAGAATGGAAAAATTTATCCTTCGAGGATGCAATCATAAAAAAGTCCATGACGATTTGAATTTTATGAGTTTCGGTCACAATGAAACCCTTGGAATTTACCAACCTGACAACTCCTCCAGTTTCCTAAGTGGATTCATTAAAATTTTACCTCTTGTTCATGAACATGCATTCATGGTTCAATAGTGGAGGGGGTTAAACTCCGAAACCCTGAAGAATCCCAACTTTTCTATTAAAAAGTTACTGATGGGAATATCTTACGTAAATTACTTATTGTTAACATTCAATTGTTTGTTTTCCTCTGTTTGAAAAAATTGTGGGAATTTCATTTATAATTTTTTTACAAAAAACAATTACGAGTCAACAAATCCTAATATCTCAATCTCCATCAATAATATTCTTTTAAATCACAAAACCATTTAAATTACTAATTGTTAAGAATTTTCCACATTGAAATGCGATAGATGAAAGAGTCTGAGCTTTGTTGATTGCGGTGTAGACTTAAAAAGAGTACTCTGAAAGCCGTAAAGAAGAAAAGTTTGAATTTGAGTTGTATTCCAGCTCTGCCCACTTTTACTAGAGTGAACCGATGAGATGGAACATAATTCCTTCTTTTCTTGGCAATTTCTCATTCCCCCATCTCCTAAAATGGATATGAAGAGATATAGAGACTAGTGGTATACCTTTGAATCCAAATAGCCTTTCAGTACATATAATAAAAAAGAGATAGAAAGACGTCGCACATACTTTTACCGTCTTCGACGATCAAACGCCATCAGTGTATATACTCATAATTATGACGTCTTCTTCAAGGCCGATATCAAGCAGGCAAGAACTATTCTAGAGACGTTACAACTTTGCAATATGTCAGGTAAACTGATGGTTAACTGAAAACTAGTTTCGACTGAAATTCACGATTATGGGCTTACTTGGTAACGTCGTCATTTGAGGAACTCTCTCGATCAATCTCGTGTGAGGATTTTCGCATTAATTATCGACACTGCAATGAAGGAAATCCAATGGAAATGAGAAAGATTCAAGTGCCACATCATCAATTCATTTTCGAATTATCATATCCGTTGATATCAACGTTTTTGTCAATATTTGCTATTTTGAATTTTTGACTAATGATTGGGAAATCTGGCGAAGCTTTCCATAATGATGTCATGAATCAAGGCGAGTCAGTTGTCCCTCTTTTCATTTTTTCGTATTATTAGGAGGATATATGTTAATGCAAAGCAGCATTACTGTAAGTTAATCTCTACCCTGGGTATCCGTTCCTCGGAATGACGATGATCATGTGGAAAGTCCGGTTGGAATGCAGAGCATCATTTTAAATTGTCTTTTATAATCCTTGTTCCTTTTTTTCCCCCGCATCCGTAGAGCTCAAATGCCTTAACTTTCTAAGCGCGCTGGTGAATCCACCATCATTGCGCACTCGTTGAAGAGATCGCTCTGCCCTGGGGACATGAAAAACACGCAATTACGTAGGCTCTCCAACATTTTTTACTCCTAAGTTTTCCTTTTCCTTCTCCTTCATATTCATCATATGAATGCGCCTAGCACTAGAATCACCTGATCCGTCATTCCTGACTACTATCTGATCCGATTCCAATCCGACTTCAGACGGACCTAAAACAACTTCTACTCGATATCGAATTGAGAAAACGCGAAATGATAGATCGTCTTTTTTTTATCTCTAGTTTTTCCTTCAAGTAAGAACAAACCTAGAGAAATGCTTTCCACCTGTTTGCAATCCTGCCCCCTTGGGCAGACGCTTGTGGATCAATACGACTAGTTTGATGGAGAATGAATGGGACAGAGACAGAGATAGATGGTTAAGAATGTCTTGGAGGGTGAGAAATTATTTAGAAAATGTTTTCTGATATTTTCGATTTAACAAATTCATTTTCAGTTTAATTTAATAGCATGTTTAGCATTAGTTAAGTAGCATTTTTATTTTAATAGCATATTTGGGAACTAATGCTATTCAGAGAATGCTTTATTTTGAAAAAATAGAGCCTTTTGTATGCAAGTCCCTCTAGATATTGATTTTGGAGCGTTTATTTGATATGAAGAGCATCGGGGGGTCCTAGGGAATATTCCGTCGAATTTTAGTGAGAATCGGAATAGGCCAAGTATGATCAAAACACTGAAATCCATATTTTCATTAATTTTCTCTAGTCACATTTTTATAATTTCACTGATTTGATGTTTTTTATTTCTTCACCTCAATGGCAAGTTCAGCTCGTGGGTAATGGAAATGAAACAAAATATCATACGCGAGATGCCGCGGGGCTAACACACTCTCTGTGTGACTGGCATCTCTCGGCGTCAGGTTTGCACCTCGTCAGCCATGGGAGAAAGTGATGGGGCGTAAATTGGAAACTTGACTTTCTTTTCTGAGTTGTCGATAGTTTGAAAAAAGTCAAAATTTTCTATTCTACATCACTTTCCCCTATCTCGGCATCTATTGTGTTATTGGAGCGATGATTAATGTGGACGTTTTAGATACTTCACATTTTTGATATTGAAGCTTTGGAATGATTACCATTTTCATGTTCGTAATTTTGACCGATACGTGGTACGTCAGGGCTTTGTGGGCTTCTCCTCTGTTTGCAGAAAAAATTTCGATAGAGTTATGGATTTACAGGGCTGAAGTAGGGGATTAATGCAATAAGTTCCCCATTCCGGAAATTTAAAAACCACATATACTGATTGGCCCATTCCAGGAGTGTTGAGGTATTAATTATTATGAATTTGACCATAAAAAAACGCCAAAGAATATTATGCTGAGCAAGAATGTTTTGAATTGTCCTCCGGTGTCATTGATAAGTGGACACAACTATTCGAGCCCAAGCCCCTTCCGGCATGCTCCTTCTCCCGACCTCACACACACAGAAACGTAATTTTCAGTGGCGTAGAATTTACAAGAGAGTATGGACAACAAACACCCAGGCTCATGTATATATACAATACTCTATTTCGGTCTGGTTGATTTTATTGCTGGGTAGTTTGAACCCTAACGCGTACGAAAATCTTCCCATTCTCCACCTTTGGTATCATGCCAGAAATGTGGCTAGATACAATGTAATGATAATTTACTCCAGTAAATGTCCCCAGAGTATTTGGCAAATTTTCCTCCCTACAGTAGAGTCACCCTCCATGATTTCAGCTTTAGGGCTACCAATTCTAAGTACTAAAACAGCCCAGACCCCCCCACTCTTTCGTGGAGGGTGTACGAAAGAACCTTTGCTTATTTTTCCGTTTCATTTATTATCAACATAGGGGATGAAAGTTTCCAGAAAAAATTTTCGTGCCATTATGCTCCAAGAATTTGGAGAAACACCTGAGTGGAAGGTGTTTGGTTGAGCTGCAGTACAAGATGAAAAAAATCATCAGTAAGAGGAATGAAGGGCCAAGATAAAAGGCATCGAGTGGCGCCCTCGTTCCCAATTACCTGATTGGCACTCGTCCAGGCGATTTTCGTATCTAGCTGATGCTACCATCGATTCTAAAAACTTGCAAGTACCTGTAACCAAAGCAGATAATTGTCTAACAATGCTAATTGTCATGAGTCAGCTAAATTTTCATGGAATATTCTCTCCTCTTCTCAATATAAAAAACGAACAGAGGCTACTATACGTAGAGAAATACCCTAAATGCCAAAGGGTCCTCATTAACGAGAAGATTTTCTCCTACACCCACGTTCATTTAATCAATGTGATACATGCCTTTCTTCATGTTGGAGAGGAATAATGTATACAACACATTCAAGATAGTATCCACTTTGTGTTGATAGATTTCTGTCTCGCTTATACTTGATGATTTATTGTTCCTCATCTCGTTCATTTCCGCAGGATGAAAAACAAACAGTAAATGGAACTGATCCGACAATTGTAGATCCCTACAGTAGGAAGAACTATTAATAATAAAATCTTCAGTTCCGAGTGCCCTTTTTGCACCTTTCGTGAGTGATTGTCTCTCATGGAACGTGTGGAGAAATCATTGTGATAAGTTGATGAATTGGAAAGTTGAAGAAAATGTCAAACTCTGCACATCCGCTCGATTGATCAATACCCCGCAACATCTCGATAGATCAAGGACCGTCAGGTTTACAGAAATATTGGAGCGCGTTCTCTTTGACCTCTGCGATCATTCACAATGAAAATCCTGCATTTTTTTTCCATTGGAAAACACCTTCTCTGTCCATGACCAAACAATGAGAAGAAAAATGAGCACGAGGCTGGAAAAACTGAAAAAAAATAAAAATAATGAAAAAATGCATCGTGAAAGCCCTCAACTCACTGATAATTCAAATCTCCAATTTATAGTCAGAGAAAAGTACGCACGAATTAATCTCCATTGTCGTTCAAAAATCCTCCCACGCGTCCTTCAGAGTTTTCCACGGATGAAAGAGGCAGTACATTGCCATTGCGTTGCCATATAGCTGCAGAGAAACACGAACCGCTCGCGCCTGCGTCGCACTATTGAATCCAAAAGTGTCCCTACACCGTCTGCGTACACTTTACCATCGCACTTACGTTTGTATATGGCATCCGTAGGGTGCTCTACATAGCCGAGAGAACGAAGGGAAGTACGAAAAAGAGAGAGCGTGAGGAGGGTAACCTCTCTCACTTCAGTTGTCTCGCCGTAGGGGAATATTTACCCGTGAGCAAATCAGCTGGGCCAAAGATGATATTTTGGTGAATCGATTCCCTCACAGTCGACGCGCGCCAGGCAAATGCGTTCAATAACCTATCAATAAGATTGTTTGTTACAAAATTATTTATTCTAACCGTTGATTCCTTTAAAACAGGAGCATATTACCATAATTCGTCAAGTGTATTTTTTAACTTTCCGGGATAGGGAAGTTATTGTAATCACCCCGAAAATCGAAAATCCATTTTTTATCATATCACGATATCTCGTGAACGGAAGATGTGATCGAAGTCATCGATGACGTAACCGAAGCGTCCTCATTCAACTTAGAGCTGGAAGAATTTTGAAAAAAAATCGGTCCAGTCGTTCTCCAGTTTTTCCAGGGAAACATGAGATGAAAAAAATTTGTTTCTTCGTTTTTTTTTTTTTGGTTTTTCATTTTTATTTAAATTTTTTTGTTAATTAGCAATCGTTTCCTCAAGAATTGTTGCTTGAGTTATTTATTTTGATTTCCATACATCAGAAGGAATCAAATCAAACTAATCATGGAATTGATAACATATCACATGAAGATAATCATAGGAACTACAATATAATACGGGAGAGGGAGAATATAAAGATACAAGACAATTTATAAATATTGAGGAATGAAAATACGTAACCAAATAATTACGGCTTCACTTGTTTTAAGCCTTGGATTATTGCATAAGCGAAATGGACGAACGGAAACGAGTCACGACACTGGGTGGACTGGAGTAGCAAAGGTCTTTCTAATGGTTGACTATTTTATTTACATATGCATCACAAGAGAATTTTATTTCATGATTTATTTGTTGCAAAATATAACGCGGAAATTGTATCCTAATTAAACTGAATGAATACACGTATATATAGGGAACAAGTGGAAAGTCATGCTCCGCAGTTCTCTCAATTTTCTCATTCTTTGTTCGTTTTGTTAATTTCCAATTTTCGAGCTCGGGAAACTGTCCAGGAAACTGATGGAGGGAGGGCCTCAAAGTTAATTTAACCTTGGTACGTGTCTGGTGGACAAGTTCGTGGGGGCTCGATTCCCTCTAGAATCTCCCTGTGCCGTTTGACTTGTTTCATTCGTTTAAGGGGTTGAAATTGGGTGCCAAGTAGTTGAAATTTTGAAGCTACGTTTTATTACGAATATCAAGGTTTAACTGTGGGATATATTGTCACTAGGTATGGTGGTTACACATTCGTGAAATATGTTCGTTTTTTCGTTTTCAATTTTTCCCTTTTTTCTGCCATTTTTTTCTGGGAGCCCTTCAAAATAGGGAATGGAATTGCAATTTTTTCCATGTCGATGGTAACTAAATTACAGGTGACATTTTTCAGTTCGGTATACCGTAGTTCATGAAAAAAACTGCGACAATTAACGGAAACCAATCGAAATCAGAACAAGACTGAGACGAGACTAAAACGAGATTATGACTGGACCGAGATGATATTAAAAATTTGTATATTTTTCCAAGACCGAAATGAAACCAAATGACGATTCTTCAAAAGACTTAATCATTCATCTCCACATCGATATCTCATAAAAAAAGTTGAAACTTCATTTAGGAATTCTCCACCGTCTCATTTTATCCAAAGTAAAACCCAACAAAACACTCACACATGTATGCAAGTAAGCCAAGAGTGGCTCCTCTTCTCTTCCCACTCTCGTTCTGGTTAGTGATCCCTTAAACTTTTATTACGAAACTTTGCTTTTCGCGCTCTGAACCCTTGACTAAAAGAGTTAGTCTAAAGTACTATAATCCATCTGAGTCTGTGTATATCGTAGCATCAATTGGAGTGGAATGAGAAAAGGGGAAGAATATTCATCTAATAAATGTACCATTCGTTCCTCGACTTGTCTCTTTTAGATCTTCCCTCAATTTATGCATAGAGTTTCATCAGATTCGACTGGTACCGTCCACGTTTTCCGTGGAGGAACGGCCAAACCAAATCATCCTCTCAAACATAAACACCTATCACCGGTAGCTATGAGCGTTCAACCGCACCCAGGGTACTCCATTGTCCTCCCCCCCCCCCCCCCGCATCAACCAATGCTTCTTTACTCCCCCCACGGACTCTTTCTCTCGCCCCCATCACTTCAGTTTGCTCATTGTTCTTTCACTGTATATTGTATCACATCCTTTGTTTACATTTCATATGTGATAGTTACGGATTCCCTTTCGTTTTTTTTTTTAATTTACGCTTTTGTTATTTCGGAAAATCTACCGCTAACGTATGAATTATCGACACTGCATATATATGTCCCAGTATTCCTCGTCATCACTGTTCCATTCCCTGTGTTTATCAACTCTTGTTTCATGCCCGGGATTCCCATTATTAATGCGGTCACCCATCCACTTACTGCAACCGAACTATTATATGTTGCTTAGTTTGCTGTAATAGAGTTTGTCTACCCAAGCAACTTGCTGGAACCTCCGGCTTTTGGCTATGAACGAGTTTATTGTCGTTATATAGTTGTTTGCTCAAGGTAGATAATACTTCTGCTATAATGCTCGTGGTCCGGTGCTTAACATGATTTCCATCTCGGTGCACAAATTTGATCTTACTTAGTTACCCTGAAGAAAAAAAATAATTGGAAACTTAAATTTTGAGAATTATAAAAAATCCTCAAATTAGGAAGAAATAATTTCCATCGTCATCAACTCTTGAATTAAATAATTATCCATAAACACATATGTTTTTCATTCAGCGTGTGTTTACCTTTTAAACGGAATCATTCCCGAATAACTACCCGCTCTCCACCTGAAAATATTATCCACTGGTGCACCATGGGATAGGTGTGCTAAAGTAGTGGAAGCAACACGATAAAAACTCCGTCACCTTGTTAGCGCAATATATATATATGTATACATCCACCCAGAAAATCACTAGTGTGGAAATAAAGCGTGGATTAGTATTGGCATTCTTCCTTCAACTCTTTCGTTCCTATATTTAATACTGGAAAAAATATTTCTCCCACGCTCTTTTCTCTTCGTCATAGTTGAACGTAATGAACGGCCGGTTGAAGGGCAAAGTATGTAGTTGCGTGAAATATACACTGCAATTATACACACACACACACGCACACAATATAGGTTATGAAATATAAAAACTCCATGGGAATTTGGCTTTCAATAGAAATAATAACTTGAAAATTAAAATAATCCACAAAAATTCAGGAATTATAGGCAATAATCCTATCCTACTTCCTCGAGAGGGGGGGGGGGGGGCGCGGTTGGATTATTGAAGTCGATATCAGGGATGAGATAATTAATTGGTGAATTTTTTTGTTTCTTCTTGGCCATTTTTTTTTCTCCCATTTTAATTTGTCGGATCGATGGACTCGTTAGGCTGACGGGATTATAATCGTCGAGTGAATGTGGAGAAATATACGTGAGCCAGAATTAATGTGGCATGGCTTCCGGGCCTATCCAAAAAGAATAACAAATTTACGGAAATATACGATGCCTCAATGAAGAAAAATAACGAGAATTTTGCAATGGACGCCCTTATTCTGTCATCACCGATTCATAATATTATTAGACTGTAATTTCAACTTTAATAATGGACATTTCATGCCTCTTCCCCATCCCTCTCTCTCTCTCTTCAAATGACTTTTTTATTCCAACTAAAACACCTTTAATTATCCCCCAAGTTTTTAATCAGTAAAATGACATTCCAATTTTTTTCATTCTGTAGATTTAAAAAAAATGGCCTTGATTTACTAGAGAATTGAGAGAGTAATGTCCTCGTCGAATTGTAATTAAATTCGCTCTGGTTCTTTCTGCCGTCTCTAATTTATCCTCATCAATGTTGTAATTAATTTAATTGCGTGAAAAAAAAAAAAAAAATGATGAATTTATTCAATTTGAGGAAAAAGTGTATAGTTGATAACTAGAGTCGTTTAGCAATGTTATTTCAATTAGACGAGTTATATCCCTCGGAGGTGAACGTCAGCGGCAGTGCGGCTTCATTGTCCTTTCAATGATAGACATTGAAAGAATTTATAGAATTTAATTCGAAGATAACTTGACGATTATCACTTTTGTCCTATTCATTGTGAGAGAAATCTTTGAATTCTATTCATTTATATATGATTCATGAAAAAACTTTGGTTTTGAGTTACAATTTTTTTCTCAGTTTATTCTCATTCAGAAATAAATAATCAATAATAATAAATTAATAATATATCATTCACCTATCCACTTTCTAACAGTTGACCCATACAGAGGTATTTCCCCCTTGTTCTGGGCTATCAAATAGGAAGTAGAAAACCAGTGCGACGAGACAAAAAAGAGTGGCAATAAAAAAATACGCAACGATGCGTGGCTATCGTAATTGTTCCATTCGTTATTTTCATATCTTTTTCCGTCCTTGCCCTCAGTTTTTTTTTTTTTTTTTTGGCTCCTCTAATGTCTTTGTGTGCTCATATCACTGAAAGGCTTACATGCGGGTCCGTTCTTCCTCTCTTCTCCAGCCCTTTCTCCCCCCCCTTGTCCAAGCACGCACACATGTGCAGAGAAATTTCCGCACTGCGGACTCTTGATTAGCAAATTTTCCCATGAGAATGAAAAAAATTGAAGAGGAAAAAAAAAATCATCTTGCTGGGAAAAATCGGCGTTTCTCTCTCTCTCCTCTATTAATCGAGTCTTCCATTTTTTTTCAAAATTATTACATCTCCCTCCCCTCACTTTCTCACACCTCTCTGTTCATTGGTATCGATCCTCACTTGGATGAGAAGGTGAAACGGAAGGGGGGATAGAGCATACGAGACTCGTCGAATTACGACATCCGTTGAAACGACGTTTCTATCTTTTTTAACACTCGTTCCCACGGAAGACCATCTTTATCCATTCTTTGCATTTTTTTTTTTCCTCTTTTTCTTTTCATTTTCAACACTATCTAACAGCATAAAATCAGGCTGATTGATGATTGAGAGATATTCTGGAGAAGGGGTGGAGAGAGGAAGAAGTTGGATTAGTTGATAAATTATTCGTGTAAATTGTGAAAGGTTGATTTTTATGTGAAGTGTAATTGTAGGTTTGGGTGAAGAATCTAGCGCAGTTTCCTGCTTTTTGGAGGAAGGAAATGGTGATTTAGTCGTTTGGTGCAGAAAGAAAAATAAGAATAAAGTGGCAGATCGTGAGTAGTCAATTTTCCAGTCATGAATATGACATTCTTCCAATAATAAAAAATTTGAAAATAAAATTTCCGAGGATATTTTTTCGTTTGATAATTCTGTGAGAATACAGAGAAATTTTTAGTTTTTTTCCCTGAAATTCCTCGTTTTCGAGGGAATGAAAAATTAATGAAATTTAAGATTTTTCAGATTTTATACTTTATTCAATTGAGGATTATGATGAACATAAAATGACAGTTTTTCCACTCTAGATTTTAGAATGGAAGCTCCTTCATAGGGTTTCTCAATGTATGGCATCATTAGTGGATGTATGTGATTGTTATGAATGAATAACGAATTGACGACGATTAAATTTATCAGAGTATTCATTGAGGTCAGTTTTTAATACATAAATTTATCGAATCAATAGAGATGGGAGCTACATGAAAATGTCACTTTCAAAATCTCCGAGTTCTTTGAATTGTTCAGGTTCTGATTCAGGTATAATTTTTCGAATCAAGTACTCATTTCAGGTTGATTAAACGATTCAATAATTCAAATCAGGCAGAGTTATATTGAAGCAAAAGAATTTCTCATCGTGAATAATTAACGAATGTACGCCGATAATTATAATCTGACGGAAACTACGAATAATTCATCTTTTAGCTAATTCATGGTTGACTTTTTTCCCCTATTTCACATATTTATTACACTAATGCCTAGTTTCTCTAGAACATTATAGCAGCACGCTGTTATCACTCCAACTTTCACCCCAGAAAATCATGATTCACAGATACTGCAATTTGCCAAGTTATGTGACACAAATTCAAATGAGACTTGAATTATCTTATATCGAGATATTTTTTCTGAATATTTTGCATCGATTCAAACATTTTCTGTCCCTGAAACCTTCCATATTTATTTACCAAAAACACTCAAACATCTCTGACTCTAGTTTATGAAAAAATTAATAAATATAAATTTCCACAAAAATAATTAAAATGATTCCTTCTGAATTACCTCACCCATTAAATGAAAATCGACGTGAGAAAGTTTCTCAACATTTTTCTCATTAACATGATCCGTATAATTAAATCAACCCGCACAAACTAGGTTAAAATAGAGTATAAATTTTTTTTTAAATTTAAATAATAAATTTCCCACTGCCACCCTATTGCCCTCCAATGTATTCTAAAGGGTCAGAACAGTCAGTAAGGTCACCCTAAGAAATTGTGGGATTTATCCCCGGGATAGTTGTATCCACATATTTATTATAATATTTTGTTATCTGTGTGGTCATATATATATATATGCGCAGGGCGACGGAGGATGTAAAACGCAAGCCGGATGAACTGCAGCCTAGCGTGACTCCGGTCTTCCCTGGATTTCCGGCTGCCCGCACCCTTCTGCACCGGAATCCAGTGGTTAGGTGCCATCCCCATCATCCTCTCACTATTTCCAAATCCTTCTCCTTCAACACCAAGGTGTCAAGAACGTACAAAAAAGTAACAGAGACATGGAAGAATTGAGGCAGAAGCTATTTCAATTATTGAGATTTTCGGTCTTCTCTTCTCATTTACACTTTGAGAAAATGACTCGAGTTTAAACTGAAAAAGAGGGAGAGACCCGAGGAACTATTAACCCTGAAATTCCAGAATCATCCTGTAAATTCTATTGTTTTCAATGAGACATTGATGGACTCGGCATGCAACGACCGTGACCCCAAATTCCCACGATCCTCCAAGACTTGATTCGCCTTCAATTTTTTCATGTCCCTTTTACCATTTTTGCTTTGGCACTTTAATCTCTATATCCTTTTTTCCCCCTTCAGAATTCCGAATGAAAAAATTTATTTATACTTCATTATGAGGTTTTCCGAATATAATAATACGATCCAAATGAGCATCAATTCTTTTTTAAATTTTTCTATCATCTTTCTCAGTGAATTTGATTAAAAAAAAGAAATTAAAGATCTTGACCCAGATGAGATTTTGGATATGGAGAAGGTACAGAGTCTAACCCTCGATTGACAAAACTTTATTGTGCTATATTTTCTCTCATCCGCCACAAAAGGTATCCCAGAAATAAGGAGAGAGGAGAATAGCAAGCAAGTATCGATTACCAAGAGTCAGGGGACTACACAAATTGTCTCGCATCAGGAGTCAAAGCGTCATAAACCCAACAGCCCTGAAAAATCTTAGTCTAAAAAATTACAATTTTTCCCACATTGTCTAGATGCGATAACGAGTAAAATTAAGAATTTATCTCCATTAAAAAAAATTAATAACGTAAATTCAACAATCATTGTGAAAAAAAAAAATAAGGTAACAGAAACTGTAGATTTTTCATTCCTTATATACTCAGCTTTAAAATGGGTTTACCCGCGTTTACCTATAATCAAATTGTGGGGATTTGACGAGACTGCTTTGCTTCGGAATCATTGCCCTGGGTGTTGTTGTGTCACGTGTCCCCACCCAGTGAAGCAAAAAAAATAAATAAATAAAGGGGACAAAGATAAACCAGTCGTTGAGTTTGCATCAAGAAAGAAGACCTGCTTTGTATTCCGTCTGGGCTTTCTTTTTCTACGTTCTTCGTTGCTTGACTTTCAGGAATGTCGCGTAGGTGTAGTCCCATGTCTCGCCCCCCCCCCCTCCCCCCTCTGCCTTCGTATACTCTTGCATAATAATTTTTTTCCCGGACAAAGGGATCTCCCAGATGTGTCATTATACTGATCCATACGAGTTTATTGAGCTCAAGTGTTAAAGAAATATAAATATTTAGGGTTACATTTTAACAAAGTTGATCCTCTTTATTGATTTGTGACGATGATAAAATACCTCCAATGACAATGCCACAACGAAAATGTAACAGAATATATACTAATCTCCACTGATTCCGTCAAAGTCTTGGGAATGATCCAGGAGAAATTTTTTTTTCTTTGATTCAACTCAGTCTTCACATCTGGGAAGATTTCCATGTAGAGATATACTCCAGCCACTTGTCCAAAAGTTGAAGATGAAAAAACTTATTTTTTGCTTTCTTATATGGCACAAAAATCTACACCAACTCGTTCGATGTCTCCACCATTTACCACCCCTCTCCATTCTCTCTCTCATCACAAGAAATATGATTTCTTCAATTGAACTCGATGTTTCCTTTACTCAGATTAAAAAAAAATTAACATGAGAATTTGAATGCAACAGAATAATAATCCACAATGGATTTTTTTTTATCTCTCTCCCTCCATAAAAAATTCAGATACTCCGAGGACATTCACCCTGTCTCAGTGCCTCCCCTCAAACTCCACAAATAGGAACAACGAATTCCCTTTTCTCTCAAACTACGTAAAATATCGAGGTATTCTCTCTCACACAAACTCACACTCAATTACAAAATTATATTTAGTCCACGTGGGCTTGGAGTTTACTCCATAGTACCAATCTGGAGGCAAAATTCTTTGTCTTTATGGACGAGTCAATGTCCGCAATTTATTGGTTTTCGATAGGAAGCTCTTGCATATTCCAAATATAGAATTGAAGATGCCAGTAGTTGAATTCAACTTTTTCGTTGATTACTGAGAATGCAGAAGGCCTAGGAGCCAATGAATTCCCGAATTTATCTATGAAAAATTGCCTAGGGAAGAAGCTTTCTTTGCTGTGAAGAAAAAAATCGGTTATAACATGTATTAAATGTATATAGGGCAAACCTTATTCTGTCTGCAACAAAAAATAACCCACATTTTCTCAGTATTCCCCTCCCAGCAGTTTTTCCCAATGGAAGATGATAAGAATGGGCGAGTGAGATAAGAGAGATATTTTATCTGTATTCAATATGTGAATGCACATCAAGGAGGTTAAGTCAGTCTATTAAAGTATAATGAAAGACTCGGTTGTTATTAAATATAAACCCAAAATTCAATGTAAGTTGAGGGGAAAAAGGTTGTGCGAGTTTTCGATAGTTTACCTAATGAAGAAAATTGTAAAATTCTGATGCAGATGGTGAGGAACAGGGTACTGAGAAGCTGGTTGAGGAGAGTCAGGTGTCGCAAGAGAATGGGGAGAATCCTGTTGAACCTGCTAGTGATCAAGCACAACAAACAACTCCAGGTATGATGGATACCATCCATGAAAATGTGTTGAGCTTTGAATGCGAATGATTTTTATATTTTCTCTTCATCTTATGTATTATATGGAAAGACTATTCAATGAATTAGGGCCATTAGTTGCACAATGAATCTGACTTGAATCGTTTTCAGCCCATTACTAATTCATTTCTCAATTATTAACTGAGAAATTGGTATTTCTTGATTTCAGACCTTCACCAACGCTACCTCGTGGAGACAATAACAATGACCACTGTAACCGAGCGTCGAATAGTCCGTGAAATCAGCGAAGAGGAATCATCTCGTCCTTTGATAGATCAACCCGACACTGCATCACTACTTGATTCCGAAAACTCGTCAAGACCAGCCCAAGAAGATCGGGTGCACTTCGAAACCAAAGAGGAAGACCATAAAACCCCCCCAAAACCCCAAGTATGTAACAAAGACTCCCCCGACCCAGGTGAACTCTCTCTCACATTCAAACTGGGTAACGTATCTCTAGTAACCAACAGCCTGAAACCAAACTCCGCAGTCCGTCAACTCTTCCCCGATCCTCGCTTCATCTCTCCACCACCAATCTCCACCAAAAGTGTTTCTTTATCAAACGACGAAGGTACCGACAGCGACAGCTCGGAGGCTCAAAGATTCCTAATAACCACCGAGAGCCTTCGGCTCTTTGATGCCGTAAAACGTTCCAAAATCGCTGGCTCAAGAAGTGACTCATCAGAGAGCGATTCTCCAAGTATAAAGCGAACGATTGAACGTAACGCCCTTCGCAGAAGTCTCATCTGCAAGTACGATACCAACTCTAAAAAGAAAAATCTTAAGAGCAAGGATCTGAGCCTCGAAGAGCGAATTCGCCAACTAACGTGTGTCGATCAGGACGATGACAATAAAGGTGACAGCACCTCTGAGTCTCAAACAACAGAATCCCAGGATAGTCCAGATTATATTCGAACCTCACCCTCCGGTGAGGAGCGGCCGAGAAACGATCGGGTGGTACGTTCTTCAAACAACCACCATGAACACTCCCCACCCCTGCATCATCATCATCACCACCATCAATCGGCGTACCGTAAAATTACAGATCTCTTTGGTCAGAAGAAAATTGAAAACATGCCGGACCTTGGAATTGGGGATAGAGCCACATTGATGAAAGATTACAACAAAACGAATCTAGCCAAGATGAATACTGACACTAGAAAACAATTTCTGTCATCATTGGCTCCGTTATCGTGCGTTGCATCGACGGGGATGGAGAGTCGAGAAGATTATTATCAGATATCATCGAAGGTTAGTAACAGAGATTCAATTAGTTACAACTCTGATTCGTCCTACAGTTTAGAGGATATTGAGGCAGTCCTGAGAGGTGAAGAGAGAAATCATAAAAACACTCCAGGTCCTCCAGACGTCACCAGAGGCACTCCTACTGGAACAGGTCCGGACCCACCGGACGCAACTGCAGATGAACTATTAGCCTTTGTCGAACAGGACAAAACACGGACAGAGCGACTAAAACGAAAATACGACACCGAGGAGCATACCGAGAACTCTAAGAACGGAGACAACAATGGGGCAGTAGACGACGAGGACGATGAACTTAATGACTATGGATTTAACACAAGACCTGCAGTACGTGGTATAAAGCCCCAATTTGAATCAAGCAGCGAAATTGTCAGACAATTACGTAGCCGGGCAATAGCAGCATCTCTAACTAACAAATCCCAGCCCGTTCTTGCCCCCTGGCCCTACTACGATCCCCAGAATCCCGAAAAAACTGTCACCTTCCCGGAGGAATCTGGAGAACCAATTGGTGGTCGTGACAATACGATAAAACGTATAAACACAATGCAACGACAAATTGACGATATTTATCAGACTATCGCTGAAACTGCTGTCTCAGTACAGGGTACAATTGATCGTGGTTCTTATTTAGAGAGCACATTACCCAAGACAATTCCAAGGGCGGTCGACTGCAGGTATGATCAGAAGAACGGGCATTGTCATGATCAGCAAGCTGGGGTTTATAGCACTTTGCCGAGTAAAAATAGAAGACCAGTTGCTATAGCTAATTATCCTTGTGGAGTTGTTCCAATAGACAACAACAAGTGTTATAGGACGATGTATCTGGTTCCTTACACTGGAATCACTGATCCAACTTATCAGAATATCCAAAGAATTCTTCCGCCTTATTCGTCTGCTAATTATGCGGATCATATTGAGCGGTATCCATTTACTAGAAATCATTCAGAACCCGGCCAACAGCCTGTTCAACAGTTGGGTCAACAGCCTGCAAGGTATTATACCAAGCCCCAAATCTCTGGTACTCCACCTCTTCACACTCAACCTAGTCTCCATCTTCATTTACATCAACCCGAAGACTTCAGGATTGCCCCCCCGGGTATTAGCATGCAGACAGTTCAATTACAGCACCATCAGCACATATCCCAGTTGGCTACTTATAACGTTCAATCAGTTCCTTCTTACACTGTCATGGCGCCCTCCAGGGCAGGCGGATACGCGTACTCAGTACTTCCTGGAAGGACTGCCTCTGATGTCCAAACACAGACTGTTTCTATGGCGCCTATGAACACTACTAGTCTTGTTAGTGGATTCAATGGGCATCTTGGAAATGCATCCTCTTCCTCTTCAACATCTTCGGTACTCTCGTCGCCCACAAAAATTCAGGGACAGAGAAACTCTTGCACTGCTGAGAGAGGAGTGCCAGAGGGGGCTGCAAGTGCTCCAGCTCATGATTTTGGAACACAGGCGAATAATATCAGTGGAAATATTGTAAATAATAGTTTTATGGGACATCCTAACAATGTGCCTCCACCAAATACCCAGAATTCAGTCTATTATGCCATGAATGTTTAATGTTTTGTAAGGATATTTAACAATGAATGGATAATGTGTCTTCGCTGGATACTGACACATTCATATCCCGTTCGATATTACGTATGTGAACGTTGTTCGGCTATATAGTCGATTGGAATTCAATTGTATAGAAGAATATTATTGATTTCCTTTCATTTGTCTTCTTCTTTATGTTATAGAGAGATATGTAAATAGAACGAGTGCCAGAAAATTTCAACGTCCGACCAAAATTCTTCTCTTTCTATATTTTTCCTTCTTATTATATTTTTTTTTTTTAATGGTCGATAACCGAAGCCAAAAATACCATTCTCCTATTTGATGTTGAATCCTTTGGATCAACAATATTTCTAAGGTCATTTGCACGAGTGGAAAAAGATTCTTTATTAAGTATGAAAGGTCATTTTTAATGGGAAGTGATGATGATAATAAGTGAATGGAAGTGTGAGTGTGTATAAATACAATTAAAAAATGTTACAACTGATGTTGAGAGAGAGAGGAGCGGGGGGGGGGGAGGGAGAAGGAGAAAATAAATATGTTCGTTTATCACTTCAGACGGAAACTAACGTAATAAATATATTTAACCTCCTTAACGAGGTACAGGTGCATTGAAAAGTGTTGTTTTGTTGATTTTTTTTTTTCCATTTGGCTCAGTGAGTCCTTGCGCTCGAGTTTTCAGTTTAGAGTGGATTAACGATTCACCAATTTTTAAATTTTCTGTTAATCACTGCCCCCTTCTACGAGTAAGATGAAATGTCGATGAGAAGAACTTTTTAATGTAGGAAGATGGAGTAGAAATTTCATAGAAAGATTATTAACCAAAGTTGTAGATCTGTTAGTTGTTGTTGTGATATATATAATGTTTTCATCTCCAATGAATTAACAAACTAGATCGAGTTTTTTCGATGATTGAATTGACGGGTGAATGATGATAAATTATCGAATTGTTGAAGAAAAATAATCATTTGAGGTATATTTTTGATCCGATGAAATTTTATAAAAACTATTTTCAAGTATTTTTGTGTGACTTTTACGTTTAGTAATTTACGAATTTAAAGTAACAAAATTGGATACAGTATTGTTTCAACTATTGTAAATTTTTATTGGAAATGATTATTCAAGCTTCAATGAGAGTAATACCAAGGAAAAATTAGAATGATTAAATGTTAACAAAGAAGGTTAAATGATAAAATAGAATAACCCGGAAAAATGTCAAAGGGACAAAAACGCATGTGTGTGGAAGAATGAGAGGGCTTTAAACACTTGAAGACTGCAATAATTACAACTCTGGCCTATTTAAATATGAAGGAACATAAATAAATTATTCGTCGATCAATAGATAACAGAGCTAGGTCATAAATTTTAAGGAAATAATAGCAGATTTTTTGAAAAGAACAAATAATTCGTACTCTTAACTCACTCGAGAGAAAGATAATGATCTTTAGTATTTATACGAATGATGGAAGAACAAATTTATTTATTTACACGCCTAAAGTATTGTAACATTTAATATTTAGTTACCTTTGTCCATCACAATGTCATTCCAAAGAATGAGAATTTTTTTTTTTGTTTCAAATTATATTTATTTCCAATTAAACCTATTGTCTTTTATTTTTTGCCCATTTTCCCATTTGAATTCGATCCCCAATTCCTTTTTTTTTTTTTTAATGAGATATATGTGGGAAAGTGGTAATGGGAAGTGATATCGACCCTTTCATACAGATTATTTTGCAAATATGAATACCACTAATCAAATTAGTAATCAAATAGTTGACTAGAATTCTTATAAATCTTTTTCTTCACAATATATTTGAAAATCCGTTCTCAACTCATCTCCTGTTACCACTTAACTACTCAAACAGCTGAGTATATCCATAAAATAATCTCAACAGGCCTTTTGCAAACTCGAATTGTATTAACTATAATCAATAACTTTAACAGTGAAAATTTGTTAATGAAGAAAAAAAAAAAAAAAAAAAAAAGATTTGAAACATTTAATGAAACAGTATTTGGGACCCCCGTAGTGTATTTATTAGCTATTACATAATCCAGAGAAAAATTTTAAAAAAATATTCGTCAAGTCCGAATTAAAATCACTGGAGAGGAAAATCCCTTGTTGAATGGGTAAACGAGCTGTATTGAAACAAGGTCGCATGTTTGTGATGCAAAAGTATTATAAGAAATATGTGGGTAAGAGGCGAACGACTTTTCCCTTGACTCTGTGAGACAGTCCCACTGTGCCCGATTGAGTGAAACCAATAGATAGTTTCACTAAGTACAATGAATTTACGGTGTAATCGATTGATAAAAATGAAATTTCTTTAATTAATCACTGAATCGATTGAATTAGAAATTTAATGGTTTAGTAGGCTATTAGAGTTTCATAAGGAGAATATATATATATATATATATATATATATATTAATAATTTAAAATTGAAAAGAATACGGAGATTTTCATCTCAAGTGTCTTTGAGGAGAGCAGGTATGTGTGTGTCCATATAAAGAGGGCCCACTCTGCCGCCTCTAGTCTCTGATATATTTACTTTTTCAAAGTGACAACGCCCATTTGAAAAATGTGCAAAATTTGATGACAATTGCGAGATTATAAATAATTCCAATAGTGGGCCCTTTTCACTGGGACGGAAACATATAAAGAGATAAAACCCCAATTTTTGAATCCTAGAAAATGATGAATTTAGATATTTAAAAGCAGTATTAATGAATTAGTATTAAATGTAATGGATGTAAGCCAAGTAATTAAGTTTAAAAAATAGATATTAAATCCTCGTGGTCCAGTACGCAGTGTGAAAACTATTTGATGAAAAAAGTTATTATTTTCTCTCAGTTATTTAACATTATTTGAAGAGGATTGACGAGTGTTCGCGTGGAGAATTGACAATAGTTCCTCTGCTTTAGAGTACGAATCCAGGGGTCTTGTAGAGAACCGGAGAGGAGAATTGAAAACTAATTCATATGATCAAGCCATGACAAACTTATCCTCTCCTACTACTTGATTACAGGGAAAAAAGCTGTAAAAAAAAAATCAGCGAGAAATTTAGGCATGAATAGGCAGAAAAAATAGATGCAATCGAACAGCAACACAGGTAAAATGGTCCTCTATCACTGAATCAAATGTCCTCTATAAAGGCCACGCATTTTGGTTTCAATTTGCAGCGGTTTCCAGACCACAGCCCGCAGCATTCATTCCATCTTTTATCACTGACAATAGTCGATTTCCTTGTGCACACATGTCCTCAGCCAATTTATCAATGAAAAGTGTAAGTGAATGGATGTGCTTGAAAAAGAAAAGTGTGTATCTGCAGAGGCAAGAAAAATATTCTTTATCAATTTAGGATGTGCGAGTACTCACGTCGTAGTGACGGCCCGTAATTATGCAATGAGGAGTGGTTTGAAAAAAAGTTTCGGCAGTCTAAAAGATTATATGTGGTGGGGAAAAAAAAATTAAAGTATTTTATGAAGTAATTGTACCCTCAATGAAATTAAAAAAACGTTGGCGTTATATAATATGTTGATTTTCACAAGGATTAAAAAAAAAAAAGTATTATAATTATTAAATGATCCAGTTGTGAGTTATATACTTTCATGATGGATGGCCAAAAAACAGTGAGATGGAATGTATATATCCACTTAATTGTTAAATCGAATAGTTATATGTGTGTAAATAAAAGCTTTACTCACGGAAGTCATGTGATTTTTAAGTATTTTTTTTTTATCTTTTTTAATCGAGATTGGATTGGAAGGAAAGCAGGCCTGAATTTTGGCTTGAGCAGCAATTGCCATACACCTCAGAATGACCTATTTCTCTCTCAAGTAGCACGCGCTGGTTTCAGTCATAACTATCCGCAGAATAGTTTGTTTTTCCTCCTCATTTTCCTCAATCGATGGAGCGAGGGGAGTGGATTATTCCACTAAGAAGTTATACAGAAAATTTACAGCTCTTCCAAGCGGGGAATAGCTTCCGAAGAAAATAAAACAAAAGAGGGAAACCCTCACAATGAAACATAGAAACCATTCATCAAATTTTCAATGACCGATTTATTAAAAAAATTCACATTAGTAACTTATCATTAAAAATGCCTTACTCATTTATTAAATATTTTGAAGTGACTGGAGAACCACCCTCCAACCCCAGGAATAGTAGGTTTTGGTTTTTAAATTCATTTTACGTTAAAACGCTCTTTCCACATCTGCTTTATGCGATTCATAAAAGGTATTTCAATAATAATCGATAATGTGTAAGTGTAATTACTGTGTCGCCCTGTGAAGAAATACTTCGAGTCAAGTTTCCATTCCATGTGTGTGAAATAAAAAAAAACAACTGTGTCGTTCTGTTTTATTTTTTTCAGTCATCTTATAGAAGAACTTTTGACTTGTTTCTCTCCTTTTATTGAGTTCATCTCTCGTCCCGAAAGTTTTCATTGCTTTTCCATCATCGCATGGCCATTGGTTACGTATTAAACAATAGAAAGATAATTTTGAACTGGATTCAATCGGCAGGATTGAGTGATGCAGAAGATGATGATAAATGGGGGAGAGAGTGGAGTTAAAGCCTTTTGAAACCGTCAATATCCCCTGAACTAACGATACAATGTCCATGAATTATATCTCATTTTGATAAACGAAAATTAAACTTTCAAATGTAATAAAATTTACCATTTTTTAAGCCCAAATGTGCATATTGAGGTAGATATGGCACAATATCTTGAATGCACATGTTTTTATAAAACTCACTGAGGCCAGAATGAACGAAATCAATCCTTTACTCATCGTAAGAATCGTGATATTCATAATTTATATTGAGAAAATAAATTTCAGTATTTAAAGTAAATTGCAAAAAAATTTCTTTAATTACACAAAAATAATTAATTCAATTTTTGCCTTATGATTATAATCATCTATGCATCGCAGAGTTCATGCACCTCCAAGTGTTTTTTTTTTTGTTGTCACCATACGTTTGTTTCTTTTTTTTTTTTTCAACTCTCTTAATTAATTCGTACCATAACGTGTGTGCCATAACGTGTATAATGCATTATTGAGACTTACAGTGTTTTTTTTTTGGCGGGCGTACACAAGCCAATTGTATTTTTCTTATGTAATTTTTTTTGTGTTCATGGGAGTTAAACAGGTTTCTAAACAAACCCCCTACAAGACGACGCACTTTCTTCTTCTGACGACTTCTGGTGGCTCCAGTGCTGCCAGTATTGCCTCGTCAAAAACATTCTTCAATCCTTTCTGCAATTGAATCACGGTGAAATTATGAAATTAATTGTTTTATTGACATTCGTATGATTATCGTCAATTCCTCACCTGTGTTAAAGCACTGCATTCTACATATTTGACTGCTTTAAGTTCCCTAGCGAGCTTCTCACCCTGTTCACCAGTTATTGGCTTCTGTTTATTTTTCGCTAATTTTTCAATCGTTGCAGCATCATCCCGCAAATCAATTTGCGTACCAACAAGTAAAAACGGAGTTTTTTGACAATGATGAGTTATCTCTGGTACCCACTGTGGAAGGAAAAAAAAATAGATATTGACCTTTGAGTTCTTGTCATTTTCTAGTCAATCACATGAGCTGATTAGCAATCATAGATAGATCCTGACCTTTTCTTTCACATTCTCGAATGATGAAGGTGATACGACAGAGAAACAGACTAGAAAGACGTCTGTTTGTGGATAACTCAGGGGTCTGAGCCTGTCATAATCTTCCTGACCTGTTGATAATGGAAAAAATTGGTAGCAAAAAAAAATCAATTATTAAAGAAAATCAGTTGAAAATCAACTGATGAAAATAATTGAAAATTCTTACCAGCTGTGTCAAAGAGTCCTAATGTATATGGTTCACCACCGATCATAACAGTGACTGCATAATTATCAAATACAGTCGGCACATACTCCGATGGAAATTTGTTGGTTGTATATGAAATCAGTAGACATGTTTTACCCACTGCACCATCGCCAACCACTACACACTTTATCGTCTGCATTATTCGGTATCAAAAACTGCCTGTCGTGATTATTTATCTGTCAATCAATAATTTCCATATCAATCATTAAAACATTTCCATATTATCAAGAAATAACAAATTCGTTAACCAAAAAATCAAGTAACAATGGCATTTGTGAGAAAAACGTGGTCATGAATGATTCAGACACCTCCAATTAATCGATAATTAATTAATAATTAATAGCAATTGGTCGAGATCAAGGTGGATTGACCCCTAATGACGATTCCGGGTGCTGCAGGAAGTTGGACAGACGTCAAAGTACTTCAGTTCTGCGTCACTCTACCGGATCATCGCATCATTATCCAATACCCAAAGCCATATCTCCACAAGTTTCATCGAGTCCTCGCAACCCCATAGAATTACTCACGTAAGTATGCGCAAGATTGAGAGTTTTTTAAGTTTTTTTTTTAAGAAGCCATTTTGCCCTGATACTGAACAGAGAAGGAGAGAGAGAGAGCAAGAAGAAACTTTTACCTGATTGTATTTAAATTTTACGTGCGACAGATTTTTTTTTCAGCTATTCACAACCACAGAGGTTTTTTACTGAATACACTTTGAGGCGAATTATTGACAATATTAATTCACGACTAAAGACTATGAATTCATTATCACTACAATTGGTTACGTTTGTGGATGCAATGATAATTTATTAACAAAAAAATGCGAATACGACTCACGAGAGTAACTGGGCGTCGACAACACCACACTACGCTGTCACAAAACGTTTCAATTATTGCCGGAAGGGATACGAGTTGTCCGAATGATTTTATCGTACTTTGTGAACGTTACTACTCATGGAAAGGAGTTGTTGGTAATTCAGGAATCTTTAAAAGGAGGGAAAATATGAATGTCATTGTTGATAGAAGTCCTTTATCATAAAGTTGATTGACAATGAATGATTGTATTGATTGTCAACTTTTTATTCGCCTCCCGATTGGTCGATGAATCAATCAATGATTTCCATGACTACGAGGATGTTATTTTCTTATTTGAATCAAACTACGCGCAGTTCACGTGTAGTTAGAGCCTTTTGTTTTGAACAAATCATCGGAAAACATGTTCCGGGCGTGCCAGACTCTAGGTTTTAGATCTCCTAGGGATCAAATCATCTCAAAAATCGATTGCAAAAGACGAGAAGTCGCTATCTCCTTTGGTTTTCGAGAAAATTTGATTTTTTGAAATTTTCAAAACTTTGACTCCTCTCCTTGGCTGATCAAACGTCCAATAACGGATTTCTGGCATTGACGCACATGATGTCCTAGTTTCTTTATATATTTCTTTATATATTTGAGTGTAATGAAATTCTATATTCTGGTTGATAATTGGAAACTCAATCAAAATCATTTCAATTACTGCCATATAATTTAATCAATCATTTAAATATTCCCCAATCCCACTTTACCAATTACTTTCTCACTAGATCAAATTACCTAGGGCTTTTCAACATCTCAAAGTCACTAGAACTACAGATATTGTCCTCTGTCTGTTACCCTTCGAATTTTTATTCCGTGACGACAGACGACAGAGTTGTGTTCACTTGAGGTTTTCTCGATTTCTGTTCTGTGATTCATCACACACGATATATTCTTTTCCTTTTAATCCGAGAGTTTTAGTGTTTCTCTGATCCATATGAAGTGATCAAGACTTCAGGAGATATAATTGTGCGTAGATTGTTTGTAATTGTTAGAAAATATACATTCTCAATAATATGAGTCACCTTGTGTTGGAACGAGTCCATTTTCGCATTATTTTGACAGAAGTCAGGTGACATGATGTCATTTATTGCTTTCAAAAAATCGCAATACTTCGTAATTATTGCAATAAAAATATTCTCAACTAATTACAATCATTAGCCAAATTTTAATCATCTGTCCTGACAATTTATCTCAAAAGGCAATGTAATTGTAATCAACCTTGACATTTAGAACTCCCATTGATTGATGATAACCCAATGCATTTAAATGTGATATCCGCAAGTCGTTCCACTCCCCAAAACTGTTATATATCATTATATTTCCGGTGAACCACAGAAGTAGGAGGAAAAATATGATTGCGGTTGTTGGGAGGTTAGGTCGAGTGTTAATTTTTTTTGTTCCTTCTTGCAGAATCCGACGTTGAAATAAAGTCGTCAAAATGGACATTGGATTTTCTTCGTACCACAACGGTGGACCAGTGAGAGAGCAGGACTTTGAGAGGCTGTCACAGACCGTTGGTACATCGATTCTAAAAATCTCTCAGAATGTCTCGTCAATGCAAAAGATGGTTAATCAATTGGGAGGTGCTACAGACTCCCAAGAGCTCAGGAATCAGTTGTAAGTATCCTCCAACTCTCCGCATCCAACTCCCTCAAATAAATGTCATTCTAAAGCAATTTTTATTCGATTTTAGACACCAGATTCAACATTACACTCAACAACTCGCAAAAGACACAAATGTCCACTTAAAAGACCTAACAGCCATCGCCAGCAACTCATCTTCAACGAGTCCTGGAGAACAGACACGAAGAAAAATGCGAATGCAGACGGAGAGGCTTCACGATGAATTTATGACCGCCCTGAATAGTTTCCAGGGGGTTCAGAGGCTGGCAGCTGCCAAAGAGAAGGAGATGGTGAGAAAGGCGAAGGCCAGTGCTGGTATACAATTTGGGGAAAGGAAGCAGGAGACTCTGATTGAGCTGCAGGACAGTAGAACACAAAAACAATTGCAACAGCAAAATTTACAGGATGAACAAAATTTGAGGATGTTAGAGGAGCAGGAGGCCAGTATACGTCAGTTAGAGGTATTAAAAATAAACGTGAAACGTAATAAGTAAATTCAGTAAAGCATTTGTAAATCATCCCATTCATTAGATCCCTAGATTATTAATTGCGAACGAAATTCAACGAGTTTACTGGGTATATCTTATGTTTTTTAGAGTGATATCAGCGATGTAAATCAAATCTTCAAGGATTTAGGAGCCCTCGTACACGATCAAGGAGAAGTCATTGACTCAATCGAGGCATCTGTCGAACGAACAGAAGTATTCGTCAGTGAGGGAGCCCAACAATTAAGAACAGCCGCGACCTACCAGAACAAATTACGAAAGAAAAAGTGTATCCTTGTTATAATTGGTGCTGTTGCTCTCTCAATTCTCATTGGAATAATAGTTTGGCAAACGTCCTAAGACAATTATCCAAAATGTTGACTAAAACGAATCATGTTTTTATGAATATATGCCCAATCAATTTGTATCGAATATGATAATTAACAAATCTCGAGGAACATTATTATGTTATGTTAAAGGAAAATATTCAAGATACTCTCTATTCCATTTTGTATTATACATCATCAAATGCATTATGCGGTATTACTCGAGATGGAATTTTAATGCTATTGCCTGTAATTGTTATGAGATAATAACGATGTAGATCGTAATCGAGGAATCTATTCATATAACTCAATTGAGTGTTTATGGTTATAATGCACGTAATTGACGACTGGGGGTTGAACGTCTGTTGTTAAAATTATTTGGCATTATACGAATCATTCCTTACTGTAGATTAATTATAATTTTATCTTATTTTTTTGCTTATTTTCTTTTTTTCTAGTGTAACTCATGAGTATAATCTGATATGTATTATATATTTAAAAACGTTATTTTATTTTAATCAAGAGTCAAATAAATTATGTGAATTAATGAGATGTCCTACTTCATTAATAATGAAAATAATGAAACCTGGACCAACAAAACTTTCTTAACCACTTAATTACTTGTAATAAATAATAACGAAAAAGTAATAACAATAATAATGAAAGAATTGATTGATGGCAACGAAGGAAACGCTCAAAAAATGAACATTCATCTCTACAGCCGCATAACCTTAGCCGCCAACTTGTTTGTTTTCACGTGTTGCGGAGGTGATTATTCTCAGTATTGTAGGAAAATGTACGACGTTTGTCATCCCGCTGTGAGTATAAATTATGATTAATTATTTATAAATAAATTAGACACTTGGTGAATGAATTTCGTGCGATTGAAACCATCTACTTCAAATTTCAAGTATGTCATGGATAAATGGATAGAAGATCTACAAAATTCTGTTTTTTTTTTTTTTTTTTCAATGGTAAATAAAAATATGTTATGATTTTACAAATGTGAGATTTAGAAAAAGAATTCCCAATTTAGTTGTTGATTTGACGCCCATGACGTCCTTAATTCGATTAAAACAAGAATAAAGGATGCATTCATCCGGGTCTAGGATCACAAAATATTGAGAAACATTGAGACATGTATGTAAATATTATGGAAATGTTTCCTAGTAGATGGCGTTAATTCCCGGGAGAGGAAAATTGATTAGAAAAATTGATAAATACTTGTTTCTTCTTCAATTTCAGTATTATAAAATTTGTGAACTCGGCTGCAAGGATGATGTAAAAATAACAACAGCATTTCACGTTTACATTGAATTATGCGAGGGTAAATACAATACAATTATCTGATAGTAATTAATTAATCGATTAATTCTGATTTTATTGGAAATAATGACATTTTGATGAAATATAGAACGAAAACTCTGGGACGTTGAGTACAAGTACGAATCATCGCTGGATTTGATTTATCTCGAGGCTAAAAAAAATAAACATTCTCAGACCGAGTTTTATATACCGTGGGCCATCAAATACAACATGAAACTCCAGGATATCGAGAATATCCAGAAACATTTGAACGTTGAACGGTAAACAAACAATTGAAGCCCGAAATAGTACTTTTCCGGCCTGGTATTATGGGATATTTAATAACAGTCCAGGAATAATATTTTTATTTAATAAATTTTTAATACTTATTAAATCTATTCTCCAATTCTTCAGTTTCACGCTCGTTTCAAAGAGCGGTGATGGCGCCAGTATGTTCCATACAATAAATTCAGGCTTAATAAAACCACTAGAACCACATGAGCACAATGACGTTCGATTGTTGAGCAAAAAGAGGATGGAATTGAGCCGAGAATTGCGTAAAAACAGTCGCAATCTGTACGACATGGCTAAACTAAGTGCAGAAGATCCACAGAGTCAAGCAACGAGTGAATAAGAATTTCAATAGAGAATGAAAAAGAGCAAAGAAATTCTTCATAACTAGCATTAATATTGTTTTATCTCATTTCATTCTTACAAATTTTCCATTATCATAATTTGAAAAAAATGTTATCTTACAATTTGTTAGTATTTAGTTTCGTATATTCATTATAATTTACAGCACGTGTGTATAACTATATATAATTTTTAATTAAAATAAGTAGTATACAATCGAGAAGTAGACAGTATTAACGAATAAATCAGTTCGTTAAAGAACAAACATGAGGAACGAAAAATTGTTAATTACTTAACGAATAAGACTCATCGATTCTCGTGAGGTAGATGATGACTTGGTGCATCATCAGGCAATTGATAAACAAATTATTTCTCTCTATTCACACTAACGAGTAAAGATTCATATAAATGTTGAAAAAATATGTTGTAAAATTTCTGATATTATCGCCATTTTGTGTTACGCCACTGATAAATAGACCTCACGAATTCTCAGATAAATTGCTCCAATGATTCATTCGAAATAGGCCGGATATCCGGTGTCTCATTGTTCAGACACACAAAAAAAAAATGAATAGCTACACATAACAATCTGTCTGACGTCAATAGAAATCCCGAGCGTGCCTAGGAAAAATTCACATATGTTACAAAAATCATTCGAGAAGACATTCTAGTTCCCTTCTTTCATATAAAGCTGCTTATAAGAGGGACAAGAAAAAAGAGAAATTAAAAATGAGGGAATCCTCACAATTACACATTAGCCTCATTTCACACAAATTTGTACCGATCTCTCAAGTCACAATGTACAAAAACAATTCCATTACAGAAAAATACAGAAATTACAAAAAAAAAAAAAAAACTAGATTGAATTATATTTAATGTAAGGCAACTGGTTGCTTTTAATTACCAGTTTTTTTTTTGTTTTGTATATATCACAAGTGATTATCTTCAACAGCTTCATTGGACAGGAAAAATCTCACAAAAATACCACGTAGTTGCCTCGCGTAAAAAGCATTATTTTATTGATACTACTATATTTTATATCACTAAATTTATTTCAAAGAAATTCATTTGATTATGTTTGTTTCTTTTTCCTCCACGCTTTATAATGAATTAATTTGCAAAAAAAAAAAATGAACGTAAGAAATGACCTATGGTGAGTTCGTTCGACAAAGTTAATTATAAATCAGACACCGCAAGAAGCTAATATGAAGGTTCAATTATTCGATTTGAATTATCGCATTGCCCGAACTCAAAATACTGTGATTTCGAACGTTCTCATGAAAAAAAAAAAAAAAAAAAAATAAGAAGAAAAGTTGGAATCCTGCCTGCAGTGTGACTCAACATCTCAATTTGAGCCTTCGACCATTAAACATTGTTCTTTTTTTTTTTTTTCAAACAATTAATATGCCGGATAACGACGAAAAACCATCGAGTATCGCTCGTTATAAACAATAATAACATAGAAATATTAATAATAATAATAATAATAAATCTGCATGATAAATAATCGACTCCTGTACGTTTTAACATTAAGCATTCAAGCCACTGTAAAATGTATTGCATAATCCGCTTGAAGATGATTAAAATGATTTTCTTTCTTTCTCATTAAAAATAATGTACAAATCAAGTGACCAGCTGACTTGGGGACGAGCGCATAAATGTATGCATTGTCCCATCAGTCTGGTGTAATTCCCTTGATGCTATAACTTCTTCACTTATCTTCTTTCTCACAGGGGCCACCCACTTTTTGCCCCAACAGTGAATCAATTGTCTGAGAATTTATCTCACATTTGATCGAGTATTTTTTTTTTTCGTTAAATTTAATAGGTTCGTTAGCACCAATCAGCCATGTAAGTAAAGTCACGGAAGAGACCCTGCTCTAGGTCGCTGAGAGGCCTAGGATCTTTGGCGGGTGTCAAGTGGGGTTTTTCCGACGTGAACTCTTCGTCAAAGTTACTTACGTCTTCCACAGAATGCTATAGAACAGAAGAAAAAAAAAATGAATTGCACACTCATTTTCCCTTGGTTTCAATTTTTTTTTCATTGTTGTAGAGATTCACATGGGATACTCACGATTACTGGAACAAATGGAGGTTTCACACGCCGGAGTAAAAGATCCTCCCATGATATGTGTCTGAAAAATGCCTGTTTCTTCACATCCTCAGCATCTCGCTCACTGCTACCTAATCTTCTGTCTGGATTCTTTCTGAGTAGCTGTTGAAATGAATTTCAATTAATAATTTCTCTGCAATATTTCTTTCCTTCTAATTACTTTTCATAGATAATGAATTACCCTTCTCATGATTGCTATGGCTTCCAGTGAAAGGAACCTTGGATAACGCACTTCATCATTGACAATTGAATCAAATACTTCTTCCTCATCGTCTCCAGGGAATGGTGACTAGAAAAGAAGAGCAGAAAAAAAAATTGAAAGAGAGTTTTAAAATTGATGAAATTAATTAAATGGAGAATGAATAAATTTTTCAAACCTCTCCCACAAGCATTTCAAATATCAAAACTCCAAGTCCCCACCAGTCGACAGCTCTTGTGTACGAAGTCTCTGTGAGAACCTCAGGGGCAAGGAACTCAGGTGTCCCGCAGAATGTACCCGTTCTGTCGCCAAAACCCATTCCCTCCTTACACAGACCGAAATCCGCTATTTTAACATAGCCCTCTGTATCCAGCAGTAGATTATCAAGTTTAAGATCTCTGAAACCGTATCAAGTGCAAATTAATACCTCCGTAACAAAAGAGGTAGATATTAAAATAATTATAGTGTCGTATAATGCCATGTTACCTATAAATTATGCGACTTTCATGGAGATATTGAAGACCTAGAACGACACAGGCAGAGTAGAAGACTGCTCGTGACTCACCGAAGACGTCTGCATGTATGTGCATCATCAAGTCACCACCAGCTGCATATTCCATTACGAAACATACGTGAGCCTGAGGAGAGATGAAACAAATACAATAAAATTAAAAATTCTCTCAACTGATGAAAGAGTAATAAACAATGAAATTTTAACAAGTTAATTCTCTTGATAGTGATTTATTTCAAGAAAAAAATGTCGAAAAAGTCTTTTAACGTGTTCTTCTGAAATTACTCATATTCGAGATAAATATATTGAATAATTCAAACCTCAGTTTGAAAGCAGGCGAATAAATTAACCAAGAACGGGTGTCTCGTGGCATTAGCGACTTCAAATATCCTCTTCTCAGACAGCAAAGACTCGACCTCATCCCTGGCAATAATATCCCCCTTCTTCAGAGCCTTGATAGCGAAATATTCCCCAGTATTTCTGTACTGCGACAGAATGACTTTTCCAAAATGTCCACGACCAAGTACAGAAAGCAGTCTGAAGTTCTCCAGTGCCATTCCAGTTATCTGCGAGTGTCTTCTAGACTCATAAGCACTATCTCTGTACTGGAGTGGCCTCACTGGCGCCTCATAGATCACCTGAATGAGTAAAAAAAATTATTTCTCAAATTATCAATCAAAAATCGACAGTCCGAATCAGAATTAGAGTAGGAAAACGTAATCAGTCAATTTCTCAAATCTCACTTAATATGAAAATATCTTGATGATGAGTGAAATTTATCATTAAACATTTGTAAAGTAAATTACTGGAGAATTGAAAAAAATGTCTGAATTGACTTAGTACGATTCACCACTCGCCGAAACAAATAAACACGACCAACACATGCCCAATTACTCTCTCTCTCTCTCTGTTTCATCATAAAAGTCACTGTTGTTAGGTTTGTCCCAGCCTGTTAACGATAAAACAATATAACAAAGCCCTGCACCAGGTTCTCTCATCGGTTGAGTGAACAGTCCCAATAAACCGATGCAAAAGTACTCATGCATGTGTCCCCAAATTTTTCAATACCCATTTCCTTTGATCCAGAGTCACTGGTCTGTCATAAAAATGATTATAAAAGCAATCCCATTGTTAAAGAGGGGTTTTTCTAAAAATAGTTAGTGAATTTAGATTCAACATTAACTGTTAGAAACGCAGAATAATATTCTCTCCTCTCATTTGTTAGCATCGGCAAAAATCACATTATTTCACATTTTTCGAATTGTTTATTTTTTTTTTTTTCTGTCTTTTCTCAACAGTTGAATCTACCTCATCCTCAGGGAACTCGACGACAGGTTGGGGTGAGGGGGTGCGCGGTGAGGGTGGTGCTATCAGCACTGGACGGGGCTCCGTCACGACGGGCATCAAGCTCGCACCCGCCTTGTCCTCGTTGTGCAGGAAATCAAACTCCTTAAGTGCACTCTGCAACTACATATCTATCGACTTTAGCGTTCTGGTGCTTCAATAATGATTTCAACGTTTTTTGGGACTCTCTACCGCTGGTGGTATACAGCGAATTTTCGTATTATTATGATCAACCCTTTAACGCCGACTATCAATGGACTAATTGATGAGATATATATCAATCTCAAAAGTTAGAATTCGGTTAACAATCGATAAACAAGATATTTCGAGTCAAATGGAGGATGAGTTTTTGAGAAATATATAAAGACCTCTTTTGTAGATTAAAATAAAAATTCCACGTGATTTAGAAAAAACTCAAGTCAAAGTGAGATTGACCTTATCCCTGATTATATTAAATTTTGAGTAACGGCGTTAAGGAGTTAATAAATGTTTCAACAGGGATCAATTCAGATTTAATTTGTAAAAATGAGTTTTAAACTACCACCATCACCACCATCACCGCCAAGCAAATGGCTTCCTTCATTCAATAATTCTACAAACTCATGAGAGACTTGCTAAATAAAATAATAATAATAATAATACATAAGTATAATAATCAAGGGATCAAATAGAATTTACAAAAGGAAATAAACTGGTGTGGTGTATAACGAGCAACAACATTAAATGTGAATTAATTGGTAGAATAATAAAATTTATCACTCACCTCTTGATCGAGCTTCGGAGGTGGTGGTGGTGGTATGGAGATCATGGAAGCCTTTTTGGAGATTGAAGCGATGGGTGGTGGTGGTGGTGGTGGAACACTGGGTGGCGGTGGAGGATGACTCTGAGAAGTTAAACTTGCACTGGATGCAGACATGCCAAGCGGTCTTGCTCCACTAAGTCCTCCCTTGTCAGGATCAGGGATTTCTCCAGGTGTTTCAGGTTTATCATCCAAAGAGACATCAAATCCAAGCTGCATAGATTGAGCCCCAGAAGGTGGACTCTCTGAATTTCTATTACTCTGCAAAGAGGGTGCAGATCTTTTGAGTAATCTTCCCCAGGTGGCAACATTGATATTCATTTGATTAGCTCTGGGAAAGTTCTTGGCCTGTTGTTTAAATATCTTTCTCTGTCTCTGTAATTTAGGTTTCCTCGAAATCATAGGATTTAAAAATCTAATTTCAGCAAAGAGCAATCCCTGAGGCTCCAATTGTAGAGCCATTCCATGCCTGACATCGTCAATAAACTCCTCCAACCGAAGAAACTTGACAGCACAGAGTGATCTCCAATCCTTCCAGTAAATACCAATCTCCAATTCCCTCGATTTATCCAGCTCAATGGAAAATCTCTGATCCCAGGCTTGTTGAGAACACGGTCTCCAACTTGTCTGTGCGACTGTTTGATTATCAAGCTTTATAACAGCCATAATATCATTGCTAGTCTCATCCTTAACACTGTACGATTTACTTGAGCTGCGTCCAGTGACTCCTTTAACAAAACTTCTCAAATCTGGGCTCGCAGGATGATGATCCCTTCTTGTTCTACCAGGCACCTCCTCAGCAAGATCCTGACAACCCATTAATCTCACCTCTAGCTGTCCAGTCACAGCTGCACATCTCGATACTGATATTGGTACATTTGCTCGGCCCTCCAGTGGCCCTCTAAATGGCTGCAACGATGTATATGTAACTGGTACAGGACTCGCTGACTGTACACTTGCCAATTCTCTCTTTAATTGCACTGCAGTTGCACTATCCGCTGGTAATTCCTGTCTCCTCATGTCCAGTGACATTCTCAATAAATCCAACTTTCGACTTGACTCTGATAAACTTGCCTGCGCCTGCAATCAATCAACACCATTTGTGACACACATTTTCTCTCAACGACTCACTCTGCTTTCGATTACGTCCGAGTTTTATGACCTTGATGATGACAATATAAATTTGCTTGAAACAATTATTCATAATTTGTGGTATTTGTGAATTATTTACCTCAGTGACAGCCTTCTTATCTGCAACTTTGGCTGATTGAAGTAGACGTATTACATTTTTTGCACCCTCGACAACTGCTGCCTCAATTCGCAACCGATGACGGAGCTCCTCGACACGCTCCTCAAGGGCTAATTCCAAGCTGGGTTCATATTTATCTGAATGAATGAATTATTGAATTAATTGCCATCTTTTCTAGAGTGTAAGAAAATGGGGAAATGAGTGAAATATATGTGTTACCTTTACCAGCAGTAGACTCGCCATTGGAAAGTAGCGCATCGCCTCGGGCATGCTGTTGTTGTCTCGCCTGTCTAACCTTCATTATTCTCATCCTTAGAAACTCAATTTTAGCCCGTGAATCGTCGAGCATTTGTTGGGCCTCTTGCAATAATTTTTTATCCCTGTGGCCACTCGTCAAACTCTGTATCATATTTTCAGCGCCCTGTTTCACCTTGAGCTCAATATTCAGCTGTTTTTCTAGTGTCATTATTCGTAGATCAGTGATTAGACCCTCTTGACTCGTTGATGATGAGTCCATCGGTGATAAAGGTGTATCTGTGTACAATATGGAGTATAAAATTAGAGTTTTATTTGTTTAAATATGGGAATAATGATAACAGAATAATTTACCTTGGCCATTTGAATAATCACGCTGGGGTGACTGTGGCTGACCCTGGGTAAGAATAATTTGGCTCTCAAGCTGCTGCAATTCCGCTTGCAATTCATTCAATTTACTATTTGCTTTTTTAACAATCATGGCAACATCAGATAATGCCTTTCTGTCAGTAGCAACTTCACGTAATTTTTCAGCACCAGCTTTTATCTTCAATTCTTTACGAATTTCCCTCCTAATATGCTCACGCAATTCATCAAGTCTTGCCGGTAGTGGTTGATCATTAACAGGTACACCATACTTGTGTGACAGTTCAGCAAGAACTGGTTGCCTCGAATAGTCATTCTGAAATTAGTCACATCCTCATATATCAAACTCGTATCCTCTCCTATTCAATGTTTTATATCCTCATCCCAGTGATGAGTTTTGTTGCAATATGTTTATTGTGGAAAAAATGAGGGAGGAAAATGCTGGATGTTGTTGGGTGTATGCTTGTGGACAATTAACTCAATTATTACCCCACCATGCGCTTATCGTAACCATCAAACGAGTGCATCCATCAACCACTCGAACGCAAATTTGAGGATGTATAAATTCTCGATGAATTTTACTTATACAAAAACCCCTTCCTCCCCCAGACGATTGGAGAGGAAACAAGCCAAGCAGACGAGACGATGAAAAAACGAGTGGAGAAGGAGGTGAGGAGTGTATGGAATACGTTACGAGAGACGAAAAGAAGAATGATGAAACTATGTAATAAGGTGTGGAAGAGGAAGAGAGGGGAACGTTTGATTGACTCGTACATCCGTCAAACTATGATACAATGTCTACAAAGTTTGATAATTGGATTATTGAGGAATTCATCGGATGGAATATTCTTGAGTATTTGGGAGAACAAATAGATGGAGATAATGGGAATTGGAATATTTGTCTGTAATCGAGGGGAATTGAGTTCTAACCATGGACTCACCTGATAATAGCTCGACTCCGCCATCTTGCCCACTGCTTTAACTCTTCACCGACGACTTTCTATCCGTCCTTTGTGCAGGAATTCACCTTGTTCATCATTCATTAATCCTGGATTATCTGGACAATTGTTTCAATCATTATTCGGACTAGCATTTCAACCTCCGTTTGTGGTCACTCATGTCTTTGTTTTCTACAAATTTTTTTCCACACTCTTCACCTGTGTCTGTATGTCCAGTGCACTGGTGCGCACCTCGGGCTTTTGATCCTCAAGTTTTTTATTTATTTATTTTTCACTTTAATTTTTTTAGAATTGTCAAGTATTGGGGATTTTAACTAATTTTTTTGTACAATTTATTTATCAAAAGCTTTTTGTTGAAATTTTCGAGTGGTCAATACACATTTTCCCGAGACACAACCACATTCCACCGCACTAGACGGCTTACTGACGGCGGTATGCCGTGAAAATTATTCGGCCAATCGGCGTTACTGTATTCGCGCTCTCCTATAGACACCCATGTGACATCAGAGCCAATCCGAAGATTGTGTCAGCGTGGGTGGTTGCAAGACAGCGAGAGAAGAGAGTGATCGAGATATATTTTATCGATATATAAAAGTGTATATGTTGACCGGGAGAATTTGAATTTAAGAATAATTAATTATGAATAATAATATTTTATTGAGATACAAGTTTTTCGAGTAAATCCTCTGGTGTTCTGACAAATAACCCAGTGGGATTTTGATACTGATTCTTTGGATCATGACAGGCATCGTATAGTTGTTTATAAATTGCTCCAATCACTTGGAATGATCTTTTCAAGGCTGTTGAACGGTGATTGCTATTTTCAAGTAGACTTATTTGGGGTAGGAGGAAGGCATCAGGCATCAAGAGAAATGACTCCAATTTATTCTGAAAAATAGAGGAGAGAGATCAATCAATAAATAATAATCGGAAATCCGAGAATTGATTAATAAAAAATAGATTTTTGACTCACAGTAAACTCCTTAACACTAACTGGATCCATCCCAGGGATTGAAGAGAGGGGGCCATGTTCCCTGCCCTGAAGAATCGTGTAGATAGGCCCAAGATTGAGATTAGCCACTAAAGAACTCGCTAATTCCGACGTTAGAGTATCTATTTGAGCATCTGATTGAGCCTGAAGTCTCTCAAGTCTCTGATCCATGTATTCATAGAGGGATAAAGTTGAATGGATTCGATGGAGGCAATTCAACAGGTAGACTGCCATGTCTGCTGCTGGAAGTCTTGTGGCCGTCTCATCGACTTCTTGGAGCAGGGGATCAATTATATAAGAGACAATCTAAAATATAGATAAACGGATTAATACAAAAAGCGTGTTTCACTGAATTCTTTGGAACAAATCCAAGAGTTATGATTTTAGTTACCTTCTGAATGTCCTTCTCCCTGTCTTCCCCAGTAACAATTAATGCAACCGATAATACATCACTGAGAAGACCCAGAAGCCTAGCGACAGATGCAGCAGGCACCAAGTCTTGTCCAGGAGGTTCAGCACGATCTCCAAGTGCTGTACGAGTCTCTTTCTGGAGTCGCGCATTGAAACCCTTCTCACTGAGTTCCAAAAGTTCACTCAATGTTTGCACCATAAGACTCTTTGGTATTATATCAGAAAGAATACCCAGGTAATAACGAATAAGTGACATGACTGAGTACAAGACAGTAGCAGGAGCTTCTACGTCGAGTAGATGTTCAATTCTTGACTTGAGTGGATGACAGAGACCCTCTGTAATATCTCCTAGAGCATGTTTTACTTGATCCGATACATCTGTACATAAAAAACCAATAGAGAATTATCTATGAAAAAGTATTAAAGTTCTAGAATTTTTGTTGCTAATTTTTCCAGCTAGGATTTACCTGTCTTGTCACAAGCCTTAAGAAGCGTCAGAATATTTTCCTTTTCAACTGGAATCGTCTGATGCAGCCAAGCAAGCATATCGCCCACATACCTAGTAGGATCATCAGCTCTCATTTCAATAGGATTAGGAGTCCCTCCAGTTTTACTACCCAGTGTCAGTGCATCAATAAAAGCTCCAACAACAACTGCACGCCTGGCAGTGCAATATTCATCAATAATATATTTAAACAACACAGGCCTGTCTTGTAACTTGCACATCCCCTTTATTAACAATGGAGCAATGTGATCATGCTCAATATGTCTACATTGATTCTGTGTCCATCTGTATAATCGCTCTAGTGCAGCTTCCTGCAATAATGTCATCCTCTGCATTACATCAAGCCCAAGGGTTTCATAACCAGACTGCATAAGAATTCTACAACTACTGTGAATCGTCTGGAGACGATTTATAACTGTGAAGAACTCTTCTGTAATTGGTTCCTCACGTGTCTGTCCATGCAAAAGCGAAATTTCGTATCTAGAAAGTTGAAATGTACGAATGAATGCTTTGGCCACTTCGTATTGCATCGACAGTTTTTTTCTCTCATTCTGGAGTTTCGTGGTTCGATCAATGAGACTCAGGGTTTGGGTTTTTGTAACCTGCAGACGACTCGTCATCGATTGTATTGAGTTGCTCATTCCCAAGACATCTCGATGAATGTCATCTAGGGTAGATTTCACATCTCTAAAGGCTGATAGAAACTCTTCGTTTATTGCCAAACTCCTCTTTTCAATTTTACTCCGAAGATTCCTTCGGTTGTTTAATGTGTTCTCAGTGAAAAATGTGGAGAGCTCTTTCAAAGCTTCAAGTGTATCCTAAAAGATTTTATGTTGTTCAATAATATCCTTTCAGTAGTTTATTGTGAGTTTCATTACCTTATCATTCTCCGGTCGAGATTCCAGGAGTTTATTAACTCGTTTCACGAGGGAGGAGTTTTGATTTTTATCACCTATCGATGCCATTTCATAATGGGAAGAAAAAAATTTGTTATTCTACTTGAGTCACGTCAGCCGACCGATTTAGCAGCTGATGTGTGCATACGTTGATGTTCCTAACTTACCTACCGAGTATGAACATATGCAAGGAGGTGTGTGTCTTATTCTACTTCGGCCGTTTGTGCAGTTCGCTTTAGCGTCTGCTTTCCACGAAATTTCCAGTGAATTAACTGGTTATATGAATGGAAAATAATATATCGATGATGAGACATGGTATTTCGGGATTGTATAATGACGTGTAGTGTCAAATTACAATATGTAAGGTGTAAAATTCTCAATCGGAGTACATAACCTACGTGTGTGTTTACCTCATTGAAGCACTTCCAAAAAAGCTGGAAAAATGAGTGGAGAAACACAAATATCAAACATTGTCAACGAAATTTTGGTAAGAATTAAATTTTCTCCTCAATTTTAAAATATCGAAATGAACAATTTGTGTGATTGAAACTTGGAAAATCATTGGCGTTATTTATTTAGAAAGTAGAAGCCATTGAGGAAGCTTTCAGCTGCGTCTTGGTCCACAATTTGGACAACGACCTTGCAAAAATAAAATCATGGCAAACAGAGCTGAGTGTGGCAATGGGAAAACTCCCTGCGGATCAACAGGAAGCTGCTGTGAAACAGTTTCTAATCTTAGCAGCAGGAATGACAAATCACCGACGCCTGCAGATGTTAATAGGGCTCCTGGAAGGCCTAGTGACTGTCAACGTCTTAACTGCAAGGTAAAGGATATTTATCTTGAAATTGATTCAACTATAGAATTTTTCATTCATTAAAAAATTGATTTCTCTCTCCAATGTTTCAGGATGATATGTGAGTCAATATTAAGTTGTGATAAACTAATCTACGAGCTCCAGGATTTTTGGGTCGAGTGTTTTGGGGTAATTCGGCGAATCATAGGTGGTGTAAATTATAAAGGGGTACGAGAAATAATGAAAGGCTGCATAGAGAAAGCCCAAACGATACCCATGCGTTTGAATGCATCAGTTCAGCCTCAAATAAAAGCCCTGGAGTATGTCTTCGAGAATATCTTCGACAGAAATAATTGCCTTCTCCCTAGCTACTTTATCATCACAGAAATCCAAAAGGTTTTTCCAGGGGATAAACACTGGCCTCACTGGAAATTGGCTCTGTTACTATCGAGTTTCGTTGATAGTTTTCGTCCAGTTGCCCAAATGGTCTCAATTGTTGGCCACTCAAAGATGCTGCCAGTGGTGGAACACACTGGCTACGCTGATCATCAGATAAATCCGTGGCTTTTGGATCCAACGAGTCTCAAATTCTCTTTAAAAGGAAGTCTCCCATACAATTCTGAACTTCTCAAGCCCCAAACAGAGCTCCTTCGTTATGTTCTAGAACAACCCTACAGCAGGGACATGGTTTGCTCGATGTTGGGCCTCCAGAAGCAGCACAAACAACGCTGTATAGCACTGGAAGAACAAATGGTTGAGCTTGTAATTTTAGCGATGGAAAGATCAGAGAATGATACATCCCAAGCTGAAGGAGTCGATGGAACAGTGGCAAATCACTGGGTCTGGCTGCATCTCTCCTCTCAACTAATTTATTTTATTCTATTCCAATTTGCCTCTTTTCCAAACATTGTGATGGCTATTCACGAGAAACTAGCAGCCAGAGATTTGAAGAAGGGAAGGGATCACTTGATGTGGGTTTTATTACAATTTATCTCAGGTAGTATTCAAAGAAATCCACTGGCTAATTTTCTTCCTGTTCTTAAGCTCTATGACTTACTATATCCAGAAAAAGAACCCCTACCAGTGCCAGATTACAATCAAGCACTTTGCACTCATCAAATGGCTATTACTTGCATTTGGATTCATTTATTGAAAAAAGCTCAACTGGAGCATGCAAATATCCATCGACCAATTCCAACAGCTCTTAAGGCACATCATGAGTTTCTTCAACATTTAGTTATGCCCAATACATCTCTGTGTATGGGATCGGACTACAGGATAGCCCTCTTGTGCAATGCCTACTCGACCTATCAAGAATATTTTAGTAGACCCATGGCGACCTTAGTAGACACTGTCTTGGGAACCCAGAAGAATCAACAACAGCAGCCACTCACCTCAAATCTTCAGAATAATGCTGCATTGGTAACGGGTCCAATTACACCATTGTCAATGTCAATTCTCGATTCTTTGACTGTTCATTCAAAGATGAGTTTGATACACAGTATCGTTACTCACGTCATCAAGCTGGCACAGTCGAAAAGCAACATGCCACTGGCTCCTGCATTAGTAGAGACTTACTCACGACTTTTAGTCTATACTGAGATAGAAAGTCTTGGGATAAAAGGTTTCATAAGCCAGTTATTACCTCAGGTCTTCAAATCCCACGCTTGGGGAACACTTTACACTCTCCTGGAGATGTTCAGCTATAGAATGCATCACATACAGCCCCACTATCGTCTTCAAATTCTATCCCATCTTCACAGTCTTGCAGCAGTTCCCCAAACGAATCAGACACAATTGCATCTGTGTGTGGAGAGCACTGCATTGAGAATGATAACTGGATTGGGATCTGCAGAGGTCCAACCCCAGCTCTCGAGATTTCTCTCAGAACCCAAAACACTAGTTTCTTCAGAGTCTGAAGAATTGAATCGAGCCCTAGTTTTGACACTGGCTAGATCAATGCATGTAACAGGCACTGGATCAGATCCTGTTGGTGGTACCTGGTGCAAAGAATTGCTGATAACAATAATGCAAAATACTCCACATTCTTGGGCCATTCACACACTCGAGTGTTTTCCACCGGTTCTCAGTGAATTTTTCAAGCAAAATAGTGTACCTCGGGAGAATAAACAACAGATAAAAAAAGCTGTTGAGGAGGAGTACAGAAATTGGGCATCAATGAGTAATGAGAATGATATAATAGCTCATTTTTCAGTGCCTGGTACACCTCCATTATTCTTATGTCTTTTATGGAAAATGATTCTCGAGACTGATCGTATTAGTCCAATTGCTTATAAAATCCTCGAGAGAATAGGTGCAAGAGCACTCTCAGCTCATCTTCGAAAATTTTGCGATTACCTAGTCTTCGAATTTGCCAACAGTGTCGGTGGACAGCATGTCAATAAATGTGTAGACACGATAAACCATATGATATGGAAGTATAATATTGTTACAATTGATCGTTTGGTACTCTGCCTGGCACTGAGAACTCAGGAGGGTAATGAGGCGCAGGTATGCTTTTTCATCATTCAACTACTCCTCCTTAAAGCCGCTGAATTCCGTAATAGAGTCCAAGAATTTGTTAAAGAAAATTCCCCAGAATACTGGAAACAATCCAATTGGCACGAGAAACATTTGGCATTTCATAGAAAATTTCCCGAGACATTTGCACCGGAAGGGATTATGGATCAGACAAGTGGTGGTCCCAGTCAGTATCAAAATCTACCAGTTTACTTTGGCAATGTTTGCCTCAGGTTTCTTCCAGTATTTGACATTGTTGTGCACAGATATCTTGAGATACCACCGGTTATCAAGAGTCTAGAGATTCTTTTAGAGCATTTGGGATGCCTCTACAAGTTTCACGACAGACCAGTTACCTATTTGTATAATACACTTCATTATTACGAGAAAAAATTGAGGGATAAGCCGCAGTTGAAGAGAAGATTAGTGGCAGCTGTACTGGGATCATTGAGAGAGATTAGAGCACCTGGATGGGCACTGTCTGAGCCTTTTCTTCATTATATGTCTAGAGTACCTGATGAAGCTGTCTCCTGGGTGCCTGAATTGGACTACTATATTAGACTTGTTAGAAGAATCGTGGAGACAATGTCAGGAACTCAACATTTTCCCTCAGTCGACTGGAGATTCAACGAATTTCCAAATTCTGCAGCTCATGCTCTTTATGTCACCTGTGTGGAGCTGATGGCAGTCCCTGTTGCTCCTAATTCAGTGGCTAATTCTCTTTTAGATGTAGTTGCCAAGGGATATACTGTTATACCTTCCAAGGACATTCATCTGTGGATCAACTGTGTAGGATTGTTAATGGCAGCCCTTCCTGAGTGCTACTGGGCTGCTTTTTATGATAGATTAGTAGCAACAATCAGCAGTCCTGGATTAGCCAAATGGCAGTACAATAATTTGACTCCTTTTCAAATGTTCAATTTCGATGTAACGCATAATTGTTTATTGGAGAATAAGTACTCTTATATGCTTGCACTAGCTCATTCAATTTGGCATCATGCAGGAGTCGGGTATATTACTACTGTGCCACAGTTTGTTAAAGAGAAACTCCAGCCTGCGGTCACCAATGAAGAGCAATTGATCTTTGCATGTCACTTGATTGGGCCAACTTTAGCCAGATTCAATGTTGAAAGACCCAAGTGTGTTGTAGAATTGACAGTGAGTTTGTATGAGATGCTGGAGCAGATTGATAGAACTCAGGCGACCTTGAAGTACATGGATCCAGTGTGTGATTTGTTGTATCATATCAAGTACATGTTTGTTGGGGATATGATGAAGACTGATGTCGAGTGTATCATCAGGAGATTGAGGCCTGCATTGCAAATGAGGTTGAGATTTATTACACATCTAAATATTGAAGAAATTCAGATGAATTAATTCATCGCATTTATCTCGAAAACAAGTACATTTAGCACTAAATATCCAGATACTTTTTTTGTAACTGAGGATATTCCCAACAGAAGATGTCTCTTGAAATTTTTTCCCAATACAATTTATTTTGAATTGGTGATAAATTTGTTATAAGAGAACATTATTGTTTCCTTTGATTATCATTTTCCAAGGCTGACTGATGTATTTCTAATGAATTTTTTATCTTTCAATAATGACAATATGAACAACGGATTTTTTGTATAAGAAATCAATTTTATATTGATCTATGCAAGATTTATTTTACAATCCTGACAAGAGTTAATTGTACAATGTGAATTAACTTAAATATATGGCAGTATTTTAATTTTTTTTCTCATCATTTGTCAATTTTTTGTGAAGACTCAAGGCTCATTTATCTCATTTTTCCTTCCTTTTTTCTGGTTGTTGATCTCTTCTTCTATTTAATCATCATCTTTTGAGGACGTTTGTTCAACATTATCAGTCAACTCGGGTGATTTTATGTCAACATCTATTTCGTCAATATGAATTCGTGGTATATTGCTTCCCCTTGAATATGAAATTGTATCATTAATATGTGATACTTATTAAAATATGATTACCCATTTTTCAATTTACAATTTAGCCACGTCTGGATCCTCACTAATTTCTCTATCAGAATTAAATTCTTTTGGAAAAAGTGGATCCACAGGTAGTGATGTTGGCTCAGCATCAGTTGCCTCATCAGCTTCAGACGTTAGAGCACGAATTCTTTCGATAGCTCTTCTGCGCTTCTCTTGAAGAATGTCTCCAATCCCTGAAAATCAAATTTCATTCTCATTGTATCCCATTCATGACCTTTTTTTTTCATACAACAAAAACCTTTTGAGAGTTTTGGGGTCTCCGATGTTGCAGCTTTACCCGAAGCAGTAGGTGGCAGTATTTTTTTCCACTTTGTGAAAGGTGTGTCCTGACCCTGTCCCCTTTTCTCAGCAATTTTAAACATTTTTCTTCGTTCCTCGGTTCTTTCATATCGCAATTGAATTTTAAGATCGTTATTTGCTTCTCTGAGAGAGCCAGTGAGGGAAACCATGTAATAAATGATCAATGTCATCAAGACAATAAGAGGGATTACGATACCGGGTGATGCGATGTAGTCAAGAGCCCTGAAAACATTTGAATTAATCGAAAGAAGAAAATTTATTTTTTTTTTTCTGATATTTACTTGTGAACTTTCTGGGGTAGTATATCCTTCAGACTTTGAGTTGCCATATAATAAATTCTATAATATCCAGAGAAAGGTCCGCAGTGCCAGGACGGCTCAACCCAAACAATTGCATAGCCCACAGGTAGAACACAGAGGAAAAGCATCGTAAGAAGTAATGCGAGATAAAAATTGTTGGACCTGAATGATAAAATTGATCAACTTGTCATTTACTCACTCTAAAAATTTCCAAAAATTAATTTTCTACCTCGAAGCTTTAAAAACAACTTCATGTGGCACATTGCACGTCATAACAGTCCACGATCTCAAATACATGAGAATCCCCAATTTAATAAGATTGAGAGCAGTCAATCCTGGACTAAAGAACATTCCCATCCAAACCATTCCCTGATTATTCACCAGATGCAGAATATTTTCAGCAATTTTAAAGTCCCCATACTGAGGGAACTTTTTCTCTAAATCCCAACACCACCAGCTGTACGTATACCTCACAAATACAGCGCGGAGAAAGTCAAACGACAAAGTTGAAACTATCGTGAGAACTAAATCCATCATAGTGAGCTTTGCCAATTCCTGTCCGAACATAGTCTCCCAGCACAATCGCCTCAATTTACGTTTTGTTGTTATGTTGAGTTTTGCAATTGCAGTCAGACTCACTTGTGAATTTCTTCTACCTTCCTCCCAGGATTCTCCTGAATTTTCACAATTATCACAAATTTTTACAATACATTGTTTTAATTTCAATCCTTTAGTAGACGGAGAATTGATCGTTGATGTTTCCTCAGTACCCAATTCTTGTTCAGTAGTTATTGAATCAGTCGAATCTTCGATGGTAGTTGAAATTTCATCGTAATTAATATTTACATCGTAATCATCATAATTATCCTGAGGGTTTTCTTTTTCAGGATAAATTTCCCATTTCACTTGGTCATCAAATGATGGATCAAATGTTGTATTTTCAGACACTCCAGACACAGTGGAGTTGTCTCCAAGTGAAACAGACAAATCATAATCCAGTGATCCATCAAAATTTATCAGAGTTTCTCCAAGGAGATCATTGGAACGTTGTGCGATAGGACTTTCTGTTGAATTTGGTGCCAAAATCAGACTCATTGCTACTAAACTGGCAGTTAATAGTCTTGATTTAGGGGATGGATGTGTAGATGACATTATACTAGTTGTAATAGACTCTTCACATGGAGTTTCAACATCTCGACAGCTGGAAGAATTTAAGGACATTGGGAAGGGAAGAACTCCGGCCTTTGGTTTCAATGCCTGGAGTTCCAGCTCCATGTGACTTATTTTATCGAAGAGGGCAATTATGAGGGAGTACAAATTGAGAAGATTCAACAGCATAATCCTCGCTAACTGCAGTCTCAATTGTTTTCTAGGGTGATAGTATTCAGCTAGTCCCAGCATTTCAAAGAAAAATGGATATATATAAGATATTAGAGACATGACAATTGTAATTTCATTCTGCCTCCACCAATTGCTGTCGGCGTCTGGTCCCATACTTCTCGCTACTACTTCCACTACTGCATATGCAGAGAGTACCAGGAGAAAGAGTACAGTTAAATTGACGAATATTCGACTTGTTGTTATTTTCCAGCTGTCAAATAAAATTAATGAATGATTCGTAAAAAGTAATTCAGTAGTAAAGTGGGGAAATTAGATGAGCCAATTTTCTTTAGAATTTTCTTTAAAATCCACCAGTGATGTAAACTCATCTTGTTTTACCACTTTGCTACTGATTTTTCTTTTTGTAAAAAGGAGAATTTAAAATTGAGAGAAGAATACAGACTGTCCAAGTTGCTTTTCTTTCTCAGCTTCTTCTAAAAGTGCTTCCTTGAATCCTACGATTGTACTCGCTACTCTGTTGTGTGCAGTTTCCGTATTACCAATCATAAAATCCCATCCAGTAAAAAGTTTCCAGGAGAATGCGCACTCGTCTTCTTTTTCTGATAATTTACTCATTCGTGAATTTTCTGCCATTCTAAAGAGCGAGGAAAAATCGAATGATTGTATAGTATAGATTTATCTGTAAGAAATACAGAGATAATTGATGAATTTTTGAATTACTTGCGAAGTATGGCGACGAAACTATACGTATAAATCACCAAATTGGCTAAAAAATATGCCAGTGGCATTCTATATTTAGAATCTTTGGAGTCCCGATTCGTATACCATCCATAAAAAAACGGAGAGTATTTAATAATTCCTTCAAACTCCCAGAGTGTCCACAAGTGTGTCGCTTTAGCTTTCACCTCTGCAGGCATAATCTTACGATCACCAGCCAGCTTCTCATCGGCTGTTAGAATTTCTGGGACTGCTACGAAAACAGTCAGTATCAGTGATATCACACAATTTATCCAGAATAGCCATCGGAGAAAAATGAAGTAGGAGGCAACAGCAGAACCAAAGTGTGATTCAATTTCTTTTATTCTGAGTTCCCAGGGGACTACCCAGGTCTGAAGGTTGACGATTTCTCTCCGAAAATATTGCCATTTCTATCAGACATGGAAAAGAGGTTTTTTTTTTTTAATCATGTTGATTGTCCCTTTATATTATTAGTTTTCTATAAAAGGAAGTACTCACCTTATTGAAAAAAATGGAAACCTGCGCCAAGACATCCCTCGTATTTCTACTCTGAGCGAGTCGCACCTGGAGAGCACCCTCATGCCTCTGGATATACGATTTTGCCTGTCTAACTAGTCTCATTTTTTTTCTCAAAGTCCACGGCTGATGCTTAACTGCACCCAGCACTTCTTTATGGATCTTCAGCTTCTCAAAAATCTGTTGCTGCTTAATCCTCTCTTCGATATCCTCCTCCAACCCGTCGATCGAGATCGCTGTGCTTGAAAAAAATCACAATTGCAATATTTCCCCCAATTTGGAATTAAAAACAATTCACATACTCTCCAGAACTCGTAGTGAACACTGAAGATCTTCTTCTGGAGCTTCCTGGAAGATCAGTGGCATCATCATTCAAAAATGCCGAAGATCCTCTCTTTCTCCTTCTGCTGGATCTCCTCGAGGGCTTCCTCTGTAGCATCGCAGACACCGAGGCTGAATAATCATCCTCTTCATCCTCCTCAGCAGTATCAACTCTACCAACTTGAGCCAACAATGTTGGAGACAACGGCATATCCTCAAACACTTCGGATGAACCCTTCCACGTATCCTCAGTCTTTGGTAGATCCTCGGCTAACGCAAATGTCACAGAATGACGCTCTGTTGCCTGATACGTTCACAGGAATAACAAATCAGGTAAACAAGAAAAAGTTAACTGACACTCAGTCCCAAGTGGAAAAAGGCAACAATCCCACCGCACCCAGACACGGATTTTATTTGAAACCCTCAAGTACACGTGTTGTAGCCACACCTCCTTTCCACCCTCTGCTAATCACTCCGTTGATGAAGCTCTCGAATATCCCCTCTCCAGATAATCATTTCAAATATGCGTGACACATTCCATTATCAGGTCATTCAAGAAAATCACCTCATCGACATTATCCCCTTGTCTCGATACATATTAATTGGTATTATTCATTTTTTTGCTTTTTCCAAACACGCAAGAATCAGAAGAGATACTTTGGATAATCAGGGCCACGATTCGAATTAATAACTTTTGGTAAAAAATACATTAGCTAATATTGGTTTGTCAGTAGTATGGCATTTAAAAGGAGAAATGGAGTTCAATTAATATGTGTTATTTTTTTCTGTTTAGCAGAACGAAAATTCACCAATTTATTGACGATCGCGTGTTTATGCCTAACGAAAAAAAATATCCATATTTAAAGCTAGTGCGGTCGATCGGTGATTTCATTAATTTACGGGTAGAATATACTTGATACCAAATGAGAGATTACCTGTGGCGATGATAAGGAGGTGAAAGATGAGTGTCTCTGGTTGATTGAACCAACACGAAGTATTCCCATCCCCCCTAATTCATCCTTCGTTACACCATTGTTATTTTCCTGATGTTTATCCTCTTCAGGATCCATTTGGGGCTCGACTTTTTAGGGAAATTGGAAATAGAAGGGGGAAAATTGAGGTGATAATGGGGTTCGAACAACCCGCTGGTCACTACTCTAATGGCTTTGTGTATCCTCTTCTACTCCTCATAACGTTGAAACAATACGCCGGCGTCATTAAAATCCTAGGTAAGCCACACCTCGTCTAACTGGTGACCATCCACACCCTTGATTATTAACTCTCTTCAATATTCTCGTTGTTTTACAGCATTTTTTTTTTTTTCCTCCAATTACCCTCGAGCATTATCGATTTACCTGGTGAAAATTAAAGTGTTTTTTTTCTCTCCGCATGCACTAAATTCCAGTACATAGAGTGTTAATTTCTTGAATGAAGAAAAGTTTTTCTTGCTTTCGAGGAAAAATAATCCTGGATGTAATAAAAGAGGGGGGGAAATGAAAGAAGAACGCACGGTGACACAAAATATTCTTTAAAAAAAAAAAAAATATTTTACAATTAGTCTTTATTCTAAGAAAAACCTGGAAGTCGAAACAGTTTGAATGAATAATCTCTTCTACTTGGTCGTGTGACGAGCCCAGGTTTTTCTTTGTACTTCGCTCATAAGGTCATTTCGCGCTGGGAGACGAGCACTAGTTGTCCTCGAGGGTGGAGGTCCAGGTGACCTGAGAATAGTTGCCAAATTGCTTTTAGGGATATTCTTCTCACTGGACTGTGTCTCTCTGCTTGGAGTCTCTCGAGCAGGACTCCCTTGTGGCCTCGGGTTGTCCTGCTTTAATTGCTCTGTCCCTTTACCCTGAGGAGTTACAGTTGTTTGTGGAGGACAACTAGCTCTCTGCTGCTGTCTCGCTTCTTGTGTATCTTTGGCAAAGTGTAGAGAATTTCGTTGACGTGGAAGAGTACAGGGAAGGGGTTTTATGAGTGCATGAAGATCAGACAATGCATCTTCTGATTGAGAAGTATAGGACGGCATTTTATGTGACATCACTGGAGATGATGTAAAACTATTGGCTTGGGAAAATCTCACAGATGTCTGGGGATTCTGAAAAAAGATTTTCCATCACTGACTCTATTGGAAAAACTCTCTTCCTTATTATCTCATTGAAAAAAAAATCCTCATAACTGGAGTATTACCGACGGTTTACCAGTTGGTGATAGTAGAAAATTCGGTGCTTGCATGGGATATGGTGAAGGTGTGGCGTATGGTGATCGCTGGTGTGTCTGATAAGGGCTAATATTGTGCAATCTCTCGAGTAACTGCGTCTGAAAGTGCAATTGATCATTTGATGCACCATATCCACCTAAATCTAGTCCTCCAGTACCATAGAGGGGATCAGGTGTATAAGAGTACGTGAATGAAGGTGGTTCTAGCTCCCAGGGTGAGCTTTGACCCGGTGTCCTTGAGTGAGACTGTAAAAAATATTCAATTACCAGATAATTACGAGCAATTTTATCAATCAAATTGTTAAATATCAAGGCAGTTAAGGGGGTGAGTATTTTAATTTTCTTTACCTTGAATTTTTCAAAAACTCCTCTCTGAAGTGTTCTCCATTGTAACAGCAAAACAATGATAAATAAAAAAACAACATTGAACAAAGTATCCACGTGTGTGAATACATAAACTTTGCTTTTTAGGCAGAGCCACACGAATAGTTTATTATTGGATTAGAGGCGTACGAAAGGCAGTGTGTGGCACAGAGTCGACCATAAAATTTCCACAAACGTTCACTTGCCTATGTGCTTCTCTAGCCTCTCTCTCTCTCTCTCTCCCTCACTCTTTCTCGATGCAAAAGCAAAATTATGTCAGCAAAGACGACAGAGACTAATGTATATATGTGCAGAGTTTCAAACAGCCGAGTGGTATAAATAAAAAATATTTAGAGCACAGGCAATTGAGTATTTCCCTCCCCCCTCTTTCTCTCTTTCCGTCCATCGTTTCTTTGCCCCCTTGCGTATGAACGTCATTGCCCCCCCCCCCCTTCCCCGTGGTCGAAGAATTTACATCAATTTCATCAGTTCATTTGTTTTATTTTATTAATAAAAAAAAAAAAAAGATTGTGTAAAAAATTAAAAAGCTAAAACAGTAGGCATCAATTAAAATTCGAGTTATTCAAAATTAAGTGTAAAAAAAAATTGTATAAAAATGCATTGTCAGAGAGAAAAAAATATTGTTGAGCTCGATAAGTATTTGAGTATCACGGCATCATTCGATAGAGCGTTACCTGGCCGAGAGTGGACAGGTCGGGGATATTTGATGATTGTTGATTCATTGAATTGTTTGTTCCTTGAGCACTTTGTGACTGTACAGCACTGTGTATACCAGTTGCACGTTCTTGCTCGCGCAAATGACTCACTAGGGCACCAATGTGTTCTAAGAGCTCCTTATTTTGGACCAGTAATTGATGTGTCCTCGTCTAAAATTATAACAAAACACATTAATTCTCAACTGAAATATCAGTTCGAGGAAGAGTTTTCCCATTTATGAAAAAATTTGTTGAGAGATTTATTTTCATGAGAAAATTGTGAATTACTTGTGCTTCAACTCTTGCAGCAGTTTCTGCAGCAAGTTGATCCTGTAGTAGCCTTGCATGTGCCACAGCTGCACGAGTCTGCTGGCCCTGCTGATCCAAACGCTCTCTGAGTAATTGTATCTCATGTTTTAGTGAAGTTAATTCATTTCCACCGAGAAGTAGTATATCTCCACATTCGGACGGTACTGTTCCCTGGAAAATTTACTTATTTAAAATTTTTTATTAAGCTTTTTTGGGGAATTAATACTTCTCTAAAATTCCATGCAGCATCAACAAACCAGAGGGAATAATTTTAATGACTGATGAGTGGATAACGAGAGAGATAAAACGATATGAGTTTCATTGTAGGTTTCATTTCGATCTACATAAATATTTTGTTTTGTCATTCATCACTACTCAATTGGAAAAAACAAAAGATTTAACGTAAAGATGAATGATAAAATTGTTACAGCATACCGATGGTGATTGTCTAATGGGCGATGCCGAGGAATGCGTCCTAATAATGCAGGGTGTAACAGCAGTTGGTTGATCCTGTCCAGGATCTTCACTGTCTCCCATTAGTGATGTGTCTTTGTGTACATTTGGAGATGGTGAACGTGGCTGTATGATCGGCTGTCGATCATTCGTCATCTCGTCGTCGTAGTCTTCACTACGAGACAGATGATCGTCGCTCCGCTCTCTCTCCCTGTCAATTTCCTGATCCCGCTCCTCAGAGGCTGTATTCAGACTCAATTTATGGCACACCTCAAAGGCCTGACCGACCGTTCTAACTACTCTCATCGCTTGACTCTATAATTAATAAAAAAAAAAAAAAACCCAGATAAAATGTACAATCGTAAAATTTGCGATGCATGGTGCGATACTACTCAATTTATTGTCAATAAATAAAATATTTTTAGACCGCAGAGTAATTTCCTTTTGTCATAAAAGTGTTTACCTGCAGCTCTTCAAAATCCTCATCCTCCTCCTGAAAAGGCTGCTCATCCAACGGAACACGAGTCGGTTGGTGAGAAGCGGAAGGAGGATTGAGAATTGGTGGTTTCGCTCTGAATGACGGTTTTTTCATTCTCAAGTATCCAAAAAATTCAGGTTCCTTAAATGATAATTTCTTTCGAGGCCTAGTACCTCCTGGAGTACTTGGCTCCGGTGTACCAGGACTCTGACCACCTGCACTACCCGGCACATCTGGATTAATGGTCAATTTTCCTGGACTTCGCAACATAATTCTATTATTTAATGAACTATCAATTTTTCCAACACCTGAGGGTCAGTGCGTTTGACCCTGATTTTCAGGGACTCGTAGCGCGTGTGACGCATAGAGCCGTTCTCATTACCCACATATGTGTTCCAGAGTCCTCAAAAGTGATTAGAAGAATATGTTGAACTTCAAGTTGTCACTCAAGTGTTATTCCATCAATCTGATTTTCACGAGAGATAGAAATAGATGAAAAACGTCTGAACCACTTTTTTACTAGTTCAATGAACAACAATAATCAATCAAATTATTGATTATCTTTCTCAATAAAAAAAAATCAATGATCGCTGTTGAACCGGACATGGCCAAGAACTGAGGGAGCCGTTAGAGTGTATTGCTTACAGTAACCACACTCGAAGACACAGAGGACTATGAATGCTATTTTAATCACTCCGACGTGTACTTAAACACACACACACACACATGTATACACGTGCGAGAGGCAAATTCGAAACGTTATTCAAAAAGAAAAATTGTACATTTACGAGGCAGTGAATGTGGAACTGAAAATCCACTCAACACGATCAAATAATTCTCCAATTTTTCCCCCCTTGTCTACTTGGCAAAGTACCCACAACTACAATCATATGGCTACTTACAAAAATGAATTTTCAAATACAAAACGTCACTTTATACGCACTTTTATTTCGAGGGGAAAATTTGTTAAATTCATTGTATTAATAAACATGTTTGAGGTTGAATTTTTATTGTGCATTTTTCTTGGCAGTCTTTTGGTGCATTCGGATGCTCAAATTCTTCCATTCTCTGGTTTACGCTTCACAAAAATGCGTCATTTATTTATAGGGTTTTTTTGTGACGACAGCATTCACACTCTCAATCTTTCCACCTCTCTCTTCCCCCCCCCCCTTCCCCCTCCTCCCTTCGTTAGTTTGTCTGTAAATCCATTATCAATGTTTATTTAATTGATTCTGTTTCCTTCATTTCCTTTTTTTTTTATTTTTTATGAAGAAAACCTGTGTCATTATTCCCTTTTACGATCAACCGTTTCATATTTAGAGCGAAGCCTTCGAAGAACCTAGCGGAATTAACTCTTTATTATTACCAAGAATGTTTTACCTTTTTACTAGATTTGAAAACATTGCACTTGAATGAGTTGCTGTTGCCATCACGTGCAATGTAGCTAAATATCTTGAGATCGTGACTGTCATGGGAAACGTAGAATATTCGATATATTGGATAGTGCATCTGGAATGCTTTGTTCTCGTCTATCCATTGTTGCTTTTTCTAGAAGGGAAAATTTTTAATAAAAAATGAGCTATAGAATTCACTCTCTCGATTAATTATGGCTTATGTATTAAACTTTTACCTTTTTCTTTCGAAGTGTTACTCTCAGTCCGTCCACTGACACCTCAAGAGTTACTTTTTTCTTCTTGATGCCTTTCGCTTTAAATTCATACTGCAAGAAAGTTTAATAGGATAATTAGCGAATCCTCATTAATTAACTTTGTAATTGAATAGCGGAGTGGTAAAACAGTGAGAATTTCTGGTAAATATATTTAAATTTGACAGAGATTATCGAAGTAAATGAGAGCTACACTGAAGGTATCAATCAAAATTTTTGCTATCCCTTTTAGATTCCGAGATATTTTCCAAAAACTCATCTTTTCTGAAGTGAAATCGACGCATCTTGTTTCATAATACTATTGAATAATATATTTGAGATATTTACTCTAATTCGTCGCATCGCCGCCACAATCTCTACTCGGCTAGTGGGTCGTGGTACATCCATGGATCCAATGAACTGAAAAAAATCACATTGCTCATTTAATTGAGAAACAATGTCAGAGGATCATGTCCTTGGCGTAATTACACGTATCTTGTCCTGTGCTATGAATTTTTATGACCATCACATGCATGGATTATTCCCCGATATATGTGTCTCGTGTGAGAGGGATGATACTAGTTTCCGAAATAAACCACGTGCTAGCCAATGACGTCATGGAGCACAAGCACGGGAGAGTGGCGAAAAAGCCAGTGGGCAATAATTTGAGTTACAGAAATATCATTTGTGTCGTAGTCGATGGCCTCATTGTGTTCAGTCGACGTTAGTTTTTCGTCGTGTGTCATTTGACGTCTGACGGCGCCAACAACTGTCTCTTTGTTTTCAATGCATTTGATGATTTTATTATGATTTGATATACCTTAGCGTGGAAGACGATGCCACGATGAAAGGCTTCCTCGCTGTGAAGCGGGATCCTCGTATCGTACTCATCATTGTGCACGAGATTGTATTGCTTCTTCGAGGGCATTCTCGGCCCGTTTTCCGTCGACTATAATTTCCTATCTCCGCTGAAATGTCAAGAATTTTAATGATGAAAATCGGTCAAATAGAAACAAGGAAAAAATATATGTTAATGAAGAAAAAGTTTCTAAAAACAGTCATTTCAAAATGATGATAAGATATAATTTGTGCAATTTTAGTCTCAACATCGTATGAAAAGCGTCTCGAGTGGGGACGCCTACGAGACGTTGAGCTTGAATTCCATCAGGAGGATGTACCTTTGTGTACGCGCACCTGAGATCAAGCAGTGTTCACATCATCAAGGTCAATAAACGATTGAAAGTTGTTTAAATTAACTCGTAAAAATTCAAACAAAATACTAATTGCAGATTCTAATCATCATCTCGCCTATCAAACTATCTCTAAACAAATTTGAATGTATAGATAAATAGGATTTATAATAATTTATGTTGTGAACACTGCTGAAGCCAGACGATGGATCACAGGCGGATGGAAAGAGTGAGATAGCACGAGAAGAAGAAAGAGTTTTAAAAGAGTAAAAAAGAAATTGATGGGTGGGGAGGGAATTGGAAGTAGGGGAGAAGACAGTCTTTTACGCACACATTCACATTTGTACCCGTCGTTTTGCTGAAGACTCCTCGTGTAGCCGCAATCAAGTGGCCGAGGTAATGGGCAGGAACAAACTCCAGTGAACAAATTGTCTCAGTTCCAAGAACTACCAGCAGCAACGTCTTACTTTTTCCTCAAATTATTCATCTGAAGAAAGCACCAGAAGAAATTTCAAAAAAATTGCGAGACTAATTTTAAATTAATGCCCAAGCCTGGGAAAAACAATGAATCCAGTGCTATTTTCCTGATACCTGGACCAAATAATGCTTCAACTTTATCACAAATATTTTCCGCATTTCACACACAGTTTCCCTTCTATCTGTCCATCGCGTACCACGCAGCTACTTCTTTCCTGCACTGGATGCATGGAGCCAAGGTTGAATGGCCCGTGATCCAAGGGGGGAACGAACTCGCTCCGTTTTTCTTTCCCCTTGTCAATACATGCGTTATTTATTTTTATAATATATATTTTAAATTGTCGCGCATTCCTCAAAGTGTCCGACGTTTCATTTCGAAATTGACGAGTTTATTACTCTTGCGAATGATTGATGAGCCAATATCAAATGAAATTTTACAACACGAGATTCAATTGTTAATTGACATAATCAATTTTGAAAAAAAAGTTTGGAATATTTTATCATTGATTTTTTATATCACTCTTGATTATTGTTTTCATCATAAATGAAAATACACTTCCACACACTCCTCGTTGTCACAGCAGAGTGACGCCAACGTGCGCGATGAAACCCGGGAGAGCCTGTCTGGTATAAAAAGAATGGGGGAAATGAGAAAAAAAAAATGATATTGTCCCACTCTCCAGGCAGGCTGTTTGCTTAGCCAGACCTAGAAGGTATCCCATCACAAGGTAAAACCGGCGGCACACTGAGAATTCTGTAAAACCGGCTCTACAATATATAAGTATTGTAACATTTGGGATATCATGGGGGTAGATGAGTGAATGGGAGGCGCGCGCTTAGCGCTCAATGTTTCAGCACCGCGTAATATTTGAATGATTTTTCGTCTTCATTCACCCTCTCCTATTCCTTCAATTTTTCTCAACTAATTATTGAAAATTATATGATAATTTTACATATTATCAAGTCCACAATGATTTTTTAATCATTTTCTCCAGTTATACTGATGTAAATGGTGATTTAATTTGTTTAGGAATTTCTATATTTTTTGATAAAAAAAAATTAATCAATGTATTTCATCAATACAGTGTTGAGGTGTTTGTTTTGGTGGGATATTGTTCATCAAATTGTCTGAATTCAAAGGCACACTGATTGCGATCTGCTTTCATATCTATCTCATTATACAGTAGGCTCAGTAGATACACTGTGTTTTTCACTTTGCCGAAGGCCTCTACTTTAGTGAAATGAGTTTTAGCTTTGAGTAGGGCTTTTATGGCGTCTTGAATTATCATTTTACGTCTTTCTGGGGCCTGGGGGGCTGTTGCTACGAGACACTTTGCATGAAGAACTAGAGCACGTGCCTGATCGTACCAGCCACCGTGAGCTAGAATTTGAACTATTGACTCGTCTATGAGGGTAGATGCTTGATTCGGCATTCCCATGATTAACTGTTGAAGGAAGGAATCAAAATAGAATGATTAGTAAATTAGATAAAACGAATGAATTCTTGATGAGTAGTTATTTTAGGGAAAAATTCCACGAGAAATTTTTTTCAGTCTAGAAAGAAATCTTTCAATATTTTCTCCAAAAATAACTAGTTTTGGAGATAAATAGATGATTAACAATAATGTCAAAATTAACTAATTACAGTTTATCACTTGGCAATTTGTAATAATAATACCTGAACGTTAGCCAGATGCATTTTGACGAGCGCCTCATAATACGACAGATGATATTTTGTTGCTATTTCTAGAGCCGAGTTCAATGAAACCAGAGAGTTAGTTCCTGTGATACCATTTCCTGGGAGAATTGACGAATTCATTATTTGACTCGATAGGATCATCGCTCTGACTCGATTCTGAGGATGTAAATATTCGTCCTTTTCAATGTTACTCAGATAATCCAAGCCAGATTGATAATCTCCCTTTGCTAGAGCTACTTCTGCTAATCTGAATTTACTCTCAGTTGAGTCTAAACTTGATATTTGCGTCGCTACTGCTTCAGCATCACTCCATTTCTCGTGTCTCATCAGTTTTGTTAGTTGGAATAATTGTTGACTCAACATCCATATCTGCAAGAAAAAATAATCGATTATTTCACAATTCATTCATAGTTATCTGGAGTTGTACTCAGTTTCATCACTGAATTACTGGATTAAAATTGCCTTTACCTTGTTAGAGGGTTCATTAGGAAATCTCTCCTTGGTGTGATCCAACACAACTTCCGCCAAATTATACTCTCCAAATTCCACAAGGGAATTAGCAACATTAACTACCGCTTGACACGTCGATGCTCCATTGAACATTATCTGTTTCTTATCCCCGGAATTATGGAGTAACAATAATTGCGAACATACTATCGACATCTCGGCCTTGCCATAGTAAGCCCAGAGTGCAGCTTTCTCTGCATACGACATTGACATTAGGTCTGTCATTGAATGTTGACAATTGAGAACATCAGATTTTATTAATGTCTGGAACACGTGGGATGGACTCTTTCCTTCAAGTGCTGAATTATGAGCTGACGCTATTAATCCCAGACTTGTTGTATGAGTTATACCGAGCATACTTGCTTTTCCCACTGACCGTTCAATCAATTGAGTCCTGGAAAGAAATCAATAGAAGAAATAGATTCAATTAATTAGTAGATATTTTTTATATTTGTGCAATTTTTACTATCTTATCACGAGATAGACGAATAGAATAGACAAAGAGCAAAATAAATGACTAACTTACTTATTCTCTTTTGATAAATGATACATCCAAGCATGTGCCAGCTGCAAACAGACATTATCCCCAGCTTCCTGGGCCATCATAATAGCCTCCTTCAATGCAGCCTTAGCCACTTCTTTGTGATCAAACTGCGCATGGAGAGCTGCAAGATTCAAGGCAGCATATCTGAATGTTCTGGACCTGTCTTCAACCGCTGATCTGTTCTCCAGAGGTGCTAGTCTGTCGAAACAATGGTAGAGACTATCCTGGGCTCCACAGTATTCATTAACTCGAAGACAATTTAGGTAACTCAGGTAATGAGCCTCTGCATAATAAGTATTGCAGCTCAGTAATTCTCGAACGAGTGTTTGAAGTTTTGCTGGAGACATTGCTTTGTGCTCGTCTGTTTGGAGGGCTTGAGCCTGTTGGGCAACTAAGAGCTCTGCCCTCCTGCAATCCCAAATATTTTTATTCTTGGAATGCCTAGAAGAAAAATTTGAAAATAATAAAAATATCAATCTAGAATTATCAAAAATTATTTGATGGAATTATATCGTAACTAGGGCATCATGTGCGCTAACGCGCGCGACGACCTTCCAGTAAGCACTGTAGCGCACAACAATTATACATTTTCTGCATAATCATACACTTTCTATCATTTCTTAACATTTCGAATTTGAAAGCTTGTTATATTTTTGTACTTACTGCCCGATTACTCAGGCCTCACAAGGAACACTGCAAAATAGTTAATATTGATAATTTTTCGAAATTGGCCATTTTTTGATTAAAGAATAGTTCACCCCAAATTTCGACTCATCAAAAATTTTGTCTTTTCGATTCTTTCTCGTTCGATATCTCTAAAATAGCTGCCCGGCTACTCAGAACTCCCGAGAAAAATTGGAAAATTGTTGAATTGGAGAAAATGTCAAAATTGGCCATTTTGACTGGAGAATGGCTGACCCCTGAAACCGGCCCGACCAAAATTTTGTCTTTTCGATTCTTTCTCGTTCGATATCTTCAAAATAGCTGCCCGGCTACTCAGAACTCGCGAGAAAAATTGGAAAATCGTTGAATTGGAGAAAATGTCAAAATTGGCCATTTTGACTGGAGAATAGCTGACCCCTGAAACCGGCCCACCCAAAATTTTGTCTTTTTGATTCTTTCTCGTTCGATATCTCTATAATAGCTGCCCGGCTACTCAGAACTCGTGAGAAGCATTGGAAAAGGATCAAATTAGAAAAAATTTCAAAATTAACCATTTTGATTGTAGAATTCACCCCCAATTCCAATTCACCAAACATATTGTCTTTTCGATTCTTTCTCGTGCAATATTTCGTAAATTGTCTCCGAGCTATATAAAACTTGTGAGAAAAACTGGAAAATAGGAAAATGTAAAAAAAAAACGGTTATAACTATACATGAATAACAAAAAAAAAACAAAAACTACACATGAACTGCGCGCAATTCCATACAAACGAAACGATAACATTCTCGTAGTCATGGAAATCATTAATTGATCCATTGATCCATCAACCAATCGGAACATGAATAAAAAGTTAATAATCAAGACAATGTTTCATTGTCAATCAACTTTGTGATAAAGGATTCTCTTACTCTTTCACGTTTGATAACTCAATTTTCGGTGTTGGAAGATTTCGTACGTTCACCAGAGCTATTGCAGCCTCATCAAAGTCCTTTACTAATGCATCATACAATTGTCCAACTTCAGAGAATGATAGCTCCTCGAAGAAGATGAGTATTCTACGAACGTACAAACCCAACACTGAACTTCTGCATAAAGCGTGAGAAGATAGAGAGTGATCGCCTGGGGGTTTCATTAATCTTGTGAGGACGTCAAAGAGTTCCAGAAGACCCTCAATTCCAACATTTTTCTCACACAAATGTACGCACTCAACTTCCATCTTCCGGGCCAAGCGTTGGAGAACATATTCGGTGCTGTACAAGGCAAATATGAGTGCTTTCAAGTCCATATCTGGTGACTGAATTAATTTCAATGCAACAATACAAAAATCTCGACGTTCTTGAGGTGTTTTTGGAAAGGCTAAGCAGTACTCCTTTATCAGTAAAATAACTCCAATTTTGTAAGGTGTTAGAGTCTCTCTATGAGTCTTATGACTACTGGATGCCTCCTCCATACTCAACAAATCCTTGCTCATCTTTAATTTCTTAAATTTTCCCTTGACTTCATCAATTAATTCACTGAAATTGCACTAAAAACCTACTAACAACCGGCTAAACATTCCAGAGTTTTGGAAAGATCAGCTGACGGGTTGTAAACAATAGATATAAGCACATTTCCATTGACCGGTGAAAACCGTTGAATATTCGCCATTATTTTCGTGCAGGTTAGAGTTAATGTTGTGATGATGTACTGGAGTTGTTAAAATTGAAATAAAATCTTAATAATGAGTATTTTAATGAGGAAATTGCCATGGTTGAATCCATCAAGACTTAGGATAAGTGCAATCAGTTCAAATGCAGCTCTTGTTGATAACTGTACAGAGGTGTCCAACAGAAATCCAAGGAATTTAGAGCTGATGAGGATCGCGAGAAAACCCGCTGGATTTCACCTGGAGAGAGTAACTCGAGAGTTTTGGCATGAGTAATGTCCATCATATACTCTTTTATATTTGTCACGAATGATTTAATATTTTTTAAAATAATGCGAATTTTAGATTGGTCATTACGAAAGGAGCAAAACACGTTGAGGTTCGTGTGGAGCATATAGAAAATGGGCCAGTTATCACAGCATCGAGTAAAGAATGGCCTTTGAAAAAACGTCTCTATTCGTAAGCTAATTATCTCAAAAATTCATTACAAAATAAAATTTTGAGGGCAAAGGGAACTCAATCATTTATATTTGGACTTTCAGATACCAAGACAGTGCAGCCTATATGAATATGGGTAGAGTTCTTGCAGAGAGATGTATCGAGAGTGGAATATTCTCCATTCACGTCAGTCCCCACATGCCAAGAGGTGGAAAAGTCGATTTATTATTATCGAAATTGGAAGAGGGTGGAGTTTCACTCGTCGAACCCAGGAGGTACAGAAAACCATACCCTTGGGATCTTGAGAGACCTGAGAAGCCGTGGGATGTCATTGAATCATAGATTTAAATAATTAAAGTCATTGAATCAATGAATTTCGCTAATTTTATTTGTTGAAGATATGGAATATAATCGAAATAAAGCGACGACCTTATAGTCAATGCCAGAAATCCGTTTTCCGATGTTTGATCAACCATGAGGGAATGTTGAAATTTTGACAATTTTCAAAAAATCCAATTTTCTCGAAAAACCAAAGGAGATAGCGACTTCTAGTCCTTTGCAATCGATCCCTGGGATGATTGGACCTCTGGGTGGTTTAGCACTCAGAGCCTAGGACATGTTTTCCGATGATTCTTTCAAAACAAAAGACTCCAACTACACGTCAACTGCTCGTAGTTCGATTCAATTAAGAAAATAACATCCTCGTAGTCATGGAAATCATTGATGGATCCATCGACCAATCGGAAGGCGAATAAAAAGTCGACAAACAGTACAATCATTCATTGTCAATCAACTTTATGATAAAGGAAAAAAAAAATGTCGAATGTTTATTTCTTTTGATGGAATAATTACTTGAATAGATTATCAAACTAAAATATCGAATGTCTCTTGAATTTATACGCGCACTATTTCAGAGAGTAGTTATACCGATGAACTTTCGGTTGGAAGTGAAGACAATGGAAAAATTATGGTTGCAAGCAGGGTGATTATTGGGTTCGTATTCTGAGATTTCAAAATTGTGGAAAATAGGGATTGGAGGAGATTGAATTTTAATTTTAATTTTTTAGAGTAGTGGAAGAGAGTGATGTAGAGACATTCGACATTTATATAAATTACGGAAATAAATATTTCGGAACGAAACAAGGAATCCACTTCGAACTTTCCAATTGGTCCCACATGTTGTAGTCCTGGTCAATAATGTCCCTGTTGAGCTTGTCAATATCCACTGGGACTGAGTGTTCTATAAAAAACCATAAACAATGGATAAAAAAAAGTCAGAATGATAAGTTGTTGAGAAATATCTCGGAACGTAGAGAGAGGAAAATTTTCATTACAGGCCTAGTCACGAAATATACTATCATTGTAAATGTCACTTTTCTTTCTAAAAAAAGGACTCGACAAAATTTCCTCTATATTTCTGAGATTCCGACATATTTTCTACAAGTTGATTCTTCAAATGAAATTGACTTGGAATCAACATTATGAACATACCGATGAGTTCTAAATCATCTTCCTCAGGTTTTGGTTCAGATACATAGTTACTGTAGCTATCAGAAGTGGGTTCACTCTCATAATAGCCCTGCTGCCACGCACTGTAGCTATTCCAGTAGGAAGAAGTATCATAATAATTATAGGAATCACTGCTGACATTTGTTGAGGAGTATTCTGAAGACATTTGAGGTGGAGTTGATCTACAATAAACATCGTAACATATTTTAATTGAACATCAAGTGCTTGTACGACTATTTTTTGTATCATTTACCCTGCTAATTTATTCCAAGGTCTAGGTACAGCATTACAAATCTTCAAAGCCTTGGTTCCAAGTCCTCTGTACCCATTCATTGTCACCAAACTATTTTTCTGTTCTTCTTCATTAGCAAATCTGACAAATCCATAACCTTTACTGAACCCAGAACTATCCAGAATGACTTTGGCTGTCCTAATTGAATTATATTTCGCAGCAAAAGCTCTGTAAAGTGAGTAATCATCGACGTCAGTCGACAGATCCCCCACCCAAATACTGAATTCTCTGTCTGCTGCTGGCTTCCCTGTCGTACTGGCATGATTCAGTCGAAATCTAACTGCCTGTGAATCAATTGAATCAAGAAATTGATTATTTGAGGACATACAGATCAGTAATAGATTGATGAAATAGGAAAAGTCAATTACATATGAAATTTGACTTATTACAATTCACCACTTGGCTTGCAAAATTTTTTTACGCACCGGATTGGATCCGGGAATGACTTTTCCATTCAATTTGTGCATAGCATCGAGGGCCATCTCGTCAGTGGGAAAGTGCACAAAACAGTAGCCTGCCGGCTCTCCTGTGTAGCGATTTCTCATGACTTTAACCGTCTGCGGTTGTTCTCCCATTTTGTGAAATGCATTCATAATAAAACTCTCTGTCATGTATGGTTCCAACTGAAAAATCAGAGGAGGAATCAAGCAGTCAAGAATCAAACAATCAATCGTGGATTAACCTTTCAATTTTATAATCGGATAATTGATTACTCACCCCTCCCATCCACAACTGGCACAACACCATTGGTCCAGACATTCTGTTCGATGCGATTTTGTCAAATTTCAATAACAATAATTCAAATGAGTCGCATTTTTTCCTGTTCAATCTGCAGGTTTATATTCCAACACACACACGTACGTTTGTTTTCAACTACCTCGCGTTTTTACTATACTGGGTCGATAATGTAGATTTCGTTGAGTAAATTATGCTTCCCCTCCTGCCCCCTTCTTGGCTTCTATATAGTAGCCCCGGTTCGAAAAATTTACGTTGGAATGGAAAAAGTCGTTTAAAGGATAATAAACACAATAAAAAAGAAGAAATCGCTCGGCTTTTGAGTCTATTCATCTGAAAAAACTATTCAGATTGAGTATTTCAGGTTTGTTGAACTATTTATAGCATGAAAACTGTTGATAATAATTTTATTGGTTATGTTCTTTGTTCTTCATTTGCCAAAGTCCAGGAGGTTTAATATTTGATACCCTTACAGATTGGATATTCCTAATGAACAGCAAGTAGCCAAACACATGATAAAAAATGTCGAAAGTGCAAAAATTATCGATTTGTGGCATCAGAAATTTTTCGGATACCGATGAAGCCACCATAAAATTCGATTGTCCCCTGACTCTCATCACCGGTCTCAATGGAGTTGGTAAAACCACAGTCATCGAGTGTCTTCGTTACGTCACAACTGGAGAATTTCCCCCCAGTTCAGAGAGGGGTAAATCCTTTATTCACGATCCAATGCTCAAACAACAAACTTCAGTACAAGTACGAGGTTGTGTCAAGGGTGAGTTTATGGATCGCGAGGGAAAAACAGTTACAGTAACGAGAACAATCGAGTCTTCGCGTTTTGAGAAACAATGCAAATTCAAGACCCTGGACAATGCTGTAACCGTGTCTAATCCAAAGACTGGAAAGAAAACACAATTGACAAATCGTTGTGCAGATGTTGATGTCGAAATTATGCACACGTTGGGAGTATCAAAAGCAATACTGAATCACGTCATCTTTTGCCATCAGGATGATGCAAATTGGCCCCTAGATGACAATAAAACCATCAAGGAACGTTTTGATGCAATTTTGGAGACCACAAACTACAATAAAGCAATTGATAGACTTCGAAAACTAGGGAAATCCAGAGGTACGGCTTTAAAAACCACTCAGGCTGAGCAGGTGATGCTGGAAGAGAGAGTTGCTATTGTTGAAGCTAAAGAGCAGAAGCTGAATGATTTCAAACAGAGGCAAGCTGAAAAAATCAAGGAAATGGAGAAGATGAATGCACAATTGGTACCGATTAAAGTGCGACTGAATGAGATTAAAAAAATCGATGCTGATTTTAATAAATTTAAAGCAGAAGATGAAAAAGATAAAATGTCACATAACATGGCTTCTGAACAATATGATGCCTTGCGACTCAGGGTGAAGGAGCTATATGAGGGAAGTGATGCAGAATTGAGTGAGGAAATTGCCTCTTATGGTAGTACTCTTCAACAGAAGAATCGTAAAATTTCAACGATTGAGAATGAGATTAAGGATTTGTTGAAGAAGGAGCAAAATTTATCTAAAATTCTGGGTGATCATAGGGTATTAATGGGAACTCTTCGACAGCAAATGAATGATCAGGAGAAGAAGATAGAAAAGAGAAATGAGGTGTTGAATGCAACATTGTCAATGTGGAAACTTGATCCTCCAGAGAGCTTTGAATCTGAGGATGAGATACAGAGTGCCATCGAAACCATTGAATCAAAGACACAAGAATTCAGCAAGTTGATAAACACAAATATAATGAAGCAAAATCAGCAGGAGAATCTCCTTGAAAAGACGGTCGATGCTGCACGTGATGAACGATCAAAAATTAATTCTGATTTGCAGAGAAGTGAGGATGAGGCAGAGGAGGTTAGAAATTCAATCTACAATAGTCGATTGAAAATTAGCCAGGCTGATGATTCCGCTAAACGACTTGATGCTGTTGACGCAAAACTCGTGCAAATGGACAGAGAGATTAAAGAAATTAATGAATTGATCAATTCTGAGGAATTGGAAGAAAAAATCATCAATGAGATGGAAAAATGTGAACAAATTGAAGCAGAGTATTCAAAATTGGATGAGGAGATGACACTGGTACAAAATCAAAGTGCATTAAACCTAAAAATGGAGTCATTGAAATCAAATGCCCTGGCAAAGAATAAAGATATTGATCAATTGAGAAGGAAACATGAAGAACATATAAAAAAATTACTCAAGGAAGATCGAGTACCAGAGTATAACCTCAAGGAATCTGTTGAGAAGGCTCAGAGAATTTTGTCTGAGAGACTAGAGAAATTGTCTCAAGAAATTAAAACAAAAGAATATGAATTGATGTCAGTGGAGGCAACTCTGTCTCATTCTAAACAAGAATTGAACACTAAAATCAGCAACAATGAGTACGAGAAGGAGAAGATCAAGGCTCACTGCGAGGATTATCAAAAATATGAAGAGGTTCTGCTGGATCAACAAACGAAGCTAAAAGAAGTTCAAGACAAAAGAGGAATGATTGCTTATCAAGGCTCAGCCTACAATACTTACATCAAAGAATTGAGTAAAAATTCCTGTTGTGCTCTGTGTGAAAGGCACTTTGACTCGAATTCAGATGCTCAGAAGCTTTTAAAAAAATTAAAGAAAGGTATTGCAGATCATCCAGAGCTCCTGAGCCAGTGTGACCGAGAATTGAGTGTTGAACAAGAGAAGTATGACATGTTGCTATCGATAAAATCCGTAGTAGAAGCCATAACAAAATTCGAAAAAGTTGATAAAGCCCAGATGATAAGAATGATTAAACAAAAAGGACAAGAGGCTGAAGAGCTAAAGAAGAAAATTTCACAGTTGAAAGAATCAAAACTCGAGCCTGAGAGAAGAATTGAAATAGTCAAAGCCATGATTCCAGATTTGACAGTTTGGGATCGCTACTCTCAGGATCTCCTCCAAATTGATCTTGCTATTGAAGAACTTCAGGAAGAAATGTCTGCTCGAGGAATAACCAGTAACAAAACAATAGATCAGATTAAAATAGAGAAAGAGAGCTCGAAGAAATATCTAAAAGAGACTCGTGATACAATCAGTGACTTGAGATCTACCCTCGATGGCAGAAAAGAGCAACTTCGCAGAGCTACAGAAAAAAGAACCAAGTGCCTTGAGGAACAGCTACGCATTCACAATGAAACTCAACAGCTACGAAAACTTAAAGATGATCTCAAAGACTTGACGACTAAAGAAATTACACTCAGATCATCGATTCAAACCTTACGCCAACAACTAATGACTGCTGAAGAGAAACGTGCCCAGGCAATTAAAAATCTCGACGAGTTAAAATGTAAGAATCGAGCAGAACAGGAGAATAACAGAAAACAGATGAAGGAATATGAAAAACAATTGGACACTCTCAATTCCCTCCAAGCTGAAATTATACGTTTCTCATCTCGAAATGTAAAGAAACAGTTGGAAAATCTCGAATTGGAAGTGAAACAACATCAACGAACCTGTGAAGAGAAACAGCAAGAGAGATCTAAGAAAGAAAATGAGTTGATCCAGATAAAAGAAGATATTTCCTGTCATGAGACGAAAAAGAGAAACCTCACAGACAATGTCGAGCTCCGCAAGTACCAAAAAACAATTAAACAACTCGAAGAGGCTCGTAAACAACGAAAAATTAAATTCAATCGTCTCAACTACGATGCAATTATCAGAGAGCAATCAGAGTTGCTCGGCCAACTCCAGACAGCTGAGGGAGAGATAAATAAAATCTCTGGAATTATGGGAGAGATCGAAATCAATATCGATCAGTTAACTCAGGAATTGGATGCCAAAGCGTATAAGTCAGCTCGCACTGACTATCGTGCCAAGTGTTTCGAGGTTCTTGTGACTAAACAAGCGATTAGGGATGTCATGCATTATGCAAAAGTCTTGGATTTGGCAACAGTAGAATTCCATGAAGAGAGACTCAACAAAATTAATACAGCCATGAGGAAATTGTGGAAATTGATTTATTCAGGGAATGACACAAAGTCAATTCAAATTAGAGCTGAGGCGGCTGGGACTGTTGGAATCTCTGAAAGGAGGCAATTTAATTATAAATTGGTGCAAGTTAAGCATGGAATTGAGATGGATATGAGAGGACGCTGCAGTGCTGGACAGAGAATTCTTGCTTCCATAATTCTTCGATTAGCATTGGCTGAAACACTTTCACAAGACTGTGGTATACTTGCTCTCGATGAGCCCACGACTAATTTAGATTCAGTCAATTCAAAAAAACTTGCTGATGCTCTGTACAAATATGTGACATGGAGGGCAAGATATGAGAAGAACTTTCAACTGATTGTTATCACTCACGATGAAAACTTTATCGCGCATCTGAGTGAGTTGAATCCTCGACAGTCGGTTCAGGAGCTCTATAGGCGGGATAATGGCTTTACACATGTCAGGAGATCTGTAATGAATGGTTATGAGGACGCTGATGATAATTCCGAGCAGATTGAGGTTGAAAATGAGCCTGAGACTCAGCAAACTTCTTCCAGGAAGAGAAAACATACTGGCGATGGGCCCTCAAATAAGCATGCCAGACCTTATAACTTCGATATGGACCTCGAGTGAGAAATTTTGTCATTCATTCTATTTATCTGAAAATTCATATTATTGTAATAATGAGATTTTGAAGTCAAGTTTGAAAATGCAATGTCTCAGGTATTTAATGTTGATGATTCAAAAATAGTCCATATCTTCGCCATTCTTTGTTTACCTTAAAAATTGAAGAATTCTTATTTTTTATTTTTTCATATAAACTTTCCATTGTTCTATTTTTTCATGTTTCGTGTAAAATATAAATAAATATCTTTGTAATAGTATTTTGTATTTTTTTTTATTCATGTATTTTTATTTTTAATTATCATTCAAGTCGTTTAGAACTGAATGCAAAAAATAGAAATTCGGTTATTGTAATTTTTATATTTGAATTTCAACGCCAAGCCGGTAACCAAGCACTTCCGCTTGTGTGCCGTCTCATATCCTAACCTCTTCTCAAAAAAACCACTTGCCCTCACCACGAAACGCACAAAACGTACAGCAATTTATAACGGGCATTTTTAACTGTGGTGTTGCTGTTGAAAAATTATTTTTCTATTTTTTTTTAATCATTTTTATTTCATCAAAAATTTGAAAGAAAAAACACTTTAATTGCTCAATCATCAGACGAGTGTTCATTCGAGTATAAAAGTGTAGTGTTTGTCCAAAAATTTTCTCAAATAATGGAAAAAATATCTGTATGTAGTCTCGTATATTCTTGACTACTCTCGTAAAATTCCAATAACTGCTGTTTTTTTTCTAATTAATAAAAGTAAAATCAATGAATTGAACACAAAATGTTGGTGCGTTCTCCTTAGAAAAATTCTGAAAAATTCAACTCCATAAACAACAAGTCGGTGAGTAACCAGATATAATAATAATAAAGCCTATCGTATATCTGAAAGTAGAAAAAAAACATGATGTCACGGACCTTCGCATTTTGATTAAAACCTCATAACGAATATTTGGCCTGCTGAGGATACTTGACCATCAGATTATAATGTGTAAATACAAGGCTTAGAGAACACACACTTTTGGTCAGGTTAACTCAGCACTGTAAACAATCATAGGCTTTCAAATATTATTGATTTTTCATCACACTAATTTTATTCGTAAATTTATTTGACCATTTACATTATTTCCTCTCTGTCAGGATTACCACAAAAAAAAAACAAATTAATTTAAATATCAATATTTTTTAAAAATAATTCACTCACAATTTGAGCAAACTATTATAATATAGATTAATTAGACTAATAATGATGGTAGATAAATTCAATTAATTGACTTACTCAAAGAAATTATCTTTCAGAGGAGAAATGTATGACAGACGATAGCACAAATATCTTGCCAAAATGTCAAACAGAAGAGACAAAGCAGCTGCAGGTTTTGTAAGTACAATGAATCCTTTAAATTTCATTTCGATACTGGAAATAAATAAACAATAAATTGATGAGCAATTTGGATAGTACACCACAGTAACACAGGTACCCCTTGTCCATTGCCGGTATAACGGTACATTTTAGAACGCCTTTGGGCTTACCAGAGTACACTGTACAATATTGGCGTGTAATATCTTCGTCCTGGAAGTGCGGTCTTTACCTTCTCCATGTATCCGTGACCCTCTTTATTCGAAAAATCATCTACACGCTTGCAATCATTATCTCTTCGCCCCAATTCCTCTACAACGAAGACATCATTTTTTTAAATTCATATTCCCTATTTTGTTTAATTAAACTGCATTCTTTCATTCTCTCTCTTGATCTCTAAAATGTTTCATTTCGTGCCTGCATTCTCTGTAATTCAAAGGACAAAAGTAATGCGAAACTTTTGTGAGCAAAAGTGGGAAAATGATAATACGTGGACTGATAAGATAATGGTAAAGGAATTGTTCCCGTGAAAAACATTAGAATATTCATTATTTTACATGGCGAAAAATTCTGAGAGAATTGTTCAAGCATGAGATAAAAATGATAATGATCCAATTTACAGAGTATTTAATCAATTTTTAAATGCGCAAAGTAATCGGTCTGTAGAATTCCTCCATTCATAATTGAACGATTGAACTCGATAGATACGCATGGAGCCACCTGTTTGAACTGCACCAAACGAATCCACTTGCGGCACAACTGAATCTCCGTACCCCACCTCTCTTACAACGTGAGTGTGTAACATGTGATGAATACGTGCCCAGACCAGTTTTAGAATTTTTTTACTGAGTGCATAGAAAACATTGGAGACATTGAAACACGAGTTGACCATCATTCCATTTAGTGTTAACATCGTAATCGCTTTTTCCGGTTGAGAAAAGAGGACACTTATATCATGTCAATTCAAAGGCGGAAGAGTTGGTACAAAACAACTGAAAAAGTGAGTGAAAATATTGTATTTTGAAGAATCGTAAAAATAATCCCCCTCGACATTGTTTTTTTTTTTTTAAATGTCATCTACCATGTGTGAAAATAAAACATTTGGCATTGGTATCGCCCTGACGTCATCATCAGTATTGTCCTCGTACTAACATTTTTTTTTTTGGCAAAGAACAAGTCGTTTGCAAAAAAAAAAAATTCATTTCCTCTTCCCTCAAACCGGTATTTAGAACTTTGTTGTTAAATTCCAGAACCATGACTGCACATTTTTCATAATAAAGTTATTGTTATTGAAAAACAATATTTCGGAAATAATTAGCATCCGGATTTTAAACGTTGAAAAAAAAAAAAAAATTGAGGAATTTCTTGGGTAATAATAAATAATTTCGCAATTCTTTCACATATTTCCGATTCGAATGATTTTTAATAATTTAATCCCGACAATCGAATAACGATCTTAAATACGTTTTATCCATCATGTAGGTATCTAGTATCTGGATCAAGTGTAAATTGATACCCAAGTTGATTGCTTTTATATCACACTCACTGTGATGATAAAAAGGTGTTATTATACCCAATACCAGTGGATAAAAGTGGCTAAAGTGATCTAGTAGAGAGAGTTGAAAAAAATGGGGAAATAGAGGAGAGAAATGAGAGCATGGTAAACTTTCTGACGTGCTTCGGAGGCGTGTACTCAGTCACAATGACGCCAGCTTCCAGGATTACCTCATCGACCTTTATGCCACGATGTGACTCCTCTCATTGCTTACCCGCAAAATTCAGCATCCTTTTATACATCTTTCACTTTTCATTTAACCATTGAATAAACTAGTCCATACTAATTTCCAGCAACCAAACACCATTTCTACTACCTGATAGAACAATTGTCGTCATTTTCACTTTCTCTGAATGATCAATTGCATGAATAAACCAAAACAATGCATGTTACTCAATTATTCCCCATTTAAATATATTATAATATAACTCTAATCATTGAATAACCAATTGAATTATTTGTTTTCCCCTGGAATTTTTTACCCGGTAATATCACAGGTTAATACATAAAATTCCAGACTCGAAACTCGTTTCCTTGATAATAACGTACCGAGATGAAAAGCGGTCTCTCGTGCTAAAGAAAAAAACAACAACAACCGTAAATTAAAAAAGAAATTTTTCATTTTTATTTTCTCAATGACCGTTATGTTAATCTTCAGTTAAACCCGTTAATATTTATTCCATATCGTCTTGCCGAGGCATCAAAGCCCCCATCCTAGTGTTTAAAATTCCACATAAAAATCGAAAGAGTGTATTAATATTGCCTCGTACATTGACACTATTATCTCTCCAATTGTTTGTACATTTAACATCATTTGCGTTCTTACAACTCTTGGTGTCATTCATTATTTTTATTAAATTTCGCATTGGAACACCTACGCTCCGGTGATGTTGATGGTAGAAGAGAGGGAGAAAGCGAGTTGGCAAGTATTGAGTCTGGTTGGAAGTAACAAACCAGTCTCGATCGGTCCACTCTTCTAAGCGGAACTGACCTCGCTATCATCTAGAAATCTTTATCGTTCTCTTCCGTTTACTCTTGCATTGTTTCAACAAGACAACACCTCTCACAGTTTCCACAGTTTTTTGAATAGAATGATATCCTCAGTACGAGAAATTTTATGTTTCTATGGATTGAGTTTCATGGTTTTTTTTTTTTATGTACAATACAAGTGATTTAAAGTGATAATAATAGTCATGACATGCATGTGTCATTTTGTTATTGACTGATAGCATCGAATGGTTTTTAATGATCTTAGGAGAATTAAAAAAAAAATATATATAAATGTGTGTTAATGATGGATGTATATCGTGACAATTGGATTAATCTGACAAGATGAGTTTTTTAATTGTATTAACGTGTTGTGATGCTACTTTCAATTTATTCAGTCTCTCAATTTATTTGGAATAAAAATGATCACAGAATGGGTGAGCTCAATAGCTTATGATTATTCTAATAAAATTTTAATTTATAGGTGACCCTTGATTATCATTGACATTGATAGTAAATTAATGCAGACGATTATTCAATTGACCCTAACAGTTTCGTTGAATAAAGCTAAATCTTGACATCATGTGTTTATTTCAGGAGCTTTGTCACTTAATTGAACTGTTTAATTTTATCAATTACGTTTTAATGAGATGTTACGAGTGTGCGGTATGAAGAGAAAAGGCACAAGGACACCTGAATCACACGGCATTTCTCTCAATGCCGTGGCATATAAATTTTAAGAATATTCATCATTAAATTTCCTTCGATCATGCATTCATACACGCCTGTATGAAGCCATTAACTTGATAAATAGAGTAGTATACATTGGAAACCTAGACCCATTGTATTCCCGATAAGTCCAGTGCCGGTCCTGTATGCAACATGAATCACTAATCAATAATTATGAAAATGCTCACTTGTTGTTGCGGCAGAACTATAGCTTGACGGTTTTTTTTTTTTTTCTTTTTCTTCACCAACAATTGACACTGCATTCCAATCTTTCGAGGCCTAGAGTCAACTTCGTTCTTTTCCGCAATAAATTTGAAATTTTAAAAATGTTAAACTAAAGTTAATTTATCCATTTATTCTTCTTTGTCGTGAGCAGATTTTTTATTTTGTAGAAAGATTCACCGTAAAAAGTGTGAAATTGAATGTTTTATTTGGGATTATGAGGTGTACACCCAATATATCTGTGAGGAATTTATTTGGGGTGTGTTACTTATTGATGGATAAATTAGAAATCCTTGTGCAGATCATTTGTGTGACAAAAGAAGTGCAAGGGTGGAAGTTATTGTATTCTAAACGTTCCGAGAAATTTTACAATTGCTCAATCAAGATCTTGAGTGATCTTTTTTAAATAAAAAGTGTTTGCACAATCGATAGTTATATGATGTAGATTTATTTTTTTAAAGAATAGATTAAAGTGGAATAATTAATTTTTTTATATAATTACAGCTGGACACATGGTTCGGACGACCAAAGAAATCTGGTCGTGGGGGTGGGGTCAGAAGTGGCACTGGCTTCAATACAGTCCCTCGGCCAAATTCCGGTGATGATTTTGATGAGATTGAACAGCAGCGATCGATTATCGAGAGAATGGATGAGGAAACAGTTAATGAGAAGTTTGAGAAAATGCTGGTAATGAATATTATAAATATACCTTGATTATTTTTCATTATGTGGTAATGTTGTTGACGAATGGCATCATATAATCGGCCTTGAGATATTAGAACAATATATTTTCACTATTTTAATGGGTTGTTTGGCTCCGTTTTATAAATAAAAGTCGAGGTCATTCGAAAATATAAAAAAAACAAAAATAAAAGTCAGTAGTGGAGTGGTATGAGAAATGATTCGCTGCTAAATAATGTTTTGTCACTCATTATTAAAAACAACAAGTGATTAATTGAGTTTTCTACAATTTCCAGGCCAATATGAATTTAACAGAGGAGAAGAAAGAGCCTCTGAGACAGCAGCCAGATGCCAAGAAAAAAGAAATGCTTGTTCTCCATTACAAAGGCAGTATTCAAGAAAATCGCTCAAAATTTGACAGACCAGCTGATTATATACAGTACTTGGCCCAGCCTGATTTGAGTGTCAATAAAATATACAATTGCATTGAATCACTGAGAATTGCTCTCACTAATAATCCACTAAGTTGGGTCCAGGAATTTGGTACAAAAGGATTGAAGCAAGTGTTGGCAACACTCAACGAGTGTTACAGAAAGTGAGTGTTTATTATGAGTTTGTTTTACATAATATCATCGATGTCTCTCTAATTCACACCCACTAACTCTAATGATAATTATTTTTGATCTATTTAATGCATTCTCAAGTGCTTCTATCCATCATGATAGGTAAATAATTAAATATCATTCATTTATTTTCCCAATGAATTTTATACTTTGAGGATCTTATTGAATTTTACGGATATTGATTTTAATCAATTGAGTATATTAATACAAACTATGAAACATTCCATTCATATGACAGGAAGCTAGATAGTAAAAGAAGTGACATAATTTCCTCGAAAGAGTGAAATGATCTCATCTAATAACTACGGCAAGTCCACAACACTATCTCGAAAAATGACTCTTTTACTCTTTTATTTCTGTGGAAAAACCTCTTATGAATTTATTGTGAATTTATTCTGACACATTTGTATTGATTTTCAGTGACAATCGTTACGAACGAATACAGTACGAATGCATAAGATGTCTGAAGGCGATAATGAACAATACAGGAGGAATGAAGGAGATGCTCGCCCACCATGAAGCATTAACAATTGTAGCCCGTTCCCTTGAGCCCAGTAAACCATCAGTGATGTATGAGGCAGTGAAAGTCCTGGGTGCAGTATGCCTGATATCCAGTGATAGTCACAAAAAAGTTCTCGATGCAATAACGATGAATGGAGAGTTCAAGGGACGCGAGAGATTTCTTCCAATTGTCCAGGGTTTAATGAATAAGCAGAACGAAAATTTGAGAGTAGTATGCCTACACCTAATAAATTCCATAATATCGTCAGCCGAGGATTTGGACTTTCGATTGCACCTTCGAAATGAAATTATGAGAATTGGATTGGCGGATATATTGGAAACACTGGAGAGAGATGAGTCTGAAGATCTATCAACACATTTAAAAATCTTCAATGATCACAAGGAGGAGGATTACGAGGAATTTGTTCAAAGATTTGATCATGTGAGACTGGAGCTGGACGATGTTAATGATTGCTTTGAGGTGGTAAAGAATATGGTTATGGATACAATGGCAGAGCCTTACTTTCTCTCTATTCTTCAGCACTTGCTCTTCATCAGGGATGATGCTCTAGTTAGGCCAGCTTACTACAAACTCATTGAAGAATGTGTCTCTCAAATAGTCCTTCATCGTTCTGGCTGTGATCCAGATTTTTCAGCAACAAAACGCTTCCAAATTGACGTACAACCTTTAATTGATACTTTAGTTGAAAAATCAAGAGCTGATGAGGAAAGGAGATTAGTCGAAATGTCCCAGAAGTTAGAAGAGGCGATATCCAGTAAACAGGAGGCAGAAGCCAAACTTCAGCACGCTGAGAATAAAATCAGAGAGTTGGAGTCTGGTGGTGTAAGGATCCCCACAAAATTGGGAGGTCCGACACCACCTCCAATGCCAGGTATGGGTGGTCCACCTCCTCCACCAATGCCAAATATGGTAGGCCCTCCACCACCTCCGATGCCAGTTATGGGTGTACCACCACCTCCCCCCATGCTAGGAATGGGAGGTCCTCCACCTCCACCTATGCCAGGCATGGCTGGACCACCACCTCCTCCAATACCTGGTGGAATGGCTCCTCCACCACCTCCTCTTGGTATTATTAGATCACCTATTGCAGGTGCTGTTCAAGTACTGCCACATGGTCTCAAACCTAAGAAAAAGTGGGAAGTTGATGGACCTCTGAAGAGAGCCAACTGGAAGGCAATTTTGCCTCAAAAATTGAGTGAAAAATCATTTTGGGTTAAAGTTCAAGAGGATAAATTGGCCAGTCCCGATATTTTAAATGGTTTAGCACAGAGATTTTCATCAAAACCTGCTAGCAGGAAGATTGACGATGTTGTGGATAAATCTGCTACAAATAAAAAAGTCAAAGACCTCAAAGTTCTTGATGGAAAGGCTGCACAGAATATTTTAATTCTCTTGGGCGGTACACTGAAGCACATGTCTTTCGAGGAAGTTAAGAGTTGCCTGTTGAGATGTGAGGGTCCAGTGATCTCGGACAATGTACTCCAGGGCCTTATCCAGTATTTACCACCTCCCGATCAACTGACCAAGCTACAGGTGTTCAAGGATCAGTATGAGGATCTAACCGAGGCGGAACAATTTTGTGTGACGGTTGCATCTATTAAGAGACTAATGCCTAGGCTCAGATCGTTAAGTTTCAAGCTCAGATATGAGGAAGTCGTTCAGGACATTAAGCCAGACATTGTTGCGGGCACTGCTGCCTGTGAAGAAGTTAAAAGTAGTAAAAAATTTGCAAAAATTCTCGAGCTCATTTTATTACTTGGAAATTACATGAATTCAGGGTCAAAAAATGGTGGTGCATTTGGCTTTGAAATTAGTTTTCTTACTAAATTAACTAGCACAAAGGATGTCGAGAATAAACAGACATTGATGCATTATCTGGTAGACACTATTGAGAGTAAGTTTCCCGAGTGTTTGAGCTTTGCTGAGGAGTTGTTACATGTGGACAGGGCTAGTAGAGTTTCTATGGAGAATATACAACGGACATTGAGACAAATGGAAACTAATATTAAGAATTTAGAGCAGGATTTAGGCAATTCAAAAATTCCACAGAATGAACAGGACTTTTTCATTGATACCATGTCACCATTTGCTAAAAAAGCCAGAGAGTCATTTGAAGTTATGCAGAGTATGTACAAAAATATGGAGACACTCTACACAGATATTGCTGACTTTTTTGCTTTTGATAAGCAGAAATATACGATTGAAGAATTCTTTGGGGATATCAAAAAGTTCAAGGATGATTTTATGGTAAAAATTCAACAATTTTCATTACTATACATATATTTTTTGTAGCTCTCATTTTACTAATTTCTTGAGAATTCAAAGATAAGTATTTACTAAAAACTCTGTTCAATTATATTTTTAGCAAGCACAAAAAGAAATAATAAAACTGCGTGAGGGTGAGGAGAAACAGAGAAGGGCGCGTGAGGCACGTGAGAAAGCTGAATTAGAGCGTGCAGCACGTGCTGCACGTAAACGTGCACTCGTTGATATGAATGCCCATGAGACACAAGAAGGAGTTATGGATAGTCTTATGGAAGCATTGCAAACAGGCTCAGCATTCAGTCGTCCTGATCAACGAAGAAAACGTCAAACTCGAGCCGCTGGTGGTAAGTGCAAGCTCATCAGGACTAAAGATGCTACTAGAATACTAAGATGGAATACAAATGATCAACTAAAGCTCTTCGATGGTAAACTGGCAAATTCAACACCGCTTCTTAATCCAAACACTGCGATTAACGTAGAATTGGAGAATTTAGTGTCACCAGTGGGTCCTCTGCCTTTTCTATCCACTGCCTTTATCTCCTCCTGTAATACTCCCCAAGATAATCAATCTCTCCTCAAAGATAATTTATTAGCTGCTGTTATGAATGCTCCTAAACATGAAAATTCCATAACTAGAGTCTCTTCATTCCAAAAATTACGCCATAAACCCAAAGAAAGTCCTAATTACATACCAATCGATATTGCTCTCAAGTCTCCACTATTCGGTAAAACACCTCACCGTGCAGTTTCCACAAAAGTACAAAAAAATATTGGAAAAATTAATAGAACCGACAGTTGTGATTCCAATAATATTAATGTTAAATCCAAAGTCTCTCCAAAATGTAGAAATTCCAATGCTACCTTGAAAGAAAAAATGTCAAAAATGTTTCACTTAACAATTCCCTATGACTCTGTAATTGGAGAATTGAAGAGGAAGCCTAGTGAGAGGCTGTCTACACCAAATAAAACACCGTGCAATATGCCTATTATAGTTGTAAATAAGCCGTTATTGTGCAAAGAAACTCTGCTCAGTGATGCTAGGAAGGGGACGCCTATTAGAGAGCGCAGAATTCTCGTTGGTAAACGTAGGAAGAGGAACAATATGGTGAGGAGAGCTATTGTGCAGAGGAAAATGCAGGGTAGAAAGAAAAGAGGAAGAAGTCTGAGTGATTATCTTGGCAGTCCACCGACTATGAACTCGTCAATGCCAGACCTTGTGTTTCCCTCTACACCTAGAAATATTGTTGAGGTCAATAACCCGTCATTTATTTCTATGTCTTCAGAGAGTGCGAGATCCACAATCCAGCGAAAAAGTAGTGGATTACTGCCTAGAATGAGAAATTTTCATGATATCAGTCAAATTCATGATGAAAATCAAAATAGTATTGTTATTAAAGACAGTGATGATTCAGTTTTTACTTCAGCTGAGGGAACACCTAGGAAACATGATATTACATCATCTGTGGAGGGTGTCTTGAGTCCTGGTGGTATCAGTGGAATATATCAATTGACTAATATCAACAGTCCTTATTATTCAGCAAAATCTTTCAGCGGTATCAGTGAAATTTATCCTGCTACACCGAGTAGAGTTGATTTGCAAAAAAATCTTGTTAACTCACCAATATTTGATAGTTTTCATAAATCTGCTGTTTTGACGATCAATGAAAAGAGAAAGTGGAGATTTTGGCGTAGTCCCCAATCTGCTGATGACACTGTGATTACATTGAAATATAATAAATTCAGATCTAGTGATAGTGATCTTGTTACTAGAATGAAAGGATATGTCAATAAGTTTAAAAGCCCTACGCGGGACTAATATGCTTTGTTTTTTTTTTTTTTTTATTACTTTTTATTGATATTGATAATTTTTTGTGCCATTTATTGTAACATGCACCTGTGATTTTAATCTTTAACTGTAGAATTTTTTTCTGATGATTGAGTAAAGGGTAAATAATTCGCGAATTATAAATATGTAAAATTGTGATTTTCAATATTTTTATTTTTTATTTTTTTTTATTTTGTACTCAATTATGATTTTTGTATAGAAAAATCTTATTAAATGCATAATGATTTTCGAAGAATACTCGAGGTATTTTTGATTCCTTGCTTATTGATCATATTTTGGATACTCTAGAGATAAGGAAGAATCAAAATTATGATTATAGATTTGGAGTATTATTATTGTGAACGGAGTATGTGATTAAATTTGATTTGTTCTTTCTCAATCGGTAGTACAGCAATGTGAGGAATATCTCTTTTCGATGTTTGTTTTCCTCAATTCAATAATAATAATAATAATAATAATAATAATAGCTCAAGGTGTTGCGAATTTTAGATTTGACGAGTTTTTGTTGTAATCGATTGTTCCTCAAGCAAATAAATAAGTGATTGATCGAATTAATTTTCTTTTTCTAGCGGAAAGACGTGCCCAACTCAATCGAAGTAGATCGCGGACTGGTCTCGTTGGTACAGGACTCCTCGGGAGAGAATTATCCACGTAAGATAATTACAAGTAAAATGGGAGATCCAATAGTTGTGCAGTCATTTAAATAATTCATTCTTTTAAAGGGAGCTATTGAGTTCAGCGTAATAGTGAATTGAAGAGGAGTACTGTGTCTCCGTCCTACAATATTCATGCTGTGATGATTTTAATACTTCAGAGAACGTGCAAATCGATGTCAAATGCTATAAACCACAACCAGAAGACCTAACATTAGGCAAAATGATATCATGTCTTCCTCACTTGTGTTTCTTAATTGTTAAAGAGATACAATTAACGTTTAAAATTCATTTAAACGCAGTGATTATTCGTAAGCACAAGTTGCCTTAAGTATTCTGGTAATATTTTTGTGTAAAATTTATTTTTCACATTGTACATTGAAGAGAAATGTAAATTTTTTTTTTATTGTCAACAATTTTTATACGTAAAAGATATTTCCACTGATTTTTGTTGAATGAAAACAAATTTGTTCGTTTAGGTTTTTATAATACTATGATTGTGCACAAGATAATGCCAGATTTGAGAATATCAAACTTGAAACGCTCACAATTTTGTAATACTATTTGCAGTTTTATGCGAAACAATGTAAATAATTGCAATTTATATGAATATAATGAGAAATACAAAATAGTCATAATTGTGCATTTAACGGAAAGTACGTCAATAAAAATGTCAGGAAAAATTATATTTAATTAAATTTTTTGAGGTAAAAAATTTGCAAAATTTTCCATTTTTGTTACATTGAATCTCAGTTGAATTATTTTTTTGAGTAATTCAATCAACAATAATTGTTATGCAACTAGTAACAGTTCTCTGTATATTGTGAATATTATGACTTCACACTTTACTTGATTATAAATTCGATTATTTATAAAAAATACCCTCGTGTATTTATTAATTATTATTCCCTCCTTAATTACAATTAAAAATTTCAAAAATTCCCGCGAGATAATGGAGATTCACCTTCACAATTCTGCTAAAACCGTAACCTCAAAATAATTTGACATTAAAATGTCATGACTCGAGAATTCATTGAAAAATCTTCCAATTATTTCAGCAATAGTTACTAAAAATAGGTGAGTATTCCCTTTCGAAATGATCCTTATAAATTTCCAGTTTTAACAAAAATGACATGTAAATCTTGCAAGTGCTATCAAAACAGCAACTACAAAAATTATCCCAAAAGTATGGACATCATTCTCACGACCTCAATCTCAAAATTATCAAACGGTAAACACCATAATCAATACAAAAATTGGCAAATCTCAGTCTCAATTTCACTATTATGTATTCAAATAATCAAAACATTGAAAAAATCTTGTTGAAATTGCAGTGACCAATTCAATCACTCTGCACCTCATGTAATGGCAGAGAGACAACCTGAGAATGACCAGAAGACGATCATTGACCTGTCTGAGGAGAATCTCTTCGAACTGCGTTGTCTGATCAAAGCCTCAGGCATAATACACAGTGCAAGATGTGAAATTGGTCGTCGTCAACTCCTGGCCTTCACTACTAGACGTACAGATGTAGGAATTTACTACCACTCGGACATCCATAATCTTCCAGTGATCAAGAGAATCCCATGGTACAGTGCACCAAATCGTGCAATCTCCTCCCTATGTTTCGATCCCACTGGCTCTTGGCTATTGGCAGCGAGTACAGATGGATCTCTGTATATAATTCCAGCTCTAGCTTTGATTGACGACAGTCAGGTTGTTGATCACAAGTGGTCCACCAAGGACGTCACTCCAATTTCAATTATCGATCTTCAGTCTTCATATTCAAGGCCCACTGCCCTCACCTGGTGGCAGGGGGTCACACAATCGAGTCACATTGGTGTAATTGGTACAGAGGAAGGAGAAGTTGTTTTCATAAATCTTGAGAATGGCCAGTGGATCGGCTCGACACATGTTAGAGGTTCTGTAGCGAGTTTGGATATTTGTCAGGACAATAGTCTTGAAATTGTATCCCTTCTCATCACTAATAGAACTCGTCAGCAATGGCGATTGGTCCTGGAACAGAGGACCAATGGTTGTATATTTTTTATCCACAAAAACTCACCATTTCAATCGAAAACACCTGAACACATTGAAGAAACCAAGAGTTTTCCCACTAGGTCTCGTCTTCAAGGACTGAAACAATTATCCGTTGAAAAATTAGCTTCATTAAAACAGAAACTGGCAGAATCTCGAAACAAAAACACCAACACTTCTGTCTTTCGACAGGATAGTGGTAGCAGCAGTGGTACTGAGGATTTAGACACTTTGTCTTTTGGAAGAAAAGACGCACTCGTCAGCCCAGAATTATTGTCAGAAGACACTTACTTATCTCCCCAGTACACGAGGCAAGGTCAGCATTTGTATACAGCTTACTGTGAGGCTACAAATGATATTACGATCCACGGAACTGATGTCTCTGTCGTTCCTCTCCACATGTATAAAATGCCTGAGATTTGTACTGATATTCTCCTAACTCAAAGATTATTCTTCACTACTGGTCCACAAAGAACAACTTTGTGGATGATTTCCTGCCTTCTGTCTGAAGTTCGAATAAATAATTCCGAAAATTCTCACTTTAATCCTGAATCCGTTGTAGCTAGATTTGAATTTGACGATAGAAGGGAAGTTATAAATCACATCTTCAGGGCTTCAGACCACAAATCATCTCCTGAAAATCTTGAAAATAATAAAGAGGAAAATAAAAAGATATTGCCTTCTAAAATCGATGATCTTAATGTCGAAGTACCAACAGTGGATACTTGTATTGTTGTAACAAATTGTGGAATTTACAAAATTGTCCTGAGAAGGCCTCTGCTAACAGTGTTTATCGAACTGGCACTGAAGAATAACAAGAGAAATATAGAAAAAGCTGCAAGGCTCGGTCTAGTATTTGGTATTAATGTTCCTCAATTATTCGAGTGTGCTGGAGACATTCATTTGGCTAACAAGAGGTTTACAGAGGCAGCTGCACTTTATAAATTATCAAGGTGCAGATTATTGAAGGGGGTATTGAAGACAGCAGCAACTGGACATACTGAGAAGCTTTTAGGATGTCTTGGCCACTGTTTGACCCCTCCTGCAGTGACTGAACTAACAACAACAACTAGAATTCATCTGTCAAATCTAACAGTGTTTGCTTTCAGTGAATTGGTCCTTCGAGCAATTCCCAATGAGGCAAATGCAATATACAAAGATTTTCTCATGTTTTTATCAAAGAATAGTTATTACGATGAACGTTGGGTTGTTGACGTAGTCGGTCAAACCTGTCTCTGGAAGGTACTCCATCATCTTGCCACTCGAAGAGGCCTCTACACTCAAGTTCTTGATGTTCTTATAAAAACAGTACAAGCCTATCCTCCATCATTAACAAGCCCCTTGAACAGTAAATATGGATTAATGATCTGCATAAGTGAAGCCAGTCTTCTCCAATCAATCCTATCAACTCCTGCTCTAGCTAGAAATCACATATCCTTTGTCTTGTCAAACCTATCAGAATTTCAAGTATTTGTACTGCAACGACTAGTTACCTTGTATGATCCAACAAGTCCAATTTTTCGACCATTGTTGGTCAAATACAGGGCGAGAAGAAGGACAACATCTTATAGTTCACAATCTAGTCAGTGTGACTCTCTAGACTCGTCAGATATTCTTGATGAAACTGGGTCATTAGTTGAGGAATTTATTGAAACATTTTTGTATATTTTATTAACACTAATCAGCAAGAGAACACCAGTTTTAAAGCACAATTCATCACTGGTATCCAAGGTCAATCATCCGGGTATTGAAAAACGTCATAATGTAGTGACAAATGTTAATTTCAAGAGAAGATTGTTGAGTGCTGGTTATGGACACGTGGCTTTAATCAGAAATGGAAATGTCTACACTTGGGGAACAAATTTATATGGATGTCTGGGTACGGGGCCATCAATATCGAGGTATGGAACACCCCAAGCTATTACTTTTTTCAAAACAATGGAGATGGAGGTTCTGAGTGTGTCCTGTGGACGTAATCACACTCTAGCAGTCACCAACAATGGAATTTACGCCTGGGGAGGTAGTCAGTATGGACAATTGGGCCTTGGTAGGGTCCTTCAGTGTCCAAGCCCAGAATTAATCACTTCACTGGCTCAAGAGGTAATTGTTGATGCTGTAGCAGGTCAGTATCACTCGGTTGCACTGACTATGGATGGAAGAGTCTTTACATGGGGCTGGGGTGTGCATGGACAGCTTGGGCATGGCAACACAAATGGAAAGAACCTTCCAACACTCATTGAAAGTCTTCTTGGTATTGTCATTAGGACAATCACTGCTGGACACGCCCACACTCTAGTTCTCTCTGGCGATGGTATTGTCTATGCTTTTGGTTGCAACATTTTCGGACAATTGGGAACTGGAAATTCAACTAAATCATCACTACCAATCAGAGTGTCACTTTTACCAGATCCAATTGCTGATATTGCCACATCATACTTCCATAATTTAGCTTTAACAACTTCTAATCAACTCTATAACTGGGGAGCAAGTCCCCAAATTCTTCGTCTTCAGACTCAAGCTCAGAAAAAATCCAAGTTACTTGAATTCCAAGCAGCAGCTAAGAAATATGCAGAGAGTCTCGTTGATTTTGATTCTAGTGTTGAATCAGGTGATGAAGGAGCTGGTGATGTTTCTTCAATTGAAAAATTAGCAATGAAGACTGTCAACGAGAGACGACAAAATTGTCCCAATGTAGCAAAAATTGTAGTGAATTTGAGAGACATAAATTTGGGACTTCTTGAAGAGACTCAAACACATTTGAAACCAGTTCTTGTCGACACACAACTTGTCAATGGTAGAATTGTTCAAATATCAACAGGCTGTCACCATTCAGCTTTATTGACAAAGGATGGAACTGTTTATACGTGGGGGAGAAATCTGGATGGACAGATAGGAAATAGAACCCGAAAGGATGTCGCCATTCCAACTCCCCTGATGTATAATGCAGTATCAATTTTGGCTCAAGTTCCACCCAGAAACAATGCCAAGCGAGCACAAGACAATCAAGATGCCAACATGAATGACACGAGAGGTGATATGATGCATCTGGGAACGCCAACTTTGAGAATTTGCTGTGGATGTGAGTTTACAGTGGCTATTCAGCCTGGTGGAGGTGTTTTAGCATGGGGTAGCAATAATCTAGCACAATTGGGTCGCCCACCGACGAAAGAGAGTGGTGCAAGTGTCTCTGAGAAGCTTGTTCTCATTAAATCATCGAAACGAGTGGTGCGTCTGCCTCATGGAGCTCACGTGGCTCAAGATTCACCGAGTTTGGTGTCAAACATACCTACGCCTATTATAACATACCAGAGTTACGACGTAACGCCTTTAGCTGGTAGAGTGAGACCGCTGAGCCTCGTAGAGAGTTCTTATGGAGATTTAACTCTTCATTATGTTTTGGAACAGTTTAATGGTATATACGATGCTGGAAAAATTATGGAAAAATGTGATGAACTCAAGAATTATCAAGCGAGATCCAAGTTGGCGTTATTGGAGCATAACTACTCGATATCACTTGCTTATCAGTTGAAGACACTTAATCCTGATAATTATAAGACTGCGTTGATGTCTTCCGATAATAGAGACGATAGGAAAGTAATGAATGGAGTTAAGGAAGATGAATGTGATGAAAAAGTTCGTGGAAATACAGAACTATTTGTTAAACAGATTGAGAAGAATATTGTGGATTCTTTGGAGGCGTTTGAGATTAAAAAACGAGTTAAAATGTCTACGAGTAAGTCATTAGACTGTATTCAATTGATTGAACAGGAATTGCATACATTTGACTGCCAAGGGGGTTCTGAGGAGCTATGCGAGGATGCCAAGAGTGAAGATAATGTATCACTTGATTTAACTGATGGCGCCCTTGATAATGACGGTGATATTGAAGACTTGAATTATCAATTAAAAAAAAATAATGATAATGATTTGACTAATGGTGAAGATGAAACAGAAGATAAATACAACAGAGCCTATGACCTCATAACTACAGACGCAATCAACATAATTAAATTTTACATTAGTGAAATTGATGAGACTGCGCACAAGATAATGCGACAAGTGCTGCAGACAACTTTTGATTTTTGGATTAAGAATAAACTCGATATGGAGGTATTGGAGAAACTTTTTTTGGAGCACATTAGGAAATTGTTTTATGCCCTGGGATTGCTACTGTTTTGCAACAATGAAGTTGATAATACGAATATTAAAATTATGGATCACGTATCAGCGGATTTCTGTATTAAAGTTTGTACATTAATTCTTCGTCATATTGACGATGGTAAATCTAGTTTGGAGTACATTGAAATGTTTTCAATGCTCATGGATAAAAGTTATGATCCACCTATGACCGGTTATTTAAACTCAAAGGAGAGTAAGACAGCTGGAGAAATGATGGAGGATATTATTAGCACAATATCGTCAAAATCCAGTGATCCACGGCCTTTTATTCACATTGAAGATCCCGAGGCTGTTTCGCAGTTCCTTGAGTCGGATGAGGACACAATTGTCTTTACCTGTGGTCATCATTTCTCAATGTCTGTTTATCAATCCGAGGTATTACCAAATATGGAGGCTGAACTACTTATTGCACAGCCACTACCTTGTACAGCACAAGTATTAGGTAATATGCTTAGTCGTGTTTGTAAAACAGATATACTGTGTCCTCGGTGCGTCCCACGGGCTATTCAGAATGCTACTAAAACTGTGATGGAAAGATAAAATTATTTTTATGTAATTCATTGAGGGATAAATATTTAATAACGAATTCTTTGAAGATGCATAATGCAAATTTTCTCAGATTCTCGTGCAATAAATTCTTCGAGTTTAGTGATATTGAAGGTCAATTTGAATTAATCATTTTTGAGTATTATGAATGATTTTTTCGTTTAATTATCTATTAGTCATTTTGGATACTTTTATGATTTATTATTGCATTGTACGGGGTCGTTAAAAGTGGAAAGAAGAAAACTCTACTTGTTATAGGGAAGTACAAAATGACTGGCATGAAGCCAAAAGGGAAATTAAGCTCCACTTGCCAAAATTGTCAATGTTGTACTTAAATAATCAGAGTCATGATTACTGATGAGTGGAGAAGCACAATGTTATGTAGTAGATGTAATTTAGAATGCCAAGTCAATAAGTTACCTGGAACCGAGACATCAATGCTGGCAGAACTATTTTACATTTCGGCTCGATTGAGTGTGGCTTCATTGACAAATAATAATTGCCAATCATTGGCAATTATTATTGAGCAAAATAATAAGAAAAATTTTAAATCAATAAAAATTTATGTACAAAAATGAAGTCTATTCAACAGACTCAATTACACATAGTCTTAATAATAATAAATTGATGTTATAAAGTACTATTATTGCAGTATTGTTTTTCAATCACCTAGTTATTCTCCACTTGTTGCCTTCAAGTTATTAACATTTTTTAAAATAGCATTTCTTGACTAAGAGAATAAAGTCTATAGGTTGAACTCTTCGTTTTCCATTTTATTATTCAATTTTTCTCCACCTGTTAGGTGGAAGAATTTAATGGAAAGGGTGAAGTCACTTTGCTGAATAGTGAGAGCCGATGTTGGAGGGTGGGCCTCGGTGATGATGATGATGGTGTTTGTGACTTGGACCGGAGTATCTGCTTCCTGGACGTGAGTGAACAATCGCATAGTGATCACTGTTTGTTGATATTGATCTCGTTGAGTTCATCGTTGATCCACCCGACGGATAGCCAGGTTTACCGTTCAGTGAGTATCTGGAATGATCATAAACTAAAGTTGGATAAATGGTTATTGTTGTTCCGTTGTCACTAGTTAATTTAGCATTTATGAATTGCTCTAAGAAATCATCTTAAAAGAAAAACTACAGATTCAATAAAAATAATATTGCACTATTGAATTGTAAAAATAGCTCATGCAGTTACTCGCACCAGATTGCAATGAATATACTCTGAATAAAACTGTTATCTAGGAATAAAAGATCAGACGTATCCTATAAAGGTAAATTCTGGTTCATCTTAAAACTCAAGACTCTGATAGAATAATTCAGTGAATCGTTGAACCGTTATGGTATGCGGTTATACGCGAACCTTGCGCTGATCTGCAGAGGCGTGTCCATTCCTACGTGGATTACATGTATACCAGTACGAGGATCAATTGACCGTGCATTTCTTCTGACTCATAATTAATTTCGACAGGAGAAGTTTGTTTACCTCGCGCTATGCGTACTATCCAACAGTATCGAATTTCTCCAATTTAATTCCATATTTTGTGATTTCTATCATTAATAATTAATTCGAAATACTCACTCTTGTGGAAAAATAAATTTTTAACGTACCTGGAGCCATACTGGGAGCCTGGCCAGCTACGATATGGATCGTAATCTTCGATTATCGATGGCTCCTTCTCGATTATTTCCGTACGTGCACAGCTGCATGACATTGCCGAACAGAGGAATATATTTATTATGAGCATTATCAAAAAGAGAATGCCGAAGGCTATTGCCAGCCATAAAAGCCACGGGGGATGGATCGTCTCGGTTCCAAGAGCCAGCAAACCTGCAAATCATTTTTTCCAATCATGTTATATTGATCCAACGTGACAGGAGAAAAATTTTAGGGACTCACGAGGTGTTTCGCCAGGCATGAGGATGAATACACTGGTGCCAACGAGGAGAGAACTTTCTTCAGGACCTACGGGCTCCTCCCGACCCTTGAGTCCGGTGGATGGAGGATCTCCATCGCATACGGGTATACCACAGCTTCCTGTCCATCGTGAAAGAAAAAAAAAAGTAAAAGTCGTTAATTGGGTATTCTATCAACTTTCACAAGTGATTACAACAGTACGGGTTCGTTAAGAGATTGTGATTAACTAGTGGAATTTATTGGAGGTATGATGCTCCAATTGTAGCATCATACCGGTTTCGAATATTCACGTTTGTTTACTTCTTATTTCTATTACTGTGTACATAGTTTTTCTGTTTTTATAAGTTTCTTACATTCCAACTCAATGAGTCTTTTCATTGAGTTTTGTTATATTTTTAGCAGTGAGGTCAATTCAACTCATGGCTACTTAGATTTAAATATATCAGGGAAACACTTGGCTGTTATAAAAAGTTGAGTTGCCCAATCCTATTTTACTACGTCTCTTTGATGAAAATAATTATTACCTCTGCAAACCGCCACGTTACATTGCAAATGCACTTGATCGTGATCAGTCAATTTGAACATAGTAATGATGGTAGCATCTGCAATGCCTGTATTTTTATCATAAGTGAATTTTGAGATGCCTCTGGTAAGAGTGGGACATCCTCGGTCGTCACTCAGGTAGACTGGGTCCCTCGTTGCGCTGAATACAAAGCAAGACTTGACTCTCATCCCGAAGAATCCTACACATGGAACAATGAAAAATAAAAAATAAAAATAAAAAATACCATTGAACAAAAGGCTGCACTGTATGGTCAGTTATCAAGAGATATAATTGATTATTCATCGGATAAAATATCAATGGTATATCCGGATGCTACGGGTGCGTTCCTCTGGAACGAGTGATCGTTGCAGACAAGGGGAGTTTCAGGCGCAGCAGTGCGCGCCAGGATGATAATGGGTAAAAGTTACGAACCATCGGGCCGCGATATTTCCGCCCGCAGTGTGTAGTTGTGACTGAATACTGCCTCCTTCACACGACGACCATCATTATCGAGTATGGACAATGATACCGTTGATGTCTCGTTTCTTTGAAGGAAAATAAAGAAAAAATTGAATCTTATTAATTCAGTAGTGGAAGAATTTTTGGAGGACATCTCTCTAAATCTCTAAAAGAAATAGTGAAATTCTTGTGCAGGTCTGATTTGGCTCTATAAATAGGTCAAGTTACTGTACAATTTTACTTCAATTTAAGATTGATTGATTTATTTGGAATAATTACTTGGAATTTGGAAATCCAGCTTTGCCACAAGTAATTACATAAAATTTATCATCAGCAAGTTCTAGAGTCTTGTGTATCCTCACAACAATTTGAAGCGATCGTTCGTCTGTATTCTGCAAAGAATATCATCAATTGATTCAATGAATAATTTCTTCTCCATCACAGATATTAATTTAATTAAAATACTAACATTATTAACATGCACACCGCAGTAATCGGGTGCCCCCTGCTGCGCCAAAAGATTAATCCCCAGTGTTGCCTGTTTTGATCCATTGCCAACAACCATGCATGGTGGCATCCTCTTGTCCTTTGCATGTACAGCACCCACGAAACTCTCATTCAGATTAACGCGTATTGTCATGAATCCAGCTTTACAAGCTGCCGTCACTGTCGGCTGAAAGTCCGTATCCAATAGTTGTCCACTGACCTGGAACTGCAATTTGATGTAACAATGAGATTTAGAAAAAAAAAAAAAAAGTATATACAGAAAAATTACATTGTTAATTAATTCACGGAAGTTTTTTTTCTCTATATCCCTCTGAACGAATGTCATTGACTCATCACATATTCTCTAACATTATATAACTAAACCCAGCCGTTGAAATGAAAATAATCAATTTGATGGAATTGAAATTGAATGAAAAATATTCAATAAATTCAATTCATCAATCGTCATATTGACAACCAATAAATTTGTACTTTCTAAATGTTATTTAAATTCACCAAATACTATCTAAACATTCATCAAAAATTCTCAATCACCATATTTTCGATCAAGTTTTATTACAAGCTTTCTTATCAATGTACGCAATAACATAAATCCAGTGTTAGACCGGTTTGTAAGTTGCATTTTGTCACATTGAGTCCTCTGTGAACGAGAATGAGGAGGGGAATAGTATTAGAGACTTGTCAACCCACGCACAACTTTCAATTTCATGCCGGTCTAAGAAGAAGGGCCCAACCCACTTCTTATCCTCGATGATATTATATATGGCGATAAGTAGAGGCCCAGGCGTGGTACACTAGATACCTCCTAGATTACTCACGAGATCATGTAAATATACTCGCATATCAACAATGTTGAGAAAACTTTCGATGATGAATTCTTATTCATGAAAGCATGACTTAGGATGATGTACCTGATGAGAGCGCACATTAGGATGAAATACTGTAGACGATTACATTGCGGTGTACTGAGCGTGGAAAATAAGAGGGGCTTATCTTGATTCCAGAGAAAGCATTTTTTTTTTCAACCAAAAGGAGTGGAGAAAAATCGTCATTTGGGAGATATGGCGCAAGGTGAAATACTCTGGGAGGGAGAATTGAACTGAGGTAAATAATTATAATTAATATAATGTTTTTATGTCATAATTGATGATTGAATAATTCATTGTATTACATTTTTCAGTGAGTACCTTCTCATTCAGTTTATGATTGAAAGAATGAATTAATAACGCAGCAGCATATATCCGTATCTACAATTAAAGTTTAATAATTTTAGAAGAGAAAATCCTAATTTCCATAATCGGAGATAAAAAACTTGAGGAGATTTTTTTCCCATTTTATTAATTTACCTCCGATGAACAAGAAAAAATCCACTCTTTCCCTCATAAATGACGCAATATAGCTTTCGCTCTTATTTTATCAACAAATTACAATTTGTATGATCCATTTTTTTATATTCACTCCTCCCTCCTGTATATCCAACATGACCGTTTCATTCATTCCATTCGTCACTCATCAGCTAAATGTGAGAGCATGAGTTTGCAGGAACTTTAAACCCTCATTCCCCTCAGCATTTCTCCTCATTTTGTCTTTTACATTTGGCACGTGCTCGCGGGTTGATCAAACCGGGGCGAAAGTGAATAACATTAAATTACAGAGTCGCTTTGCGTGTAAGTTGAAAATAAAGTTCGAGGCCATGATCGATACAGCGTCAATTGGCTGTTTGAACAGATGAAAATTGAGGGTGGAAAATAAGTGGAAATGAGTGTGGGAGGGAAGAAAAATTGAGTAGATAAAAATCAGTACAGGTTTTACAATGATTTTAAAGTGTGAAAGGGCCAATCGTAGACCTTCTCCATTCAGTCAGGATGAAATATAGGCAAAATGTGGCTGAGGGGGTTGTTAACCTTGTTGGATAAAACTCAAGAACAACTTTGATATTGCTTTCAGCATGGTTGTAAGGATAGTGAGGTCCCTTCGTGACTGTACATTCAAGCCTAAAAAAGAAAGTGAAAAAAGGTTCAAGAGTCATTGCACCCTCTTTGGTTCAAAGGTGTAGTTGCATTCTATTCATGTGTATATAATCCTCATACGTGCGTTTGTTCTCTCACCATTTTTTTTTTTTTTTTCACTTCAACATATTTTTATTTTTCTCTCATCGGAGTATCTCAAAAGAGCGAAAGTCTCGGTTTGAAACTGGTTTTGGTGATGCATTCCCATAAAAGGGTAGACCCACCAACTGCTAAATACAAATGCCCACGTTGGCCCGCAAAACTACATACGAGAGAATCGTGAGACGATGGCAAAAGCCATTTTTGTTACTTAAAAAATAATGGGAGGAGGAATTTTACGACGTGTCTGCGATATTGCATTCTCCTCTGTGCGATGAGGAGTACTGGATCATAAATCTCAGTGTGAGACGTTGAACAATCTCAAAACGAGTATTGGCGAGAAATATAATGACAAAAGCCTTCAGGAATACAATTTTTTTTTTTTGTTCATCAAATGAATAAACATGGGAGAAAAAAAAAATCTCATTAACAATAATTCTCTGGCCATAATTTTGCAATGTATGATAGCTTTTATAAATAACAAATGCAATGTTCTTTATTCTCATCAGTGAAAAGAAGAAATTATATATTATTTTATCATTAATTACGTAATTTTTAGCAAGGAGAATGAAGACGAGTACCTAATAATTTATATGACAAAGACGAGGAGGAGAAAAGAGAGACAGAAAAAGGTCTCACGTTCCAAATTCTTAGTATCTAAATAATACGTTTCTTTGCCTGAGACCGAATGATACGCCGCGATGCATCTCAAGGCGAGCGACATAGCTTAGTATGTCCGCAGCGGGACAAAACAAGCTATAGTTTTCTCTGAAGTTGAATAAAAAACACACAACGAAAGGCGAAAAAAATTGACTTGAACAAAAAAAAAAAAAAAATGATCGTAGGTTGATTAGAATCTGTGGGCGGAGTTATAATGTCCATGAGGTGTCCTCACTCAACTTTGTACTCAATTTACAGTATATATAATAATGTAATCGGCCCACGTGCGCGTAACAGTATCTCTTAATGAGAAACTCCTTGGGATTAGAGAAAGAATTACATTTCTTTTCCTTTCTCTTCGTAGTTTCCAACGTCTCAAGACCAAACGCAGGCGAGAACAATACCTGTGAAACTCGAAATGGTCAACAATTTGACTCATGACCGCGCCCCAAAGTGGTCCTGGAATATTGAGTACATCTGATGGAATGCAGAATCTCATCGTGATTAATCGCTTTTAATAGAAAAAATAAAAAAAATTGTGCAGAGACAACTTGTATTATTAGATAATCCGTCACGTGAAACTCGTCCTAAACCTGTTTTTTTTTACGGCGAATCTTCTTTTTTTTAATTATTATCATTACGAAACAGTTGACTATTTATAATTATTACCTGTCTCAGGCTGAGTAAGAAGAGTATCCACCACATGTTGGTGATAAATGCACTAAATTCTGTCCCAATCACTGTCATGTTGAATCTCATGATCCCACCTTGTCTCAATTACACTGACTAGTTGCTCCAATAATGAAAAACCAAATTGTCCACTCACAATTGATGATTTTCAATTGAATTATCACGTTACATTGCCGTTACTGTGAGATAAGTTTGTCGACATGACGTTAAAAAATCATTTAAACACTGATCTCAAATTAAATAGGTTTAAAATATTTTTGTTTTGTAGCACCAAACTGGGGATTCACACTGTTGTTAGCGCATAACCGAGTGCGAGTGAAGTTTCAGTTGTGGAGGCTCTCAGGTGTGTTGGAGAATACTTCACGTTGTGTTTGAAGAGGGGAGGGGGGTCCCCATACTACTATCCAGCCACTTTCAGAGGGCCGCACTCCAATCGAAACGTGCGTTTGGCCTCGGGTTTGGTAATGGTGGAGTGGAGGGGGCTCGGGAAATTCCAAAGACGATTCCCGCTATCCGCGCATTCGTGTCTCCGTTTTTTTTAGACAGTGAAATTTCAAAAAACAGCACAAGTGGATGGTGGAGACATCTGTGGGGCAAGGTTGGAATTTATTGGAGAACTTGGAGAACCGGGACCACTTGTTGGTGTGGAGAAAATGTCTGTTGACTGCTGGTAACAGGATCAATTCATTTTTTAACATTTGATATTTCGTTGAATCATCATATTGCATCATTCTCGACAATGAGTGTGTTGAGGTGTCCGAATAAACATTTTACTCTCAAAGTATGAAACATTGTCAATCAACGATGATTACCTTAAAATGCAACCAGAATCATCATCGTCACTCCAACATCATCAAAGCAAACTGTCCATACAACTAAATACAAAAACTCAATTAACATAATCTCATTGTCACGTCAACTCTGATGAGAAAACTCGCAGACAGACTAATCGCCACCTGAAATAAAAAATAATCTCCATTTGTTATATCTCCTTCATAAATTATTCCTTGAAATTGGTTTCATCTTGTTGAATCGTTTATGAGACAGGGAAAGTTACCGCAATGCATGTTCGACCTAACCATTCTTACTTAATTCATAAAAATCTTGGATGAAGCCACTTGTGGTATAGGATCCTCAGTATAATTTATTCATCGAAATATTACACATGTAGACACAATGGTACCCATTTGATTCTCATGTCCATGACTTTTTACTTTTCACCTCCTCTTTACTCTCTATTTCAAAGGAAGATATTTTTTGTTTGATTCAATTTACGCAATGTTTGTCGAACATCCTGAGACATAACATTGACAAATAATTTATGGTAGGTGACTAGAATATGTGTATTTAACACAATTTACTGATGGTACAGCAATTTGATATTTGCTTTGGAGAGAATTTCGGAGGAGAAGCTCTCTCGTTTGACTTCCGTATCACCCACCTGTTGATCATTGATTAGGAATAATTCCTCATTACTTACATATCGTGACAACGTGTCTGAATGTCGATTTTCCAAGGCTCAATCATGTTTATTAACATTAATCCATGTGAAAGTTTTTCTCAAGTGTCTGTCCCAAATTTTTTTTAATTTTTATTATGTTGATGTCCTTATAAATTTATCAATTTCTCGCAAAAAAAAAAAATTGTTTAATCCTCAAATTGAGTGATTGTGATGCAATCATGTCTTTGGTATGATTCTTGAAGTACATTACTGTTCCAAGTGAGTATTTCTACTCTTTTGACATTTATGCTGACATATTAAGGTGTAATTGGTCTGATGATTCGGTAAATTAACTTTGAGGTTTTAAACGGGCATTTTTGAGTTGAAAAAAAAAAAAAAAAAAATTCATTTGACGTTAACTCAAGGGTTTAGTCATTTATGGGGACATAATTATTATTTACAACATAATTTGTTAGTGTTATTAAAAAATCTAGTGGTCAACGTAAATCAAGTATATTTCAATTAATCATTATAGTTGAAATTTTTTTGAACACATTCTTCTGCTTCTGGATTTGTTAAATAAAAATTGAGTAATTTAATGCGAAATTAGAAAGAATACCAATGTATGACTGCATTTCAATAGTGAATTGGTAAAACGGTTCAAGTCGATTTAATCCTGGCGTCAGTTTTCGATGAATATCTCGGAATCTAAGGGAGATAACGAAATTTTTATAATAACCTTTTTTGTAGAGGAAAATGAGAGCTACAAAAAAGGTCCTTATAAAAATGTCTCTATCTCCCATAGATTCGAAGATATCTACAAAAAACTGAGAATGAAATCGACTTTTCACCAATTCGCTACTGATTTAGTTTCGCTTTTACCATAATCTATTCACCATGCCAGTGATTTACTTTAAAATAGTTTTTATTTTCATTTTTACTTTTTATTTTTTTACTCAAGCTATTCTCTTTAACTACACACAATCACATTAACATTGCGAAATAATCCGTTAAACTAAATTGCAGTGCTGAAAGACGATCATCAAAATCAAATCTCACGTGACCCTGGCCGGTCATGTCGACAATAGCTGGTGGATGTTAACGAGAGGCACGCGCGCATATTCAAAATCATACCTGGTGCAAAATTATCAGAGATGACTTGAGAGGTGGCCTAGTATAGCGCTTGAGGGATACACACTCTACGAATTCTCGGTTCAGGTGGTATTAGTATAAAAACGTCCTGTGAATTATGGTAGGAGGTGGATTGGCCCTCTTTCTTCAACGTGTATACATCAGCCAGTAAGAAGTCGGGTAAGTAAAGGGGGTACAATACCTATATAAAGAACGAATGAAGATGCTCCCAGCTATTCACTCTCACCTTTCTCAAGCGTAAGCGCTTATGCGCCTACATATTTAAAAATCAAATTGAACAAGTGGTTGAAGTTATTAGTTTTAGTTCTCTTGAGTTTTCATCCAACTAATCAACTGTTTCTGTGGAGGTTTGTACCATTTATTTAGTTATTCATTTTATCATTAAGAATTTAGGAAATTAAACAATTGACGGATATCGTTTGTAAATCATTAATTTAAAAGCAAAGTGGTAAATTGGAATAAAACTGGGAGTTGTGGCTAGTCCACGCAATATTGTTTGTCGCTCGCAAGCTCGCTGCTGAATTTGAGTGCGTTAATGTGGAAGTGAATCATTGTATAATTTTTTTTTTAAATTTCAATTTTAGTTTTTTATCTTTTTTTCAGGAAAACTGAAAAACTTTCGGATCGGTTTTATTGACAAATTAATCAGGACTGGATAAACATAAAGACGCATCAATTGAAAAAAAGACACACACACACACACACACACACCATCCACCTTATCACCATCTTCTTCAGATAAAAAATTGCCCTCCAAGTGTAATTGATTCATCTTATTTTATAATTTCGTTATTGAATTATCAATCATATATCTCATTATAATCCTGTGCAATCTCCATAGAATTATACAATTAATGACGTGCATTTCTCACGCTCTTACAGAATAGTATAAACATGTCTCTCACTCGAAATAGTTTTTTGACAATTGGAATAGCCAATTATTTGGCAATTCCATTTACTTTCTATTATTAGGTAAAAAGGTTAAATTCTTATAGCGAGTAATCAATCAGCTAGTACAATGGTAATTGGTGATAGTCATCAGGTCAATCCATTGCCAACAGGTCCTCGTTCTCACTGTATATAACCCATTGAGTCGATGCTGAGCGTTAACTTTCGCTGTCTAATTCACTGGAGAAAAAAAAAAAATCAGCGGTGAATCTTCGCGACCATCTCCATCGTCCCCAAGATCTCACTCGATTGAATATTCCATTCAATATCACAACGTGCAGATAGTTGTGACATTCACGTCCATTAAAAGCTCGTAATGAAAGTTACAAACACGTTTATTTATGCTACATCGACTGGCTGATCACATACCGACTTTATCCACTTTTATTGAATTTTCATTGGTGATAAAAAGAGAAAATCTATTGACACAACCAGGGAATCACGGAAAATTAGGAATTTTTTTGTTTAAATAAAGAAGAAAATATTCACCAAGTGTTATGAGTATTAATGAGGCAATTAAAAAAAAAACCAAAACGATGCGCCTGACCATGGCCTAGCTTCGGTCTACCGCACAGATTCCGAAATGTTTATTCTCATTTTTCACGTTTTATTCAATGATTTTCTTCTTTCTTCACAAAGTGCGTACGTCGATGATCAGTGAGATTAAATTACCAAGTTTAAAAAATATTAAACCACAATATTTTCCAGGTCATCAAAACCTATATTTATAGTAGAAATTCAAGTGCTCAAATTGATTTCAACAGAAGAGAGAATGACAAAAAAATTGTTGATTTAAATTAGTCTACATGATGAATATGTAATTAATTTCTGTGTGAAATTTTATTCATGAGGCTGATTATGTATTTATATTAATTAAATATTCACACTGAGACAGAATCCCGGATATATTAAATGAATAATCGTGAAGATTTATTCAAAGTACTTGCGACTCATGTATGCGATTCCGCAATATCTACTTCCGGACGTTAAATTCAACCAAGTGAGAGAGCCTAATTACGTACACAAAGTGGGAAAATAGAATGCGTTTCGTCATGTCCTTGAATAAAAGAAGAAGAAAAAAATAAACAAAAATTAGGAAGACAATGGAGTGAAAAAAAAATAGGAAGAAAGGGGAAAGAATTCATAGAAATTTCATGAAATTTCCATTTGAAACAGGATATAATGTATACAAACCATCATCTTCTTGCCACATTTGGAATAGCTCCCGTGGGGGCGTGTACACCTCACTGTGATACAGATAAAGTTGCTTTTTGCGGACCAACCGCAAATGAAACGTAAAAAAAATAAAAATGAAGATGGAAAAAAAATCCTGGGGGACTGAAGAAAATAGAAAAAAAAAAAAACGCCTCAGAGGCAATCGTTGCGCGGATGACAGCTTGAATATCACGAATTCGCACGATAATTATACCACGAAGCCGGGGTACAATGATACGATTATTAAGTTAAGATGATATAGCTCCCAAGCCCCCGCAAAGTTTTACGCAAAAATTCCCCCACTCAGTGTAAACACCACTCGAGTGAGTGTTAATTGGTGGATAATTAGACAGCGACAAATAACTATTCACCATTGTAAAACCGTTGAATAATTATTATTTTTCTTCAGTGGAAGATAAATTTCACTGTTTTCTCAATACCCTGGTATATTTCCACCATTTGGTAATAACTATCATTGGCGAATCATTTCTAAAGGTTAAAGAAATCAGTGATTTTTTAAAAATACAATTATCAATTATTACAAGATATGTTACTTAATCCATTAACATATTTAGATTAATTGGATAAAAGTGGTTAAAGTCCTCAGAAACTAGAGTTTTTTTTTTATTTGATTAAATTATACGTGAATTAATAACTAATGAATTAATTATAAAATTGCATAGAGAATATTTTCAATTATACAATTATTCAATTATATCGACCAATTAATTCCATATAATTGTCCCTTCAACCACAGAAATTCAATTAAAACTCACATCCCCTCGATCAATTTCAATTTTTCCAACAACAATCAGAGGCACTTGATCTCTAGTGAGATCTTGAAATATCTGTAAATTATTTCCCTTCAATGTATTTTATATCCCCCATCCTTATTTGCGAGGAGAATCGAGTCACATGTATCCAAGATCGTGCCATCAGGATTCGTATACGCGACTGAGACTTTCACCTTTCACCTCTACTCCATGTACATTCAAGAGAGTATTTCGCACGACTCCTCCGCATGGCAACGTTTCATCTCCCTCTGTCACACGGTATCTGTCATCATTTATATGTGCAAAAAAAAAAAAAAAAATCGATTGAATAATAGCTTAAACTGTGTATCGTACCATGTATCGTCAATACCTAGTGAAATGCTCATGACCGAGATATCGGACCACAAGGTCACAGCGACAGGAAAGTTAACATCGAATACTGCGACAGTGAAAGTTTACTATTTATTCTACCCTTATATCTCCAGGCTCCTATTCCAATAGGATCATTATCTGTAACTAAATACTCTAACAAAGATTATAGCTGACAATTACATAATAACGCTCATATACCGATAGATATCTATATTTTGAATATCTTCTCATTTCTTCATAAAAATGAAAGAATTTACCCAATGATGGAATAGCCTATACATTCATTTCACAATGGATAATGCTCGCTTTCTACTTTCTCAATGATCATCTTCGACGATGATCGATAGTTACCTGGATTATTGTGTAATTTTATCGTCATAATGCCTCAGTATTTTGTGCGTGTGTTTATTTATCATCTCTCTGTCTTCAGTTCTAATCAAAAACAACGAGGATGAGGTGCAAGACAGCACTATTGTGGACTGCGTTCATTGCCCTCTCAAGCTTGGCACATAGTCACGAATATGGTGAGTTTAATTTGAATAGTAAAATTATCATAAAACTTGGGCCATAATATTATCTCTCTAGCAGTCTTTCTTTCTCAGGTTCTCATAATAATAATAATAATAATAATAATAATTACAGATTGAGAAAAAAAGTTTGAAAAAAAAAAATGTTGAAAAACCTCATTGGCTTGATGTTAATGGATATTGATGAATATTGAGAAATTCATTCACTACTCAAAAAATTACAGTTGTTTTAATTATGTGGGTACGTTGAAGAAATCGAGAGTTAAAGTGATTAGATAATTTTCTCTTGTTAGAGCGGACGAGATTCGTCAGGTCAACAGACTCCCCAGCTGACATAATGGCTCGCAACATCCTCGATTGGATACAGGATATTTACCGCCAGGGAACCCGTAAGAGTGAGTATGATTAATATATTTTTTTTTCTACATTTTTCCTTTCTACACGTATACCCTTTTGGATTTTTCCCATTTTGATGACGATATGAGTTAAAATTGAATTTTTAGTTGATGTTAGCCCCGAATTATTTTTACAAAGTTATTTTTCCAGATTTATTTACTCGTGAAAGAGACTTACAAGAGAAAGTGTGAATTAGTAGTAATTAACTATATAAAATTTGTTGGAACAGTACGCCAGGATAATGGTTATTTGCCTCCGCCTTATGGTAGTCAGAGGCCACCGGAAAAGCCAAGACCATTCCAGCCAGCTCCAACAGGTGAGCCAGGTGGTTACCCAAGTTTTCAACCGTCGTATGGTGGTTCCTCGTCTCAGACACCTATGTCGGATGGATATCCCACCAGTCCACCAAGACCTTTTACTGGTTCATCACCTACTGGACCATCTGGACCTGCTGGAGGATATCCAGGATCTTCGACCACTTATTTACCACCATCAACTACCTATGGATATCCTTCGACATCTGGATATCCATCTTCGACACCATCTCCAAGCTTCCCAACCCCATCACCTGGTCCGTATCCAGGATTTCCAACACCAACTGGGCCTGGATTGACCCCTGGTGGCTCAACTGGAACTCCTGGAATTCCAGGTGGTATTCCCAGTGGTAACACAGGAAAACCTAGTACTCCCGGTGCGAATCCTACTACGAGCCCTTCGTCACCAGATGATGATGATTTAAAACATCCTCCTCACATTCACGAACTTCAGGTTGAGTGTAGTAAAACCATGATGACAATAAATATCGAGTTTAACAGAAAGTTCGATGGAGTTATTTATTCCAAAGGTTATTTTGGCTCTCCTGAATGTCGTTACGTAGCTGAGAACTCGGGACAGACAAAGTATTCATTTACTGTGAATCTAGACTCTTGTGGAACTGAGTTTATCAATGATTTCGAGGGGGAGGCGGGTCAGTCGTATTTGGAAAATGTTCTTGTACTGCAGAATGAACCTGGCATTCAAGAAGTCTGGGATACGGTAAGGAGAGTTCGTTGTCTGTGGGAGGGAAATATCAAAAAGCCTTTGACAGTCAGTTTGTCAGTTGATATGTTGAACCAAGAGATTGTGACTTTCAGTGGTGACACTGCTACTGCAAAACTGGATATTCAAGTTGGTAAAGGGCCATTTGCTCCAGCAGCCAGTGGACTCGTCAAGATTGGAGAACCTATGACACTCGTGGTGTCTGTTGAGGGAGATCCAGCATTCGATCTTCAAGTTAGGGATTGTGTGGCTAGGGATGAGGATTCTACTAATGTCGTACAGCTGACTGATGAACGAGGATGCATCCTAAAACCTAAATTGTTTGGAGCTTTCCAGAAAACAAAGGAGACCATGAATACTGGAGCTTCTATCATTGCATATGCTTTCTTCCAGGCATTCAAATTCCCTGATGTTATGGATCTCTTCATTGAGTGTAATGTGGAACTCTGTAAGACGGATTGCGATGCTTGTCCAGACGCTAATCAGGTAATTATCAAGAATAGTAGAAGAAGTGTTTGTCAACCGTGGTGAAGATATAATTAAATGATTTCTTAAATTCGGCTTTGCAGTTAATAAATCAGTCAAAAATCGAATAATTGATTTTTTCCATTGCAGCAAATTGAACCAGGTAGGAGAAGGAGAGATGTCTCTTATACTCCATCAAATATCTCATCTGGATCTCTATCAGAACCTTTGAGGATGGCTCGTGGATTCCGTGTAATAATGCCAGACGATTTATCCCTCGCATCGAGCCAATCCCTCGAAAATTTCGAAGAAACAGCAATTGCGGAATTAACCCTCAATAAAAGTGTCTGCATGAGCTACACAGGTTTCTATACCTCTTTCTCCTTCATTCTTTCAATTCTTGTCGTTACCACCTCGAGTGCTGCATTCATGTACCTCAAACTTCAGAAGATCTCGAGGGAAAAGAATCCTGAGTACAGTTCCAGAGGACTTCATTGAGATTAAAAACCATGAAATATGATCTTAGCTAAATAATTAATGTAAAATCGAGACAATTATCATTGAGAATGTGTTAAGAACGCCATTGAGACTCGTGTGTTTAATTAATTAATTGGTTTGCACTATTCGCTTGAAACAAATTCCCCACTTTTCCATGTGCCTAAACGATGTATTTCATGACCATACATAGTTTATTTTTTCTTTTTTAGATAATGTACAAAATAACGGATGATGTATTTCTTATTCCATATAATTTTGATAGAACAACGAAAATTTACATATCATTTCCATTATACGTTATAAATATCATAATTCCATTGTAAATCAAATTTAATAAACGACAAAATGAAAAAAAAAAAAAGAGACAAACGTTCATTCCCATCTTTCTACTATTAGGAATGATTATTATTATTAACCAGAATCAGAATTGTGAATGTTAAAATTTCAAGAAGATAAGTTAGCAGTTGAGTTTCATCCATCTTATAATTGAAATATATCATCTATTTAAATTTATTACCCAAAAATTATTCTACTTCATCACTATCTTGAATTCTTAACAAACCTTAGAACATACAGGTGCTCTCCACGCACCTTCCTCTCTCCAGCAACAACTCCACTCATATGAAAACCTTCAAAAATATTTATTATATCACTGGGCTTATTTTCCTCAACGACAACCAAATAAAATATCCCTCGACTCGACAATAAATTTGGTACCAATGGAAAAAGCCGATCCATTACTTCCCTTCCATCTCTCCCCCCAGCCCACGTTTTACTTATTAATTTCTCATCAAAAATTTCACTAGAATCAGTTACAACGTATGGTGGATTGAATATCAATATATCGATTAAATGATTAGTCTTCAATGAGGATATCAAATCCATACGAATGATATCAACACTCGTTGAATTAATAATACTTGTATTTTTAGTAACTCTACAAGCATCTGGATTAATATCAACTGCGATAAAATGACCAGGCCAATGATTATTTTTAAATGCCATTGCCAGGGATGTTATGATAATGCCAGATCCACTCCCAATTTCCAAGCAGATATCTGGTTTAAAATTCTCAAAGTTGTTCAAATCAGCCTCCAAAGTGTCTATCAAGAGGAACGAATCCTCCGAGGGTTCGTAAACTGTTTTAGTATCGAGATCAGACAGTTTGACTATTGGAGTCTCCATTTCAATTGATATTTGACTTATTTCCAACTGACATTCAACTTATTCAATATTAAAAACCTTGTTCCAATAGTTTTATGAATTTTGCTCGATTCGAAAAAATATTTACTCTGTTTGATCAATTTCTGAAGGTCCAGGAGTGGTCTCTTCAGCTTCTGGAGGGTCCTCGGAGTTATGAGAGGTGCTGTACATGGGGCTGTGGTCCAGCAGAGCTTTTCTCTTTGCAGTGTCCTTCTCTACGGCGTCATGTACCTTATTCAATCGCTCTTGTGTAGTTTGGAGAATGTTACTGACGACTGTTACACGTTGCTTAGCATTCACCAGCTTTTTCACGTAGCTGTCAAGCTCAAAAGGACACTGGAGGTATTCAGATATCTTGACTAATTCCTCTGTCAAGGACTCGATCTGCTGTTTCAATTCTATCTGACTTATTCTGTAAAGATTGATTATACTCATTATCATAATAATTTGGAGGAATTATTCATTGTGGAGGGGTGTGTGTCTACCTGGTTGCTCGGATGCGCTCGTCCAGCTGATCAACTGTTGGCTTCAGCAGGCTCATGAGGCCCTCTGTCAAGGCATCGCGCGTTGGGTTCTCACAGAAATCCTCGGTTTTGTCGTCAATTGATGTATTATCACTTGCAGTGTCAACATCCATTATTGTTTAAGCTTACACGTGGATTTTTTCAAATTAATTGCCAGAGTATAATATTTTTTTATATTATACTCTGCGCATTTGCCGAGTATAATTGAAACTTCATACAGAAGAGGCGCCTCACGTAAATGATGCGCATGCGCAGGGGAATGATATCTGAAGCGCGAATTATCCACGTCGGTTTGAAATTGATAATAATGAATCGAGTTATTGTCAAGGTCATGAAATAATAAACATAATTTCCACAAACGATTCATACAATAATATTTATTTTGTTTCGATTCATATAATTCTTCTCTCTTTTTTTTTTTTCATCTTTACAGAACATGGGATTTTGTGATAAAATGGTATTTCTAGGCAACGTTCCGAGGATTTTTAAACTCATTTGGAGGACCTAAAACCCTGAAAATTTCTCTAATCACAACTTATTTGCAGTTCAATATTTCAATGATTACTCGTGAGTCAACGGAAACAGAGAAATGCGATTAATTGTACATTTAGATAATCAATTTGTGATGGTTATTCTCAACGAGGGATAATTAATCAGATTGTGCTATTTTCATGTTAATTCGATAAGTGAAATAAAATTCAGTAGCGAAGAGTTATAACGAAAAATAAATAATTTCTCTGATTGTTGGAAAATATTAAATTTTACTGATGATGAGTCATTTCAGGAGGAAATGTCTGAAGATATTTTTTTTTTATCGAGACTCTATTCAGCTACAAAAACAGTCTATCAATGTTTTCTCTTAAAATCACTCGTCATGAGATAAATATTAAATTTGACTTATGAAATTCTACGCTCAACTACCGAATTATAATGAAAGAGATGATGTTTTTTTTTTCGGATATTTTCATTATTTGTATTCAACTCTATAGATAAAAATAAATGCGTTTGTGCCGGATATCCGGAATATGCGTCTGGAAGAAGTTTCCTTATGCGAATAATAAAAAATTACATTATCCAACGAGTTTTAGCCTGGAAGTTTTAGTATTGTTGATAATAATAAACATACAAAATTAACATAAATACAGATAACACTCTTCCACTCTGATAACACAATTTATATTGACTCTGGTATTTTTTATTGATAACAGATGGAGAATTAATGGAAGTAAGTTAAAAATTCAGGAGTACACACTAAAAATTGTTTTTTTTTTTCTTACATTTTCATTTCTCGTAGAACTTTTTTTTTTCCTTTTTGTGTCATTGAAGAAGATTTAAATTTGCGCTTAGACATAGGCTGCAAGACGTAACACTAACATAATAAGTGACATAGACACTGCACTTCACTCAGGGACAATTATTCTTATTGCGTTTCTAATTTTATTATTTGCACTCAAAATAAAAATGTTCAATAATTTTCTATCGAATCGGAGATTAAAATAATAGAAACAAAATTATGAAATATTTCAAGTGCAATTCAACGAGCTGGTTTCACAGATGAGAGAGATATGCATTTATGGAGGATAGACACTTGCCGGTATGTTAGCTCGTTATCTCATACAATAAGTATCTAGGTTTTTTTTTTTTTTCTTTTAGCTACTTGAGCCCTTGTCTAGAAAAAACAATTATTGATAAAAATGATTATCTATTACCTGATTTTCTAACAAGAAACTGAAGCTTACACTTTACACTTTATATATAATATTTTAATAATTGTTATAATCTCGTTTTTATTCTTCATTTATTTTCTTCAAATGAACTAGACAACGATCTCAGACTATGTGTCGTCGTATGGATTTAACCTGGCACTGTATGACAATTTTTTTTTCTTTTAACTTTAGGCTCTGAAAAGAAGTAGTATACATTGTTCTCTTTCCTTTATTTGCCAAGATGCTGAGACAAATAAATATTTAATAGAGCTGAAAGGCCACTCAATACCATTTCAAATATTCGTAGAAGAATAGAGCATAATGCGTGAAAAATTTAGTACTTTATTTCATTGTTATACTGCACTTTTTTTTTGTTCATTTTGTTGATTATTTCCATCACTTTCAGGAGCATTGTGGGAGAAAATTCAGCGATATAAAAATAGTTTGCGGATGCCAAGTTGGGGGTCCTTTTCAGAGCATAAAGAAGATAATTACGATTATGTTTTTTTTTTTTTTTTTTTTTTTTTTGTTAACTTGCGAATTCTTATTTTTTCTACACTCTTTGGATGTTATGGATACAATAAAGAAGGTGTAAATTCACAATAGCAGGAGACCTCACTGCACCCACAGCTCTGTGTGTACTTTATATTTATTGATTACTCAACTTGTTCACGAACATATTGAAAACTTCTTTCACTTTTAAATTTTATCCCCAGTTTTTTTTTTTTTTTTTTCTTAATTCTATATTATTTTCAATCACTCATTGCGCAGAAAAAATAACGTCAATTTGAATTCAATATTTGTTTTTCATTCTGATTATTTTCAATTTTCGATTAGAAAGGAAAAATCACAGCATTGTAGCTTTGCAACGTTGCACGCGGAGGAAAGAAAAATTTACAATTGAAGATATGATTTCTGTTAACTTCCCTACTTGAATTTCATTCCTGTGGCTACAGAAGAATTTTATCCGTTCAACAATTTTCCAGTTTCAATTATCGTTCTACCAAAGCTCGAGGAACTTCCAATTTTTTCAAAAGGCAAAGAGACTAATGGGGGAGTCTATTATCAAAGGCATGGAGTCCTTTTCTTTTTAATCAATCATAGGAATAGATGATCAGTTAAGTCGTGAATTTAGGTAACATGATGGTTATTCGTTTTTTCGTGACTCAGGTACCATGTATCGGTCAAATAATTTCAATCAATCCATCCCCACTCTTCCTTCAAATGAGACTATTTTTTAACTGCGCAATGTAAAGAGCGCAACAATTTTTTTTGTCATTTATTTCAACTTTGTTTTTTTTTCTCTATTTATAAGTTTTTTTTTTTTGTTTGTTTGGTAACATTGAACATTTCTTAACCCCTTGTCTCTAATTGCATTTTTTTTTTCATCCCACCGAACTGTTAGCCATACCTTGAAATACAATCACGATACAAATTTTAATCCTAAAACGAATTCTAGATATTTCATGTTCCTTCTTTGTTCTTTCACTTTGTATAACACTATACTCAAGCGGCATCCACATGGTCTAGTAGCTCCCGAAAAATGTAGAGTAACATCTGATGTGATTGAATAGAAATTTTGCGTCTTCAATGTTTGCTCTGTATTTGTTAATAATTTCTTTCAATACAATCAACCACCAGATGATTCTACCATTAATCAAGGGCCCAGGACCAGTATTTGGATAATGGTGTATATACAAGCTACAACATACAAATAGAATCTAATGTTTTTCATTTTGTGCTATGCGAAAATCATTACTAATTGAATTTAAACATTTATCTTAACTTTAGTCGTGTTTAATATTAAATATTATTTCTCTCGTCTCAATTTCTTCATTTTTTTCCGTCTTTTAGTTCATGTACTAGACTCTTTCTATGCTATATATTTTCACGTTAGATCTACTTTTTTTGTAATTTGTTTTATAGGTAATTCAGCAATACAGTAGACATTGGGAGATTTTGATGGAGTTAAAACCTAATAATAACTCATCAAGATGTAATTGCACAACATTTATCATGTTTTTGTTTGCTGTTATCGCAAATCAAGATGTCTATTGTCCATAGTTTTTATTACTGACTTTCTTATTTATTTCGTTTGGCATTTTTGCTGATTATTTTGGATTTTTTTTTTTTTTGAATTTATGTGTGTCCGGGTATTCTACTATCATGGATGCAATCACAATTTCGTAATATCGGGTGAACTTACGAAATCGGCCAACAATTCAATCAAAATTTAACATGTTATAGCTACGCCTGCGTAAATAAATAACTATTTGATGCGTTTAATTGGATTAAGCTTGAATTTTTTACGGTTCTATTTGTCGTTGAAACAATGAAATTTATGTTAACACAAAATTGATGGTAATTATTAGTTTTAGAATGTTCTTCAGGGGATAAAACGTAACTACGTTTTATTGTTAACAACAGTAAACTACTGAGTATAATATGATTAATACTATTTCCATTTTTATTCTCGTCAAATCATTTTTTTTTTGTTCATTATAGTGCATGGATAAGGTACACCGATCACAAATTTATTTGAATTTGTTTTTTTCCCCAATTTATCTCACATGTTCTCTTTTTTTTTGGGTTTTTCATTTTTATATATTTTGTTGTTACAATACAAAAGTTCCGTCAAAAATATCTTTCCTCTATCAATTGCTATATTAATAATCAAAAAGATTCACTTACGAGCGAGTTTTACTTCTCGTTTCGAGTCAACACGCACGAACAAATCCGGCCAACTCATAAGAATATACATTATTGTTCAGTGCTGATTCATTTTATCATTTTGAGATTGAATAATTAAATTAATTGAATGCACAGCAATACTTGGAATATTTCGGGAGATGTCTTCCCTTTGGTTACACGAGCGATCGAGCTGCGACAAATGCCGGGTCAAGTTGAAGAGTTATTAGACACGAAGATTTGCATATTCATAGATTTTATGTGCAGATTAGTTTGCAATTGAATTCGAGATAATGTCAGGAGTGGGTAATGGGTTACAAGAATTTTTATAAAAATGGACTATAAAGGAAGTATTGAGTTGAGTGAAATTTTTAACTTCTCGACCCGAAGGGAGAAAGTTATTCACTTTGAAATAACATTTTACGAGTTGAATTGACACTTTGTGGATTGAGACTGAGAGAAAAATTTAAAAATGACAAATGGAAAATTCTGCTCGTGTAAGCGGTGGTGGGACACATGGATATCATTTTTAAACTGGCAATTAGGCTTTTTTGTATTTCATGGAAAATATCCTCTCTCTCCGTCTCTTTGTGCTGTCAATTTGCTTCAAAAGGTTATTTATTACACTTGCAAAACAAAGAATCGAGCGAGATAGCAAAAAAAAAAAAAAAAAACAAAATTACTCAAATTCATTGGCAAAAAGTTTGAATAATTGCAAACCTGTTCTTCCACTCCATATCGAATTCTGTAATACTCCCATCTAAAATCGTAAAAATTCATAACTCTTTTCACACTCGCAATGCAAATCAACGTCTTATGTTATTATGCAATATGTCTCGTTTTTGTTAAACGACAAATTTTCATATTTGAGGAGAAAATCCTACGATTAGAAAAATTTCTTATCTCGAAATGGGATCTGCGAGCTAGGTTTTTTTTTTTTTTTTTTTCAAATTCTACCCAATTCTGCGGCGTCTGAAATTCATGTCGAATTGTTCATGGGTATCCACGGGAGACATATCACGGATAATTTTCTTCTTTGTAACCCTCGGGTCGCTCTGTTATATAACTTAAGTAATTGAGTTTTTAATTTGCCTGATCCATCGTCTGAAATCTCATGCTGAAAATTTTTTTCCTACAATTTTTTTTCATTTTTTCTCCACTTTTTATTCGTATACGTCTATTAACAAACACCGGACAGCCGCATTCGGGTCGCTCGAGGGAGGAAAAGACAATTACCTATTTTTCATGTTTTTTTTTCTATTATAAAATTTTTCACGGAGGTGTCTTTATGGATTTTCGTCACTTTTTTCCAATTCCCTCATCTCTCGCTTTCGTCTCTTTATCCTCTTAATGAGTCTCACCACCAAGTTACTTTCGCCCTTGATGGTTGGCGTTTTATTTAGTTTCATTGCATCATCATCATAATCATCATCATAATCATTATTATCATCATCATTATCCTTCCACTTGCGTTTGCGTGGGATTGGTGAGCAACTACCAATACCACTACGAATGACACGAACCACAGACGCCGCCGATACTGTTGGGAAGTTGTAGGTTGTTGTTGTTATATTTGTAAAACGCTTGCTCGTGATCCCTCGCCTCTCCTACTCGGGCTTGAGGCGATGCCACTGTACGATTGTTTGTCTTGGCTTTGTGATCATGTCTTGCCAGTGTTTTGTCTCACTTGCACCACTCCCATTTTTCCCTGGAAATGAAAATTAAAAATTACACTCCATGAATCATTGTATTCCATCCTTGAAGCATGAAATAGAACCCAGAGTATTCGTGAAAGCGTAAAATTTGAAATTTTATTTCACTTTTTTTCTCTCTCTATCAAAACTAAAATTTCAAATATCAAATTTTCATTGCTTTAAATTGAAGAATCTTTATTATTAATTGAATTCAACACAAGATTGATTGTCACGTTGGATCAGGATAATGAGTGCTAGAAACTGCTTATGTAACTTGATCAAAATTGAACCTCTCTCCCTACACTCTGTGATTCTGAATCACTGGGAAGATAAACTCAAGTTTGTAATTAGAGAGTTGAATAGGCGGGGAGGAGTAGGTCCTTGAGCTTACCTGCTAATTGTATACGACCAATAAGCTCGTTACGTCCAATGTTATCAAAGTCCATGACCATAACATCGAGGGAGCATTCTCTTATCTTCTCCCAGGGTACATTGAAGGAGAATCCCTCATTGAATACTGGATTTAGAGTGCACTTGAATATTGGGGTCTTTCGTTTCTCGATTCTTTTGTCGCCAAATTGCAGCCATACCTTCGTATAAGGATCTGCAAGAGAAATAATTACATTCATTTCATCATTCATGATATGCTCGTAAATCAACAATTAATGTACTTTTGTTGTCGATAAGTATAGTTATAATTTTATTTACCCACCTGATTTTCCATTTATGTCCTTAGCCTTAAGATTTCTGGCTTTTAGCAGGGTCAATGTAAGAACTGAGTTGCTTGGGTGATAGCAGAGTGAGCACAGTAGCTCACCACATTTATCTTTCGCTGGTGGTTTAAGAGCCTTCCAGAACGATGGTTTCTCAGAGAGGTCAACCTGTCAGGCAAACCCAGACATACAGTATAAATAGACGAACAACAGTGCGAGCCAATGAAACCCTTTCAACCGTGAAATGGTGGAAAATAAAATTGAGAAAATATTCACTTCAAAATCCAATATATTCAGAAAGGAAATTACTTGTATCATGAGTAAAAATTAAGAGTAGATATTCGAGATGAATTTAATTGAAATTTGATATATGGAAAGGAGAAACGACATTACTTGACACAGGGGTAGGAACATTTCCCCGATGGAGTCGTCCCTCGAGAAACGATCGTAATCGAATACGTGCAGATGCAGTACTCGGCTCTGTAACTTTTGGATTGGAAATCCTGCAATTAATAAAATTCAGTCATTACTATCATTATTGAAGAATAAAATGAAAAAATGAAGGTCTTAAGCGCAGAAACAATACTTAATTTTCTGTTGAAAAATGCAACGGCATCAAATTTCCAAGGGATTAGCTGAGTTAATCTGAATTTTATGTATGACAAAATGAATTCGCTCATAATCCCCCTTTCTTGAGCTTTTGGGGTAGTTTTCCATTCAAAAATATATGAAATCTGATGGAAAATCAAAGTTGTCATCTCTTATATACCACTGGGTGAATATTTCATGGCTCGGTGGCCTTGCAATTTGCCTATTTCAAGGAGACCTCTTTACAGATAAAGCATCTTGGATAGATGAGAAATGCATAGCATCGCCTCCTCCCCTTCATTTTTTCCTACCCCGAGGGGATACAGAACACACACTTTCTAAGTCTTTGAGTCATGATGATGACGAGACTTATGAAAGCCAAACTGCGAAAAAACTTTGGGATATTTTCATTACAGATAGTTGTGAAATCCAGGGAGATTCAGAGGTTGTGACGAGGGGCCATTCATTTGTGAAATCGCTGTGTCACTCCGCAATGAAATCAGTCTTGAAATCACATGAAATCAGTGAAATCATAAAATCAAAAATGAATAGAAAAGGAATGGAAGAGGTGAAAAATTTTCAACTTGAATTTGATGACCAGTCGTGCTAGATATTTTTTGAATGCACCGACAGATTCATTTCTAACTTTCTGAGTAGTTTGTGGGGGTGGTACTGATAGTCTCTGTGAAGCGACAGCCCGAGGAGGGCATTTTAAGTCGAGGTTGAGCATCTTACCTTCAAAGTAGAGGGTCTCATTCCACCTCGGATTCAGAGTTCTCCTTTTGATTTTAGTCTCAAGGCGATGCTTCTTGTCAGGCAATAGTGTAACTCTCACGTACGGATCGGACGTTCCTGAAAGATCCTTCGCTGGTAAATCTTTACCCTGTAAAATAGAAATATAATTCAGCACAATTTGGTACAATGCTAATTATTAACACCTGTTCTAACAATGTGGAAAAAAGAGAATAATGATTTGAATGTATAAAATCCAAATTGTCTCCTGTTTTTGGGTTTGTAGGGCTATTTTTCAAACAAGGGAAAAATGTTTAAAATGAAAATAAATTTTGGAAGACACACGGGTGACACATCTGGTGTTTCCCCCAGCCATTTGAAACGGTCCAAACAGTACGCAGTTGTGTTGGATATGGTTGCGGTCAACGAGCTGTCAACAGCTTTGTTGAAATTTATACGTTTGTTTACATGGAAAAGAAATTCTCGGCTTCATTTTTCCTCTCGCTCAATTTCCATTCCTCTCTTCCTCGCCCCTTAACTTTCTACCAAATCCGTGATCGTAAAATTCAGTTGTGCTCTACTTCCTCGGTTTTCAGATACGAAACATTAAATAAAAATTTTTATTGATAAGGAGTGGCATTTGTTTAGATATAGATATTCCAAAGTTGAACAATTTTCATGTGTCACAGCCATTTTCATCATACTCAGTAATAAACTCATATTTCATCACTTCACTACTAAAATTCGAATGTTATTTCGAGATCCATTTGTCCGATTTTTAAAATCGAAATGTCCCAATTTCTGAGTACTCAAATTGTCGGAGGATCAGTTTGTTGAAGTGGAAATGTAGAATGAAAATCAACGGTATAAGAGACCGATCATCCATATTCAATTTCAATTGAATAAATCAATAATATTAAATGTTTTGAAAAGCATTTAGGCGATATTAAATACCTGTATTATACGCAGGATTAGCGTTGTATTCTGATAGTCATATTCAAGACTGAAATGTATTTGTCCAACGTTCTCGCTGGGCTCTGTATTGTCGATATACATATCCACGAGTGAGATTGATCTGTTTTGTAAGAATGCTTTCTGTAAATAAAGAGAGAATACACAAAGGGGATTCAATTAGTTTTTTTTTTCATTCTCATAGCGTTTCGTAGAGTATTAAGATAATTATAATTTACCGAAGGATGGTCTCCTTTAACGTTTGCTAGCTGCTTATTCTGTGGTCCAGCAGTTGGAGTACGTGGTTCACCACCCCCACTGACTCCACTGCCACCTCCGGCGCCACCAGTACTGCCGCTTCCCCCAGCCGGTGATTTGTTTCCCGGGTTTCCAGTCGTTCTGTAAAAATACAAAAATAACACCCAAATGTCAGTCTGGTGACCTTGCCAATTACGTTTATATTCGTGTCGAGGTGAATCAATACAGAATAGATTAATATTTACATGTGCCGAAATAGACATCAATTACATGTAGAAATAGACAAAAGACATTTTTAATCAAACACTGTTTACAATTCCACATCAATTCAATTAAACCATCTGGATTGTTTAAATACTATTGACAGTTGTTCAAAAACTGGTTAAATTGTAGTCATGGGGGGGGGGGGGTGCGGGGGTAGAAAGTGGAACAGGTACAATATATAGTAAGTTCTCTATTATCAAAAGTTTTCTTATCCGGAAAACTTCCCTTCAGAACCTGCATTCTCTCCAGAAACGTTCCCTCACTTGTGGGAATTCATCTATCCTCGTTCATGACGTCATGCATATAGAATGGTGCTGTGTTTCGAAAACGAGACAAGTAGCATGCAGCCTGTTAAGAATGTTTAATATAAACTCGCAACAGCGAAGTTTTGATTCTTTGAGTGTAAACATGTTATCGCTCGCCCCCACCCCACTCTGGTTCGGAGTGATTCAGTATAAATGGGACGGAAGTGCGTAACAGAAAATGACGTCAAACTGCGCTGCTCCCTGAACGTAGTTCCTCGGGCGACCGGCCGATGTCGCTAGTGGAGGTAGCCTTGTCAACAATATTAGAAGACAACGTTACTAGATTCAACAGGTTAAGCCAGCATATGTTTCTGTGCTGCTGGGCCAACCGTTGTAAACCGTGTTATAGCATAGGAGACAATGGGCAATTTTGGCCCAGTGACCGAATGAGCGCTGCGCCGCTCTTCTCCATTTTTATTTTTTCCCCATGAACTCATTCGGCAAAAAATTCTGAAAAAAATTGACTCTGTTCCTTCACCTGTTTTATAAATTACTCTATTTTTTTAAATAACATTTCCTATCAAATTGACGGGGATGCGTGAATAAGTTTGGAGAGCGACACGAATTTTCCCATGTTAAATCAAATCGCCTGACGAGGAAGGTAGCCGGAACTCACTCAACGTGTTTCGGTTGAACAATCATCAAAATTTGGGTTGAAGACAAAGCTTCCGAGTCCCAAAATTTCTGAGTTAACTTACTCCCATTGTATTCCCCGAAATTTTCAAAAATATGTCAAAAGTTTATGGCTTCCACTGTCGATTGGCTTGCGGTCGATAGAATGCAATTTTATGCAGCCATTTACTGCTGTTCTTACACCAACATTACTATTCTCCCCCTTTTATCACTTTCCGTTCCAGAAATATTTGCCTTTGATAAAGTTATCAGAGACAAAGACCTTTACCAAGTTCTAACACAAGTTTCTAAGTACTTATCACAAATTATCGTTTCATAATATTGAAAGTAGTACGAGAAGAAGTTCGTCAGACATTGCGTGAGACAAGTAGAAATGGAACATTATAAACAATTGAGTGAAAAATATTATCGAGTAACAATGACGTTAAATTCAAGATATAACATAAGCTTCAGAAAACGGTCACACCAATTTATATGTATACGTGTTATATAATCCAAAGAATACAGTGCTCATTTCACGAATTAATATCCACATAATTCATTCTAGTACTCGGACTTATCGATATATCATAAGATGTTATGCTCAACAAATTGTCAATCGAGAAGAAGAAAGTACACCCTCAGCCAGAATATCATAGAGGAAGTGAAAATATATCCAAAAATACAGTGTGACTTCATTTTTGGTGAGTCGTGCAAACGTGCATCTCATGCAAAGTGGATCCTCACGGTGCTTTCTAAATGTATAACATAGACAAGAAATTTTCTCGGGATATTTCCCTATTTGCTCGGTTTTTTAATTGATTTCGGAAATATTTCCTTAAAATTTGGTGAATTACTTCAATTTTCATATGTGCAAAATTTTTATTAATTTTTATAGGTGAATTATTTCAACAATTATCGTGGAAGTAATAATGACAATTTCATAATAATAAAATGAGTGATACAATGCTCTCTGTGCTGTAATTAACACTGTACACACTCCGATGATTATGATGTACTTACTCTAACTGCGCCCTGCAGATTATTCCACCAACATTGCGATGCCATGAAACAGAAAATTGAAGCGAAGAAAGCAGAATTAGTTGAAATCATATCACATTAATATTATACATTTTCATAATTCAACAAAACGGACATTTCCTTCGGATAAAATGGCATTTATGCATAGTGCTGCACAACGTAGTGGCTCGGTCGATAAATCCCTATTATTACAGGAACCTTATTATCATACGGTGATATAGAGTGTTTCGCGCATTCGTTACGGTTTTTCGTTACGCGAATCGCTTTTACTAAAAAAATTACCTGGTCCGTTTTGCCTTGAGAGTGACTCGATTCAGTTATTTCTCGACTCGATTCAACTCGAAAAATCAGATCGATTGGGGTAGAGACATCCTATACTCGAATGAAGTAAATTATCGATTTGAATCAGAACTTTTTTTGGAGGATATTCATATTATTTCAATGCAATTTCATCGAAACGAATCATAACAATTGATATCCACGAAAACAATGATGATCATTATCGAAATATCAAATTCTATAAAATGGTGATTATGTTCATTTTTTAAAGGTTCATAACGATGCGTCCAATTACGATGCGCGAGCACATCCACCATGATTGTTACGGGTAATGACTGATACGCTCGATATCCGATACTACAACATAGTTGGACATTGCTAGAGCAGTCGTCGGAGGTGGAGGATGGGGTTTGATGGTAGAATGCTTGTATAATTAGTTTGGTTACATTATCGATAAGCTGCCTGTTTGACCCTCCGATATGGGATAATATGCTGGGTAAAATTTTTAAAGAAGGTCAAACCTAACATTCAGAGGTTCGCGGTGCACTAACCTTCTGCCTTCATTATCACCTGAATATTCATGTGAAAATCAAGAGTAAAATTACATGGGTATATTTTTAATTGAAATTTGTAATAATTTTTCATATGCACTTTTTTAATTTCCGCCCTTTGAGGTTCTTTTTTTATCTTACCTGGTTGTGTAATACTCGAAGAATGCGACGATTATTTCCAGAGATCTGCTCATTGTCGCCCACATGTTTAAAGCCTTCCAATAAATGTCACTCTCTACAAATCGGTTTTTTTTTCTATTTTGCTCTTAACTCGACGAAGAATTGACAGAATTTTAATGTCCCCATTATGTTTGATAATTCTAAAATTTGAATACAACGCGAGCTATTTTTCCAACTTTTTTCAATGTTAGAAATTTGAAAAGAAAAGATACTTTTTTCATTTTTCTCAGAGTGGAACTCACCATTGTACAACTGTGAGAGGCAACTCAAGCTAATGGATATCTCTCGGTTTCTTTTTTTGATAACTTTATACCATTTTTTAAGTGAGTACTTCTATTTTCCATCTGTTAACGAAGGCAGCTAAAAATATCCTGATAAAAAGTGTGAGAGCAAGGATGCATAGATATTTTCTCTGAATGACAAATAAGTGAAGAGTGAGAGCAAAAGAGGAAGAGGGTAATGAAGATGAAAAGTTGGTAGACAAGTTCAAGAAGTAAAGCTCTAGTTAAAGATAAATAAAACATGAGGATAGAGTGGGTATACATGGCGTAAAGAGAAATAACAAAACATTGTTTCTTTCGACGCGCAGGTGTGCAACAGTCACCCATTGCATCAGGCTGGTGAGTATTGAATTATTGACAAGTCTTTGAGACTAGAATTTGAAAAGCCTCTCGCCTGTATATCGCAGTATCTTCTTAATGGATGCAGTAGCTGCGAGGACACTTGGTGAACCAGAGGAAGATGGAGGAGATATTCTCAGTCTCGTTGAAACAATAGCTCTCACTCTATCTAGTTTTTAACAATCATTTCCAATGTTTTTCTATTCTCCGATGATGGAAACCATCGACTAGTGGGATGAGGAAAAAAGTAAAGAGCAATGATTGGAAAAACCACAGGGGATTCTGATGGAAACACGAATATGAGAATTTTTATAGAAAAATATGTCCACTAGGGTTGGAAAATTTTTACTTCATTAACGATTCTTCAAAGTGGAAATCAACACCAACAGGTGGGGATGAGAGTAGGGCAAAATTCACCGTCTCTAAAAGTCAACAACTCGGGATAGATGGATTTAAAATTCACCAAATTGATACAAATTTCAAGCTTCATTTATTCAATCTTAAAACTGAAACCAAGTTCATCCGAATCGTATCATTTTATCGATAGATATTGAATATTTAAAGAGATTCATTTGGAGTGGGAGCAAACCCTTAAGGTTCACAATAACATTGAACATAAGTTCTTGTTTTTATTTTTGAGGTTAGAATATGTTTCCCCGAACGCTGATATAATGTTCATGGCTGTGGAAATAGCAGCACAGATGCTACAATAGTCGTGAAGGCTGGTAACGAGCATGACCTTCGGACTTCTCGTGAACAGACATCACTGAGCAACGGAAGAGCACGCTACAAGTACGCTATAGTGAAGTAGAGAAAGAGGAGAGTGCTCTCGATTCTCCAACTCCCTCGGAGCCCCTTGCTACGCTGTTCACATTGGATCCGGCGCCGAGACGCGAATGAGAGAGGGTAGTGCTCGGGATCGATCGATCTCAGCCACGGCCAGAGCTGGTCCGGGGTTGGCTATAGTGAACTCACTCGGTTTTCCTCATTTCCTTCTCACTCTCATGCTCTCCGCTATATCTTTATCTATCACGTTGAGTCGACTGCACTAAGTGTCTAAGGCGATCGGTACTGCGAAGTTCTCACGGTGATATTGAAGAAATATCTGTCTCCTTGATCGCTGACTAATGGAACTTCTACGGGAATATTACAAAAATTCCCAAACCAAGTTGTTTGGACGGTGTTTTAATTATAGAAGACGTTTTCTTATATACGTTCTTTTGGCATAAATTATTTATTTAGTGAAACTTCATTAGGCAGGGAGTAAAAGCGATTCGCGTCACGAAAAACCGTAACGAAATTTTCGACACGCCACAGCTATTGCGGTCGATGTGCGAAGCTCTCCCTGGTATATTTTCTCACCAAAGTATTTCCGTTACATAAACTCATGATTATTGGACATTTTTGGCGGCTCATATTATAATGGCCTGATTATGAGCAGCGCCGTAACGTCACTAATAAAATCTCTCAGTCCACCATGGAGGGTAGAGGGTGTGTACATTTAGTGCTTTGCGATGGTATGGGGTCATACCCATACAGCTGTATCTCGGTTCAAATTGCGCTCAAGCATCAACCTTATAAACTCATTGATATGAGCAAGTGATAAAGACTGTGAGAAATTCCGCCAAAAAAATTCACTCCTGGTGTTTCTCTAAATTTTCTCACTCTCATCCTTTTTTTCGCTAATGGAAGAGAAAGCTGACAAAAAAATTGTGACACTGGTTTTTCTGATTTCACGCTTAATCGGATTAAATGAGATACGGGAGAGCTTCAGCTCCATTGTAAAGAATTATTTTGGACGCCGTCCAACATCTGGATGATACTCTCTCTGAAGTAGAATCTCGTAATCATTTAACGGGTGATTTTCTGACTGCTAGATACGGATTTCATTCTATTGAAATTCGAGTGAGTGATAGGAGTTTGGAAGTGTGCTTGTAACAAATTCAGATTAATTTGAATACTATTAATAATAAATAAGTCCTTGTCACTCCGCAGGTTTCATTAATTGAGAATAGAAGTAAAACAACTGTCAACCGAGGATAAAAAGCAATTGTTGAATGCTGAAGGTGAAAAGAAATCAATGAACCAGGAATCTTTTGTACGCACGTCATGCACCATTAGAATACGAACTGGGTCGTCTTATCACAAAATATAACTACAGAAAATTATAAAAAACCTGGATGACATTAGAGAGAAAACACTTTATACCATTCAGTGAATTGATAAATTGTCAGTTTTTCCAGCAAACAAAGAGTGAAATTGAACTTTACGCTTTTCTCCAATCTCGTTGTTTTTACTAGTTGAGAAGAGAAATGTACCAGAGTAAAATGTTCATACAATGAGTCAACTCCCAGGATATCCTTTGAATTTTATTGATAAAATTGCCCAGACCCATAGCGTCCTCGGTTATAAGTGAACAACCATCAGCCGATATAAATCCTGAGAGATTGAACGAGAAATTTCTCCAGGGATATTATATTAAAAAGCAAGTATCATATATTATATATCCGGAAGAAAAATGATAATCTGCAGTGAACAATATAATGTTACATTTTACCTCATTCGAATACTTCTCAATCCTCCAAAAAACAAGATGAAAAGTTTCACTCGATTCGCCAACGATTCTCATATTTCGATTAATAAAAAAACTTTGAGATATTGCGTGTGGAAGAAGCTAGTGGTCTATGTAGGACAAAACAAGTGAGAAAAAGCGTTAGTTGATGCCGGTTGTAGATGCTATACAAATTTTGTTGCGTGATAATGGGGGTCTGCGGCGAGTGCGATAAGCAAGGCAGAAACATTGCGATGAAAAAATGAGGGGTGAAACTCTACCTCCTTTAACAAACATCTATATCTATAGACGCCTCTCGCCTTCTACAACCATCACAACTATACCTCAGTACTATTCCCTGGGGTTCCTGCTTATCCACCACTGCGTTCCAGCTGTTCCTACACTTGCACGATCGCTCGCTCAGACTACCATAATCATAACGAATTGATGGATATGTTTAAGGTATAATTGCATCAATGCAGCTCCCAAAATCCCTAGTCTCGTGATTCCAATTTTAATTGATTAAAACAATGATGTATTTTTATACCCTCTCGTGCGTTTTTTGGGTTTTTGGTGGGGGTATTGATGATAATGTAGAGATAGGGGCTTAATTGAGTGTGAAGGAAGGGAGGGGCTTATAGAATGGTTTTTAAGAGAAAATTTGTTTCTGATAACTTCTCCCTGTCTTTGTCTTTGTGAGGAGGGAAGACGTGATTTTTAGTGAAGTGAATGGTAGTTGCAGAATTGAAAATCTGGACTTTTTTTATTTCATTATTATTATTTATATTTTGAATCGCACCAACTCGGGTTGAGTATCAAATTTCAATTGTTTGGAAAATGGAGGAATTTTCTAAAATATCTGTCAGAATATTCTATAGTTTGTTTATAATTGAGACAAAATAATTTCAACCTCATCTATGATTAATACATTCAGAAGATAGGTATCTATTATGAGTTTGTGTTATTTGCCTCTTCAATATACCAACATGGACATGGCCGTATTTATAAACCGTTTTTGCACGCTACGTTGAACACTCTCAACGTTCTGGAGCTGATTTTCCGGTCACACACGTGCTACTGCTCTAGCGTATACAGTGTACGGTTCACCCCGGATGCATATTACCTCGTTTTATCACTCTAACATTACCATTACCATATATTTTTTTTCCTCTCTATCTCATAATGGAAATTTGATTGGTCACATTATCGGGATTGGATGGAAAATATATTATTATTCTCTTTCAGGCGCGAAATGACAACTGGTTCAAGCTTGGACAGAGATCGGCTCCTTATTCCCTAATCAGGGATGTGGAATGTCATCAGGTTCAGAAATCGGTCATGTTAGAAAAGAATGACTGCCGTTTGACGGTCATATGTGACATGAATTTTTCCCGTGTCAGAATCTCAGTCATACTTGTGATTATCATGTGACTACCAACTAGTTTGATGTAATCTAAAAGTCACAATTTTTATGTCACAGAATTTTACGACACAATTTAGTTATTTTGGTTATATTGGTAGTCATTTTTTTCCATATTACAGTCCAACAGTCACAATTTTTTTGTCACATTTGTTAAACGTTGTGAGTTTTTTATTGAATTAATCAACATCAATCACTGAATCAATTCAACATCAGTCATCCTATATTGCTTTGCGATCAAGGAGTGATGGTAGTTATTTCCATATTTCTAAATTATGACTTGGGCATAATTCTGTCGTGTGACACGAGATTGTCATAATTCTCTTGATGACATAACTCTAATTGACACGTGATATGACCGGTCAGTGTGATTTTCTCACATCCTCGTACCCTATCCACTTTTATGAAATTGATTTATGACTCAACATTGTGACGCCATTCGATTTGCAACAGTTGAATGAGTATTAATGCTCCAATGGAGACGCTAACTGCATTTGGAATAGTAACAGAAGAGCTTCAGTAATGGAAACAACTTCTTTGTCACATAAAATTGTGACAATTTAATTTACTTTTCATCAATTTATTCTCACAGGATAAGAGATGGGATAATTCATTTGAAGGAATATACCACGAGACACAGGCGGAAACCAGGAGACGATGTACCTTGTACGTCAATATCCTAGAACTTGTTCTAAATTCCAAATTAAGTTATCTCTATAGGGCTGTACCATACCATTGGAGAGTAGTATTGAGTACTTGGGGTCTGCTTGTCTGGAGAAAACCGGGCAAATAGAGGATATACTCATTTAAAAATGTACGAAGAAAAAAAGTAAAGGGGAGAGCAATTCTCTTCTTTGGGAGAAAGACAGATGAAAAATTGAGAATAAGGAGAGAAATGTTATATTAGAATTCTACTTCGATTATTTTTACCCTCTACAATTAATTTCTAATCCGTCGTATTGAAAATTCCAGTCTTATCGAAATTCATTATTTTAAACTAGACATGAATTTGCTAGTTTTTATCACAGCATCGATTATCACTGTTTAAGTAGACAATATATATTTTGATTATTTTCTAATTTAAATTATTTCTGACACTCAGGAACAGAATACCGTCCTGTTGCGCGCGTAAAACAATGGCAGGGTAGTAGTGATGGTGCGCGCGACACGGTCTGGCTCAAACGGAGTCGTACCACTAACTGAAAGGTGCTACCGTACGAGAGTACCTCCTGCGTATATCGCCCTCACAATACTTTGCCTCCTCTCGTTGGCGCCATCTTCTCCATGAAGCTCATATTTGATAGACGGGTATAATTATTGGATTTAATGAAAATTGGACTCTGTCCTGGGTTAGTTAATGAGGGGGGGGGGGGGGGGGAGAGGGGGAAAGGTTGTTCATATATGGGGGTGGTTCGGATTGAGGGAGATTAGTTTTGGAAGAAAAATTAACTCGAGTACGTCAGTATGGCTCGCTGATTTTTTTTTACAAATTTTTAATCAGCAACTTGATAGAAAGTTGAAAAAACATCAATTTGTGACGTGCGTCCCTTTCAATCTACGCTGACGATATCTTCGAGATAGATGATGTGAATGGAATCTCTCTCTTTTAATATCGGAGATAGGAACATTATGAGATCCAAGGATCTATGAATCTATTGTTAATTTCATACCAAATACAATCTCCACAAATGCCATTGGGTTTCACAGTCATGTTCAAGTTTGTGGAAATTTTTTAATAACATTATGTGAATAATTATAAAAATGACATTAATCAAAATTAAGTAGAGCATTTGGTAGGACAATTTCCGCCTCTGGAACCAACGTTCATACATAATAATTGGGGTAAGAAGAGAATGAGTAGAGGCGGCTGGAACGGGAAAATGTTTTCTTTTACAAACCTGACAAAAAGATATTCAGAGGAAGGTCTCTTGCTCCCTTTCTTCTCCCCCCCCCCCCCCCATACTCACTCTCTCTCTCTTTTGCCGTTTTTCAATTTCGGAAATGCTGTACCCTCGCACTAGTCAGGCCAAGCGAGATATTCAGGTCGCAGTTACATATTCTAAGCTAAATTCTCGCCCTTTCCATGTAACCCATCCCCACCTCGACTCGTTCATCTTCATATTTGTTTTCATGCTCTTTCCTCCTATTTTCACGTTCTCTTTCTTCTCTCTGCCTATGTGACAGACTATTTAACTTTTGTGTCACAGTTAATGTTGAAAGTTGCTCAGCTGATGGGGATATATATATATATATATACGCTAAGTATGTCATATCTATAGGTTTATGTTATTTATTTTATTTATTTATTGATGTATGTAAGTCCAACAGCCGAAGCCAATAACAGGACTTAAAATAATAATATACAAGGTGTACAAAATAAAGATGATAATATTAATATGGTGAGTTAACATAATATATGTATAAAGGTAACATTATCGCCAACTTATATCAAATTATAGCAGAAGAATTATGGCAATTACAGCTCAGATAATGGTTAATACAACTTCACGAGTTTTTTCAGCAATCAGCGTAATAGGGTCACATATTATATCAATGTTAGGGTATTTGTTGATTAGAAGGTTGACTCCAAGAGAAGCTTGATAAATAGGTGAGGACAGTGCAAGGTTTGAGACGTGGAAGGGGAGATATAGAGGAGCATGTGATTGAAGGTTGGTTGAAGGAATTCGGAAGGAAACTTGGCTCAGGAGGAATGGGCAATCAAAATTACCTCTAATTGTTTTTACTAAAAGTAGTGTAGCCGTGTACATCCTTTGTTGTTCAAATGTTAGAAAATTAAACCTCAAGCATAACTCCTGATAGTCGCATCCCCTCTCAGGATATGCAGAGTCATGTTAGTATTAATTTTTCTCATAAAAAGAGAGAACGGTAACCACTGGAGAAAATAAAAAAATTGTGATAGAAAACTCCAGTTGGAAAAGTCCCTTCAACTTTTCCAACTGGAGAATCATTCCTTTCTGTTGTGCGTAACCAACGTAGAAACAATGTTGAACGATAGGGTGGAGGGGTACATGTGGTTCAGACAAATTAACCAGTTTATTGGCAGTGAATAGTATATATCATGCCCGAGTCTTGGAAAACAGATCATCCTTCCTGTATTACCAAACTCCTTCGGCAATTTGTCGAAGAGAAATATAATGATAGGAATCCCCGGATTGGAATTATTTACCCACAGTAAAGCCAGGCCTGCTAATTCCCTATCATATCGACAGTCGCACACAGAAACTAATATAACAATAGTATATTTCTAACCTAGGGAGGTAAAATCAAGGATCCTTAGCCGAAGACGAGGTTGATAAGCACGCGGCTGAGGATCCTTTATTTTACCTCCCGTGAATGGAACGTGGTTTTCCGTCATGGCGAAGGCGTAAGAAACCTTGGGAGGAAAATGTCATTTTGCGCCCGCCATGACGAAAGAAAATTGAATGTAGAGCACATGTAAAAGGATTTCTTATAATGAGGGAAATTGAAAACTTTTGAAATTTTGTTGTGGAGATATTTATCAGGTTCTGAGAATTTACGACGAGGATAAACGACTTAATCAACTTTGATTGATTTTATTGCTCAATAAACGCAACTTCTCAATTTCCAGTAAACAGCTGGAATACTCACAGGCTCTGGGAGAGAAATCGCGAGAGTGCCAGTTTTCCGATCGGATTATTCTTGAGTCCATCCAATGCCGATGCAGCGATTTCCATTGCGAACTTGTTATTTTTTTCTTTTTTCCCTTTCAGCACAACACAAAAGCACGAATCACGTGATTCTTCTTCCACACCGTAGAGAAAGCTTGGTGTAAACTTCCCCTTGCGATTATAAATCCAATACCCGCGTTTTTTCAAGTCTCCCTGGCATCACATCACCAAATAAGGATGACGAAATTTTTATACATTCCTCTTGTCCAGGCATGCAGGGGCAGCTTAAAGGTCTTGTGATATGGTCAGGACATTCTCCGTGACTTTTTGAATTCTCTCCGAGCGGGAATCGAGAATTTCTGTAACACTATGTCTTCACTTCATCACCACTGGACATCACTACTATCCCATATTTACACTTACTCCATCAGAGAACATGCGAAACTGATAACCAATCCTCGTCACTATCGTTACTTCCTTTCTCTTCTACTTATTTTTTTTTTTTTTTTTATGGTAGCAATAGTCTCTTTTTCACGTTCAATCTTCAGGTCTTCACTTTGGGGACAAAGTAGAGAAACTTGAGATCACAGTAGAAAAAAACAGACGCGAGGGAGATGCTCCAACTTATAACACGTCGAGAAAAATCCTCTCAACTTAATCGATGCCTTCTCCCCCCTCCCCACCCCCTGCACCGAGTTGGATTGACCTTAATCGATCGCTATCGTTAGAATGTCAATTTTGCAGGAGTCCAGTGGGGGATAAACATGAGAAAATACTTATCCCAATAAAAATCTAACAAAAATGTCCTGAGTGGTGAGTTGTCCTACGATTGACTAAAACTTGTCTCAATTTTCCCACGGTACCTTTCACACAACAAATGGAACACATCCAAACCATACATTTGAGGTATGAAAAATGCGGGAAAAATGATGCGATCAATTCATCACTATGTGTGATCACTAATCTTCAAAAACTTTCTCACAAATTAAACACTTTGAACTTTTCACCATATAATTTCAATGTTAATCTTTAGTTCTTCACTTATTTTTGTTCTGTATAGGGTATCGAACCTCTCCTATATTATGCCAGCAACTTCTTTGTGTACTTTTCTATTTTAGGCCTCTGGAAACTCTCAATTGCATCGTTTTCCATTGACAAAACAATCAACGATAACGAGTAATGATCATTATTAAATTTAATATAAATGTTATAGCATACAAAGGTCAACAATTTTCATCACTCAAATTTTTCTCTAGCTTTTATATAAGACACTTTATTTATCCATCCAACTGGTAATTGGAGAAGGGAAAAAAATATTTAACCTCACGACTACAAAATAAAACACTTTCTCCTTTTTATGTCTTTTTCTACGTTGTTTACCCCAATTTTTGGCTTCATAACTCAGTGCCGTTTTTACCCATATTTCACATTCAATAACCACGTAACACTGACAATATGTGCATTGGCCCTCAACTTTGAATAATACCGGGCGCCTGTTGTCGATAGAAATAGTCGAAAAATGACAATTGTTTATCATGGACGGGGACTAGTCGAGCTCCCAATCGCGGATTCGCGCTGTGGTCGACGATGTGACCTACTCGGGATGCTTTCAGCTACTTCAACCCATCGTGCTTTTCTATCCCCCTCCCCATTATTCCCTCCCCTCTCACTCATGCTTCCCCATTCCTCCCTCTCGCACTCTCTGGAGTGAACACAGTCATTCCACCCCTCACTTACCATTTCTCCCTCCTCGCTATGCGCACCCTCACTCATCATTGCAAAATCCTCCACTACTCTTTTGCAATCTCTATGAGAGGATCGGCATGAACGTACCAACATTATGGAATACGCTGTTCCATCTTAACACTCATTTGAAAATATCGAATTACTCTCCAGCGATCAGAACAAAAGCAGTGGAGGTTTTTTCTAAACGATTATCTGAAAGGATCAAGTTTTGAATCCCTTAAAATAAGTTGGAAAATTATTTTCGATTAATGCAACGCACAGTATCGAAGCTTAGTCCTACTTCTCCAGAAGGATGAGAATGAACACTCTCAAGTTGTAGCGTCCGGCAAGCGCTAATACCGACCGAGGACCAGAAGGTGTAGAGAGGAGCTGTACATTCATTTACCCTGATCAAATAACCAGCGCAGTCGATATATTCGCATCCTGTGCCAGGTGTGTAGTTAATTAAATTCATTCATCAACTACAAGTTACGGATACGCAAGAATGATCAGGACATTCCACTGATATATAATCACACCGAATACGTAAAAACTACTGAGACTATTAATCCGCAAAAATTATCTAAACTTCAATCCGAATACTGGATGATACGATTGCTCCTAAATAGGGATGTCTTGTGAAAGAAACATCTAATACAACGTCGACGCTAGAGGTAAAAATGAAGGGTTTAAAGGACCAGTGCATCGAGATATTGTCACTCACCCAAGCGCTTTAGTGCTGATTAATGGTGTTTTGAGACTGAGAAAACCATTCTTCTTGGTTTGCTGCGGTCGACTGCAGCTAGTACCCTCGCCGTTATTCATTTGATCTTCTAGATCTTCGTCAGCAACCTTAGACCTTCTAGCCCGAAGATAGAGCCAAGCAGCCAGACCGAGACCGAGCAAGATGCCGAGGACGCCAAATGTACTGAATACTGCTGTCAAGATCAGATCTCGACGCTCCATACCAGCCTGTTGACAAATCAATGATGATCCTATGAACATTTTATCAAGACGAACACTCATGAGGACATTGATGAAAAATTTGATGCTAATAGAGGCAATAGCTGTTTTTCTCGGCTAAGTTTATAGTCGGAGAAGGCTTTATTCTGGAAATATTGTCACTCACGTTGTTTGAATATAGTTTTCACTCGCAGTACTACAGCTCGCCAGAGATGCAATATTGCAATTGTATTGAGACGTGTGGAGCTATTCAATGTCGTTTGAATAATTGTTTTAATTATGAAAGGATGTGAAATTTCTTTAGAAAGTATTCATTAGGACATGCAAAATGTAAGAGAAGTGGTATCACGGTGAAATCTAAGTCCAGCTTCGATGAAGAAGATGTTTAATACTAGGTTGCTCACGCTATGGTCATTTCCCCGCAAAACGCTAGCCAACCTATAGGGCGCCACTGTAGATTCTAACAGCTAGAGAATGCGCGACCAACATAGTGTTAATGGTATAGAGACGCTGTCAGTGATAGAACTGCCTTTATGAAAGGCGAAAAACCACGAGAATTCTTATAAAGCATTCTGAATTTGCAACGACTTTTAGACTCTGGAATGAATCAGAGTACAGGAGGACTTGGACTTGAACGGATATCCATTCCTTGTCATAAATCTTAGAACCGCATGAAGCTGAATCCATCATTCCTTTATTTTATATTGAATTATTAGCTTCAGTTAATTATATTAATCCATTTGGTAATCAGTGTTTAGTTAGTGAGGAGAGACTCTTATAAATCCTTTCCTGAACTTGCCCAAATTATTTCATGTTTCAGAAGAATAACGCATTTGGATCGGAGAAGCAGATTTATTCACAAGCTCTTCAAGGACCTGTTGCAGAGATTATTACTATAACCCTCTAATCTCTCCTTGTTGCATCGGGAGTTCCCTTCATTCATCATGCTTCATTTCGAAGGGCAAGAATAATTCTTACCCGGTCCCCGAAATTTTCCACCCCTCGAAAAAAACCTCGCTATGCTCCTGCATTTCCTATTCGCCCTGAGGTGAATACAATTTACACGCGAGCTCCTATATGTAAGGAAAAACGACGCATGTTGGTGAGGGGGAACGGAACTTTGCGATGATGAACGAGAAGAGGCGCATTATCGCTGATTTCCAACGCGGCATCCATCCGGAAGCCAAGTTTATTATTTTTCAATTTCCGAAACGTCATTATTTCCGGTTGCGTTTATAACTTTTCCATCTAATTAGAATCCATTAGACTTAACCGAGTCGAGCAAGTGAATCAATCCTGCTTCAATTATGCAGTAGAAAGAGGAACAGATCTGATTATTCTCGAGCAAGTCATAGTAAGATTTGATTTGTATTAGTTTAGAAAGATAATAGTTAAAGTTTTGAGCAAAAGTAAGATAGAAGATAGACTAAGAGACATGGCTTTTACTCACGAGGTTTCGTGCCTGAATATCTGGATCATCATTCTGAAGGGGGACTTGGTCAAGTCCCTGTGTGATTTGGTCCATGTGAACCATTCTTTATCTCTCAAAAGCTTTCTTTTTCTCCTATTTTCCGCTCGTACAATCGAGAATTCACCGTCAAACAAAAATTCGATATTAACTTCCCGTATCTCCCACGGAACTCCCTCTTCCTGGTATTCGTGATGTGACCTCTGTTAAATTCAAAAGAGAAGGAAAACTATGAAAAAAAAGGTCAAATAAGAAAATTGAAATGATATGAATAATACATAATGCGGTACCGGTGAGAATTCGTGTTGGAAAACATTTCTCAAATTTTCTATCTTGGCATTTCCTTCGGATTACTATAACAATCAGTAAAAATATTTCCTGTTCGATCGTTCAAGGGTTTACCTATCCTATATGTGTTCAAGGATATTAACAATGTTCTGAAGCACATTTGATGACACGGAACCCATCTCATCCGGAAAAGTTTCATCGATCAAATACGGGTCATCGTTAATTTCCACGACGGAAACGTCGAATAACTCGGAGGAAAGGGTCACGTAATCAATCAAATGCTTACCCATTCAACTTCTCATTCCCTTCCAGTGCCGTCTTTATTCTCACCGTGAGATAAGGAAGTTGGATCCGCTTAAAGATTGTCACTGAATTGTCGCTGGAAGGATTGGAATTTCTCTTTGAATCGTTTGAATGTCCGGATAGCAGGCCAAAACGAATTGATATGAGAGAGAATTGGAAAGTGTATTCATAATGAATTTGCAGAATATTTGGAATCTCTGATGTCACCGAATACTTCCACATAAATTGCTTCCAGCGGAATTGTATATGAAGGAATCATATAAATTTTAATTACTTTTGTAGTTGTATTAACAATCTACTCTGTACTGTACATAAACAGCGATATCCCTATTTATTTAATAACTCCTCATCACCCTGACAGCATTTATCTGCCCTTGAATCACATCCGGTTGAAAATACACGTATTATCTTTAACGTGAAACCTCAATAATCGTGGACATAGTATTGCGCTAATGACCTATTAAATCACTCAGTAAAACTAGTGACGTAAACATGAAAACGATCACTTTTTTTCTAATACAGTTCCAATTCAATCCCCGAGTTCCTCCCACGAATCCTCACCAGTCAACTTCACTCATTTTCATGAGCTCAACAGAATAGAAAAACCAAAATAAACAAATCGAGCGTCATCCCACCCCTCACTTCACTCGGTCAAGCGGCTATTGATCCTCACGTTGTATTCCTCTTTTGCTGTTGAATGTCACTCAAAATTTTTGCCAAAATCCGAGAATAATGCAACTGGATAATGAACACCAGATAGTGGATTTATTTAATGTTGAGGACTGACGTAATGTCGGAGCACCTTGTTAACGTCAACCATGCTCTTGGGAGCGTCGCAAAAAATACGGTGGGGTTAGGGGGATGAAACCGGCTGGTTGTACTTCTGACGATGCGCCTGAGTTAAGGTACCGGTACTCGTGACTCTTCGGTGAATTTCGTGTTTTCGCCAGGAAATACCCTGTAGAGGCTACATTTCAGTCACTAGCACACGCGCGCTAAGCCAGAAAGTAGAAGGGGAATAGGTCGAATGTGACCTAGGCGCCACGCATGTGACCCTCAATGTTTCAGTTGGGTTCCATTCTTTCATCGCGTGCTGACCGACAGTATATCATATTGATTAATAAAATCGTAGGATTATGATTATTTTGGAAAGAATTTGCTTTTATGGTACGTGATTATTATTAGCTATTTCAATGATTACCCTCATTATTATCTCATTTTCAGGTAGATAACTGAAGAGACATGTAATTATGGGAGAGAGGAGTGGGCCTCATATTCAAGAAATCTCGTTGTACTGGTCGGAATGATTCATTTTTAAATTCACCTCTGGGTCTAGAATTCCATTGTTTTTTTAATTTAACTGGCAACTTGATGTTCGAACAAGCTGAATATACTTTCAACATAGTGAGCAAACTCTTTTTGAATAACAAAACGGTTGAAAGTTAATAAAAATCCTGAGTTATTACATTCGGATGTGTTGGGAGTTCATTAAATGAAAAAAATTATTCGTTCTGAGTTCTTTCAACGTATTCAGCTCTTGAACGTGAGAACATGAGATCATTTTAATGGAATTTTTTTGCAAATTTTTTTGGTACATGTAACGGAGGGGATAACCGGGCAAAGTGGAACGGCCGGGCAAATCGAAATAAAAGCGTTTTTTGCATTGTTTTTAAGCTTTCTTTTATCGTGCCAAAGGTCGTTGTGGCTAGTTTCTGATGCTGCCGCCTACACAACCACAGGGTCAAAAAGTCCAAACTCAGGGTCCTTTATGGCCATTTTAAGCCCTTATTTCACTTTGCCCGGTTCTCCCCTATACATTCCCACTTTAGACTAGAAAAGAGCTGGCCTTTTAACGTGGACAAATAGAGCGCATAACGCCATCTCACACACTGGGTTGAATTCTGAAGAACGCCATTATCGACATTTCTATGGGCACGTTGTGCGTGAATGCTCCATATTCCCATCCCTTCCCACCAACCTCATATACCGCACTTCTCCCACCCAAATACTGTCAGTTTTCGTTACATATGGACTCTCGTGTATTTGATTCACACCCAAAGGCGCTTATAGGAGTTTCACCTCAAAAACATAAATTTTCCGCTTTGTTCCATAATTGGTCTATTCTTCCAGATGTTTTCTATTGTCACTGAATCCAATTTTCAATCATTTGAAAATTTGGGACGGCAAACGGTATGTGGAAGTAGCCGAAATAAGCGCTCATTTTGCTTGAGCAAGCGGAAACCGTCGTGTAGAGAGAATCATTCATTTTCCAAGTCACTAGATATTCCTTATATACAGCAAAGCAAGTGTATGAATATGACTTACCTCGAACACAGAAGAACGCCACTATTTACATCTGCATGAGTGGCACCTTTGTTGGCAAGGAGAAATTATTGCATGGCCACGTGGATGAAACCCGAGTGTCGCCTGGAAAAAAATAAAAACAAGTAGGCAGCAACTCCAATGCGGCTGGTCAAGTTTGCGAAGGAATGCATCAATATTATTTTTCTCTCATTATAAATGTGAGATTATTTCCCTCTCTTTGCTTCCGAAGTATATTCTTTCCACGAGTTCTGAGTAGCCGGGCACCGATTATGAAGATATCAAACGAGAAAGTATCGAAAAGACACAATTTCGGATGGGCCGGTACCAGGGGTGATCGTTCTTTCAGCCAAAATGGCCAATTTTGACATTTTCTGTAATTTAACTTGAATTGGTTGAATCTTGCGGCATTTTGAAAAGCCAGGAAAATTTCCCATCCAAAACCCTAAAGATAAAGGGTTGTAAGTACCCTGTGAGGGATGTGGGAGATAAAATTGTAGCAAAATGACCTCAAAATCTTTAAACCGCCATATTTCCTAAACTAAGAATACTACATCTCCCATTTCAATACATGTTTACGTCCGGTTGCATCTTATCGCTGAAATGCGTACACATTCTGATTACTCCAATATAACTAAACAACATGCGCACTAACAGAGTAAAATGAAATATTTAATTGACCTCTGAAAATAAGAGACGAGTATTCCCCTGACTTTGTCATATTTTTGTCCTGGAAAGTTTATAAAAGGAGCAATGAGATGTATCAAAAATTCACCCCCGCCACAGCCTAGTATAGCTATACTTCGTCTTTCCCATATTATTTTTATCCAAGTTTTTTGGATCGATTCCTACCACGAATCTCCATATTCCAACAAAAGATGTATTGATCGACGTCATTTTTTCCCGGCTAATGAATATTTCACATGTATTGAGCATCGTTTCATGTGTGTTATATATTTATCGAGTGAACACGTGTCAAAATCGATAAACTTTTTTCGTGGCTCACTGTAATGTGATGGAGTAACGCAAGAGCAATTCAGCTCTCAGCACTGCACGTATTCTACTACGCCATAATAACTTCTGCAATATTAATTTTGTTTATCCTCCTTGTGTTGCTGCTACTTCGTACCGTCTTGACGTACGTGAGGTGAACGTAGTTGTCCTAACTTAGTACGATACAGAAACAGTTTGAATGTTAATGAAGTCATCTTAATTTCGAATATAACGAAAATGAGTTTAATATCTACCAATGGAAAAAACACATTCACCCACCTTCTGGCGATCCTTTCCTGTTTCTGACGACTTCCTGCAGAATTCTAACCACTCAAAAACTCCAAAGGCCAAAAAATTAGCAAATTGAATAATTAATAAACTCCCCACGTTATAACATTCACTTAACACACTATGTACCTCATTTTCATCTACAATTTTCCTCAATATCAAACTGAGGAATCTCGGACGAAGGGAAAATATAAATAAATGAATTGAGAATGAATCACGTCAAGGAAATTGGAAGAGAACAATGCAGAATCCTTCACCCGCCAGGAAATTAATCAATACTGAAAAAGGAGAATGTGACAGTTGATATTTCACAACGGAATTAATGAGTTCATTCACTAATTATCGATATTGAATTATTAGTAATAGTGCGAGAATTGATAGGTAACCGCGTGGTAGCCAAAATCGCGTCGCACTGCTGCTCCGCGGATGCCCAGTGCCCCACTCCGCCCTTAGCGCACACACCAACTTCCCCTCCTCTATTCCAAGTGGTACAACCTCACATTGAGGGTGGGAGACGCGAGAATCGGCTACGAAACCACCCCGATACACACCCATTCTGCCTTACTCCTCGTATTATTTTTTTTCTTTCTCCATTTATTAATTTTTCTCTGTTCTCTGCGACTTTTTGCCTGCATGAGTTCGGACTTTTTTTCTTATACTACTTCCCTATCCATACGATCGCGTTTCACTGGATTTCCTGACAATGTATGTTGAAAAACAATGTATGTTTTGGTATCAACTTCAATTTTAATAGTCACAGGCATTCAAAATAGCATGACAATGTTCTCGCAACTGTCAACTGAAAATAGCATAGATGAGACATTTCCAACTTATTGAGTATAGCTGGGTCACGATACCCATGTATGCGGAGACCTTTGCATAAATAAACCAAGATCCATTTGCTGCTGTAAAACCCAAGGGAAAGGGACTTTATCATCTGATCGTTGATATAATCTTTACGCGCTGCATTCCTGCACCCCAACGAGGTTACCGGATAGTTCTTCGCCAGAAAAAATTTCCCAGAAATTTGGGCCTAAAAAAAATTCTTCAGCAAAAAATTCCCCGGAAAAATTTTTCCAGCAGACCTATTGGGACCTAACGGACCTACCACCTGGGTTGTATTCCTCCAAAACTCAAAAAAGTACGCAACAAGTCATATGCTCTTTCTTATTATACGCCTATATATATAATATACGTCTCCCTACCCTACTAAGATGTTGTATGTGCATGGGTAGGAGGTTCCAATAGGTTCGCCATTTATTCAGCCACTCTGCGCTTGCTCTCCATGATTCGAATCGATTCTCTGCACATGCATCCGCCATGTTCGATTATATATGAGCATGTCTTTTTTAGTTAGAAAGGACTAGCACAAGCACTTTAAGGTTAGTGTGCGCTTCGCGCGCCTGCGTCTTCATTTATTTACCGGATGTACGCCATTATCAATATCGATATTATTATCCCTTCCGATATTTTTGATTTCGATAGAATTTTACCGCATCATCTCCTTTTATAATATGGATGGATGGACGGATGGATATTTTTGCAAGAAAAATGTCACCACTCCAGTCCCTTCTTATCATTTCCAATAGATAGACTGAATTTTCACTTTTTTATTGTTGATAAAACATAGATACAAACCCCTGCCACTTCGGAAACTCACCGAGGTCTCCCCTTAAGAGGATACACCACGAAGTGCAGGCCATCCTGTGCTTATACTCGGTAATCGATTCATACAAATATTTATATTATATATGTACAATTAACATGAAACAAGGTATAGCCTGTTCTGTAAAATAAAACTGGAAGCATTGTTTTGAAATTGATTCAATCACTGGAAGCCAATTATTACAATTGATTAACTGTTCTTTTGTACTCCAATAAATGATTCACGTAATGCTAAAACGAGGGGTTCACTGGCCGACATTTGACAATTAGTTTCAGTCTGATCATCACTTGGTGAGACTAATGCACTAGATATACTCATGGAAGAATCGGTTTTTTGCACATATGTATCGGTTAATGTGTTCTGAGTTTGGCTAAGGTCAACAGGGCAAGCTGTCACAAAATGTGTCACTACATCTGATGCTTTGTTATGGTTTTCAGATGACTCGATCACTTCATTACTAAATTCATCAACTCTCTTGTCACTATTATGAACTGCAATTAGTTTGCTATGCTCTGAAACGGTTGCCTTCTTATTGTTATCAGCCGATGTGCTTGCAATTGGGGTCTGACATGTATTTGCTCGCGCCTCCTGGGAATCTGTGTTTAAAAATACACCCTCTTTTTCAGCATCAGCGAGAAAAATGTCTGTACTCTTCAAAGAAAAACTTTCTACACTCTTTATTGATTTCCGTTGATACCAACGTTTTTCAGGACTCTGATGATCCTGCCATCTATTGTTTGCTGCACCTGGACCACCATAAGATTTCCATGAAGTCTCTTCTGGACTTGCAATTGTTACATTTGAATTTTCAGACAACAATGCGTCAGTCTCCACATATTCAAGATCAAATGATTGTGGAAATGCATTGTTATTTGTTATGTTTGAAACTGTAGGGAGTTGCGGTCCAGGTATGCTTCTAGATGTTATTACAACTTCGGAGAAGCCAGATGATGGATCATCTCTTAAATCGTTGTTGGCTGGTATTGCTTCACGAGTGGGCATTTCTACTGTTTGGTCGAGTTGACTCGTGGCTATACTTTCAGAAGTCAAACCAATTGTCGTTGGTTGCTCAATAAGATTCTCACATGAGATGTAAGGCGGTGGTGGCCCCTCTCGAGGGGGTGAAGCTATGACCTCGGAGTATGGGGGTGGCTCTACTGGTCGTCCCACAAATTGTACACCACTATTGATATTGTACATTATGCTGATACCTCTGGGATAATTGTCAGCAGTGCGATTCAGATAAACATCTAAATCATAAATGGGCATGCCAATTGGCACGTTAGATCGCCTAGTGCAATTAGTACGATACTGTTGTGTCCATCTGGAGTTCATAGCTCGTTTAATTTGTACCCTACATATTGCAATTACGAGAATCGTTACAATGAACATGAATGCCATTGCACATCCTATAACAAACCAAGAGTTTTCTATTTTTTAACAAAATAGAGCTCGTCATGCTCAATAAGCGATAATTTTTACCTACCGATTACAGTGTAGAATGCTGTTTGCACGTAACTGATCTCATGCGTCTCTGGTGGCCATGGCCTTAGGCCAAATGTACCACTGCAATTGCGATGATCACAACACCACTCAGGTGGTATACAACGTCCCTCACAATGGACTCTTCCAAAGCAAGGATCTGGACCACAAGCTTCGGGATTCTCATCTTCACCCTCTTCACAATCTGCTTTTCCATCGCAAACATACCTCTGCATTATGCAGTGCGATGAAAGACATTTAAACCATTGTTTTCCACAAAATGTAGGCTCTGAAAATGTTTAAACGATACTTTTAGTCAAAAAATGAAACTCATTCAAAATCATTCAAATGTGGTAGTGAATTTCGATCGTTTTTCATTATAGGCTTTCAGATACTCACTACTCTTACTATTCTTCACAGACAAATGAATTTTGATAGATATAATGAGTGGGACAACAGCTTGACTCGTACTGACTGCATTGCATATATAATCCCCAGCATGGTTCCCCGACAACCGTTCGAACCACAGCCATGCTATATTTTTACCCTGGCCTATTACTACTGAACTAGAGCTGAAATAATAGATTCGATTAAATTATTTGATCCAAAATAATCAGATTTATTCACTAGAACATTTTTGCAAACTCACGGATTATCTTTAATGTGGGAAGGTACTTTCCAATCAACATCGTAGCCAAATGATATGTCAGTTTTATCGGAATTTTGATAAACGGCTGTACATGTCATGTTCAGGGACTCATTGTTCCCACGAAGTATGAGTTTTTGGTCCAGACCACTGACCAATCGAGGGGATATTTCCAATTTAGCTCTGGGGCCAATGGGCCATAGATTTGTGGCATTATTATGTAATATTTCCACACCTGAGGAGATAAATTACATCAAAAGGTTTTTAATTATTGCCATTAGATAGATGACTAGGCACGAAAGACCCGCCAGAAGATTTCTTCTATTTCTCGGCGAGGAAAAAATATTGAAATATCGGAATTATGAAGACAAATATAAATACTCACAATGTAGATTATTGATCAATGTTAAGATTGTCAGTACGACTGTATCAAAATAGTGCATTCTGTAGCATCATAACACCTCTCGTTATTCAAGTGTTGCTTCTTCGTCTCATTGAGCCAAATACATTCCAAAAGAGTGGCACTCAGTACTGGTGATGAGAAAAAAAAAAAAAAAGAGAAAAGGCCGAACCGGAGGATCGAGACAAGTTATCCACGATTCACTACCTTATTATCACTATTCCAACTCATAGAAGCTTATCAATTATACGATATGTGTCACTACTAATGGGCTCGATTTTTACGGTGACAAAATGTTAATGATAATTGTTAGTTTCCATTTTCACGAACTTCGGAAGGGTTGCTATTTGTTGAGGTATATGTATTGGAGTGTTTTTGGGCTCTAGCTATTTGCGGAACAGCTGACGAAATGGAACGCAGCCTACCGGAGATAGGTAGTAACTATTGCTGAAAATTTTTTTATCTATCGATAACTTCCTCAATGGGTAAATACTCTTAATAATTCTCTTTCTAAGGTGCCGTTTGCAGCCCTACTCAAATTTTTTGAGAAAATGCAAAAAAATGGATAAACCTCATAAAATCAAATTTCAGCATAAAGATAAATTTTACCAGCATTTTCAATCTTTTAATTTGGCAAATTATTTTCAGAGTAATGATTCGGACATGGGGGTTTGGTTATGATCGTTATGATCACAGGTGATGAAAAATGGCGCAACCCAGCCGGTAGTTTCTGCAAAGTGAATCACACGGTATCACAAGAATAATAAGTTTTATCATAGCGCTACATGATAAATAAAATATTAATTCAAGTACAATGGCTCATCAGTTATTATCATCAGCATTGAAATTAGAGAGATTTGTATTAAAATCAGTGCAAAATGGTCGTATTAATCACACAGAGGTAAGCCTCTAGATTATTTTTCCTAAAAACTCATCTCTGTTATGATATAACAAATTTATGAAAAATCATTTGATTGTAACAGACAATGTAACCATGTTTTCTCTCATTCCTACATATTTTTTTTGCCACCTCCAGACGACCTAAAAAGCCGCATCTTATTTCTCAGAAAAATGATAACCTATAAATGGCATGCTTGTGTGGCAATTTGTTAATTTTGAGGGTGAACAAAAACATGTAAAAAAACAAGGTGACATGGGGCTCTAACCTATTCGTGGATTAATTTGATTTTAGTTGAATCGAGCTTTATCATTACTCAAATATGATCCGAGATTATCAATACTGGAGTATTCATTGCAACAGCAATGGAGATTGTTATCAGAAAAAATTCCCAAGGGATTTGGAAAATTCTTCAAACCGGGTAAATTCCTTATTCTCGTTCCATTTGAAATTATTTGATAAAACTGTAGAATCAACTTTCATGTGTATGTGACAAATATTACTGCTAGGAGGTACCAAGGAGTCACCCAAATCAGGAGAGCAGGCGTCACCAGGCCAGGAGCAGAAGCCCAGCTCTGCTTTACCTAAACCACCACTATCGAGGCCTAGTCAAACACCAGTAGACCAATTTTTATCTGGATTATTCAGTTCCAGTAGTAAAGGAAGTGGTGGAGATCCTGGAAGCGGTAAATCATTCGATGGAAATGACAGAGATAAGTGGATTATTGCTGGTATCATTGGAGCTGTCGGTGTCATCGGAGCTATGGCCTTTTTTGATATTGGAAGTAAAGAAATAACATGGAGGGAATTCGTATACAGGTAAATATGAATTATTTGATTTTTATCAAGTATATTGATTGGATTTATATTTTTTACAGTTATTTGAATAAAGGAATAGTCGAGAAATTAGAAGTCGTCAATAAAAAATGGGTACGAGTTAGGTTATTACCTGGTCAGAGTATTGATGGTTCGGTGAGTTCATCCATTTTTCATAAAAAAGTAACTCGGATTCATTAATCATTATTTTCTCTACATTCACACAGTCAACACTGTGGTTTAACATCGGCAGTGCCGATACATTCGAAAGAAATTTAGAGAATGCCCAGTTGGAATTAAACATTGAGCCTCAAAATCATCTTCCAGTTATTTATAAAACAGAAGTCGAAACAGGCTCGATTATTTCATACCTTCCTACACTTCTCATAATTGGTAAGTGATTCATAACAACTATTGTCTGTTTCCATACTCATCTGAAAAATTACAGGTCTTCTGATATCTGCAATGCGTAAATCCGCCTCATTTATGGGTGGCAAAGGTGGAAAAGGTGGTGGACTCTTTGGTGGGGTCATGGAGTCAACAGCAAAATTAATAAATTCCAATCAAATTGGCGTCCGGTTTAAGTAAAAATCTAATTATTAAATAGCCAATTTTTATTCCCTCCTAATTTCATCCACAAAAGTTTGATGATGAAATTATTATTCATTTCACTAGGGACGTAGCTGGTTGCGAAGAAGCAAAAATCGAGATAATGGAATTTGTAAATTTTCTTAAAAATCCTCAACAATATATAGACCTTGGTGCCAAAATTCCCAAGGGTGCAATTCTCACAGGTCAGATTTTATAACCAATGAATAATTTTCTTTGAGTTTGTAATTAATAAGAAATAATTCAGGCCCTCCTGGTACTGGTAAAACACTTCTGGCAAAAGCAACAGCCGGTGAGGCAAACGTTCCCTTCATCACAGTATCTGGATCAGAGTTCCTGGAGATGTTTGTCGGTGTTGGTCCATCAAGGGTTCGTGACATGTTCTCAATGGCTCGTAAACATGCCCCTTGCATATTATTCATCGATGAGATTGATGCAGTTGGTAGAAAACGTGGTGGAAGGAATTTTGCTGGTCATTCAGAGCAGGAAAATACGTTGAATCAGCTGTTGGTAGAGATGGATGGTAAAAAAAAAAAAAATAATTAATTCTTACTTCAAAACAGATTCATTCTTTTGTTCTAAGGTAAAACTTTTCAAATTTTTTGTAAAGGATTTAATACAACGACCAATGTAGTGGTGCTAGCCGCAACGAACAGAGTTGACATTTTGGACAAAGCGCTGTTGCGTCCCGGTCGCTTCGACAGACAGATATTTGTGCCAGCACCTGACATTAAGGGGCGTGCATCGATATTCAAAGTTCATTTGAAACCCCTTAAAACAACACTCGATAAAGAAGCTCTAGCACGAAAAATGGCATCATTAACGCCTGGTTTTACAGGAGCTGACATTGCTAATGTATGTAATGAGGCAGCTCTCATTGCTGCTAGAGATCTCTCAAACAATATTGAGATGAAGAATTTCGAGGCAGCGATTGATAGAGTTGTAGCGGGAATGGAGAAGAAAACTAATGTACTACAGCCTGAGGAGAAGAAGACAGTGGCTTATCACGAAGCTGGACATGCTGTTGCTGGATGGTATTTGGAGCACGCAGATCCCATTCTGAAAGTATCAATTATTCCTCGTGGCAAGGGTCTTGGTTACGCTCAGTACCTACCTCGCGAACAGTATCTCTACTCCACCGAGCAATTATTCGATCGTATGTGCATGACATTGGGTGGTCGTGTCTCGGAAGAGATATTTTTCAACAGAATAACGACAGGTGCTCAGGATGATTTACAAAAAATTACGAAAATAGCATATTCACAGATAACGAGTTACGGTATGAATGAGAAAGTTGGTCAAATCAGTTTTGAGCAGCCTCAGCCGGGTGAAATGGTGTTGGACAAACCGTACTCAGAATTAACAGCACAGATGATTGATCAGGAAGTAAGGGATCTCATTAAAAGGGCATATGAACGTACGAAGGAACTTTTATTGAAACACAAGGGTGATGTGTCAAAGGTACGTCTATAAATGGAATTCTTCAATGTCCTTGATAATAGCTCGTGTCGTTTATTTCATATAACACTTCTTTGTAATCATTTTATCTATACAGGTGGGTGAGAGATTACTTGCCAAAGAAATACTGAGCAGAGACGATATGATTGAACTCTTGGGGCCACGACCCTTCCCTGAAAAATCCACGTACGAGCAATTTGTCGAGGGCACAGGCTCCTTTGAGGAAGACACAACGCTACCGGAGGGTCTCAAAGACTGGAATGTCTCGAAAGATAAAAATTCAGGTGAGAAAGATGGAAAAGAAAATAAAGAATCACACCCCGAGGACAAAGTACCCCCAACGTCGACAAAATCATCCAAGGATCAATCCCAACGGAGATTGTAATAATTATGTTTTTGGTCTACCTATAGATCCTAGTTTTTCTTATGTACCTCACTCGTAATTTGTATAATAGTTTAACAAAAATATATCATACATAACATTTTGTTCTACACAGTTGATTATTCACATGAACCATTCAAGGGAAAGTAATTAATAAACAATTCACCATTTGTATAATTGAAATATTTTATTTGGGGGAACCGAGCGAATACCAAACGGAGGGATAAAGTTTACAAATTTTCGGTGCAATTGTTTCTGCTACAACCCATCTGATAAATACAGTGTTTATTTGTGACTAGATGCGTTTTGTTACTATTAATTGTATTACATTGGTTTCATTAATCTGTGAAGGTTACTCAGCACTGAAGTGACCTCCTAGGGGAGTGTTCTCGATGTTTGATCAGTACTATTGCAAAAATCACACTGCATGGAGAAAATTTTTTCGTAAAAATTATATTATTTTTTTAAATCATGGGGCTGATGTGCATTCGGGAATTTTTATAGATTGAAACATGCAGTTTTTAGCTGAAAGAATGGAAAAAAACGAAAAAAAAAAACATTTTTCGTGTGATTTTACGCAGAAAAGAAATACGTTCTAATCCATAAAAATTTCCAAACGCGCGTTTCTCAATTTTACTCTCAATTTTTACGAAAAAATTTTCTCCGTGTGGAATAGTTGAAGAGGAATTTTTTTTTTTTTTCACTGTATTGAATATTTTCCAATCAAATTATTATAATGAAGGCACCGACAGAAATTTGGTCGGCCCCTCGCAATCCTCTTCCTGAGTCACAACTTCTTGAATCCAACATTGTTATTGTTATTTCTGGATATGAATAAGTATTAATCACGCGGTGCATGCTCATAGCACCCACTCTTTTTCACTTTTAATAGGAAATATTGTGAGCGTGTCGGCTTTTTAAGCTAGTACGTGCAATCACATTGATTAATTATCCAATCAAAGTGAATGGAATATTCATTGTGAATTTTGTAAATATTCAAAGTATTCTCTAACTCCACTCAACAAATTCCTCATCATTTATTTACTTTTTCTTCAATTTTTAATCAATTGATCCCACAAAAATTCTCATGAGACCCTCTGTGTTTTCACTCTCAATTCTTCCCTCACTTTTTTTTTTTTTTATTGATTTTTATGTTTCTCCGTATTCTAAAAAACTATATCGATTTTATCGAATGAATACAAGTTCCGAAAGTACGATAACTTAGTTGTCTATAACCACTAATTCAAATATCATATAATCATTAAATTATTACTTTGTTCTACCTTGTATCACATTCTAAACCCTACCTCATTCGTGAGTTTTAATTTTTCATTCTCTTCCCTAAAATCTTAATTTTAAATTCCATGTTTCCTTTTTTTTCACTCTTAAAAAAGACAAGGTCAAATATCATCATAATTCTAATTAATGGAGTCAAAAATCACTAGTCAGGCTCACATTACAGCTTTTTTTTTTTTTCGTATTTTGTTTTTTTTGGTTCACATGCATTATTCTGAAAATTACGAGTATTCAGTTCTGTAGATTTTCGTAATTAATTCGCATATCTGCACATCTCCCGTTAGTAACGAATAAATGGATAAAAAAACATTTATTCAATATTCATTTAGGACAATTGCTCCTCTGCACTCACTCGAAAATTATCCAATATATCGCTCAGTACTTTCTAAATTCATTTTCAACTTTTTCCGTGGGTCAATGATGAAATTTTATCCTCCTAAGGATTTTTTTTACTCCAGGTAAAATCCTACACAATATATATATTGACTACGGTTACAATCTCTTCATATATGATCCTCTTATATGAATATTCGATTGACTGTCGAGTACTGACTCTAATTTGACGATATGACTAGTAATTATTAGCAATTTTGTGAATATTTAAATTCACAATTAATTCATCGATTCAAGCACAAACGCATGAAAAAAATCTGCAGCTCTTGATCGAATATACTATGAAAATACTCGTTGTGATTACTTCATTTTTATGGCAATCATTGACTCTGTAATTTAATGATAATTTTTTTTCTAGCATTACCAGGTCGGTTGAAATATATATTTTTGAAAATCACAACATCACCTGTAGAGCGGATTGTTTTTATCGAATTCCAAACATTCAATTCTTTCTATCATTGAATTTCTTGTACATTTGTCGAGTTATTTGTTTGTTCGTTTACCCAAATTCTCATCAAATAATTGCCTGCTGGAGATTTTTATTTGAAAATGTCTCACAGAATATCCATACGAGTGCGTACAATTTTATCATTTTTGTCACTCAACCGTGCAGCAGTTGACACTCTACGTAGCATTCTTTATCATTAAAATTCACGGATTCAATTTTAATCTCACTAACAAAGAATTATCATCGAGTGAAAAATTCTAAAGCATTAGTAAGTAAAATAAATCTCTTATTGATACATCAATTATGACTAGAATTCAATGTATAAAAAGCAATCACTAATGTGTATATTATATCACTAATTATAAAATTTCCTCATCATTGATATCTTTATTTTCAGTATTAGAGACGATAAAATACAGCAAAAATAACGAAAACCCATTAAAAAAAAAAAAAAAACTAATATAACAATAGTATATTTCTAACCTAAGGAGGTAAAATAAAGGATCCTTAAACGCGTGGTTGATAAGGCGAGGTTGATAAGCACACGGCTAGGGGTCCTTTATTTTACCTCCCGTGGATAGAACGTAGTTTTCCGTCATGGCTGGCGCGAAATGACGCCTTCACCAAGAATTAACACAGTCGTTACTCCAGCTCTGTTCGATCATTATTTTTCCGTCATGGCGGGCGTTAATTAAAACTTTCCCCCCGCCATTTTATGCCTTCGCCATGATAGAAATTTGCCCTCTATAATCATGAGAATAATTCTTTTATTTTATCTCCCTAGATTAGGAAAATACCATTCCCACCTCTGATCAGTATCTCGAAAAACTCTTGGGACAAAATAAAAGATGGATCGATGATAGGGACTGACGTGACTCATAATCTATTTAGCGAGCGGAGGTGGATGTATTGTGTGTACACATCCGGGGTAGTTTCATAATTCAAGAGAAAAGGAGAATTCTAAAGGCCAGGTCATAATGACCTCTTTGCAAATGGTCACTATGTATTCAACAGGTGGGCCGATTTCCCTTATTAAATGTTGATAAAATATACCAGAATGCTATAGTATATATCCTATTTGAAATATAAAATCATTCTAATTTTGCCTCCTTAATTATCCTAAAATATCTTAAAGTCTGGAGAAACAATTTTCAATACGAATATCACGAATATCGTAAATGAAAAACGGAAAAAAGCATCAATAATTATGAAAAAATTTACCTGACAGTCTGGATATATTCAAGGGAATTAATACACTAATTTTAACTGAAAAAAAATAATAATTTTTCCAGTCTGTACTCACGACTATCGATTCAGAACGATATAAATTGGCATGAAACTACCCTGAATCCCACCTAAGGTATTACCCTGCGTCTTTTTTTCGTTTGAGAAATGTGAACAATAAATGTAAATATATTCATCGATCGTCGTTACCATCAATACGATACTTTGTGTCCCCCCTTTCTCGAGGATAAATGGAAAAATGGTGAATCATGCGATATGGTTTATAAGGAATATTAGAATGCGCTCGATAAATGGGATGGGGATAAAAGGCAGATTTATCGTATAATGAAGATGGGGGAGGGGAAAAATCATTCAATATTTTTTCATATTCTTCGATGTTTGTTTTCTGTCACCTAGGAACCTGAGGAATGTAAATTAATTATTTTCTTATCAATCTTCTCAATGAATAAGCGTATATTGGTGGAGTGACTAGATACGACACAACCGTTCAAAGTTTCGAATGTTGTTTTCCTCCACATTGTCCCTGCTGGGTCCTCCGATTTTTTTTTTATTCATTTTTCTAACTTTGCGATTTATCGAGGAAGTTATTATTGAAACTCTGAAAAATCGAGAGTGGAATTGTGTGTGTGTGTGTGTGTGTGTGTGTGTGTGTGTGTGTGTGTGTGAGGTTTTTTCACAAATGCTATAATTTCTCCTGTAGCACCTGTGTTATCCAGGTGGTTCTTCATAAAATCAATGTATTTGCAAGAAATCGGAAAGTTGTTGGCGTGACCCATCGAGGCATTGCTACTGTCGCAGTCCAAGATGGGAGCGAGCATGCGAACGACCAGCAGCACTCATATTTTTACCCCTTCATACAGAGGATTCAGCGTCAGTACCATGTGTCGTTGACGTGTCAGTGATAGGCTCAAGTGTTCTCCTCTGTTGGGCCACGTAGCCGCGCATAGGATGACTATAGAGTGAATAGAAAAAATAATAAAAAAAGATGTGAGGAAGAGAGTTTGAAGAAGAAAAAAAAAAAAAAAAAAGTGGAAAAATAGGAAAAAAAAACATTTTGAGAGGAGAAAGATCGTATGCTGTTGAGACCCTCTGGAGTAATAAGCGTTAATAGGGTACACATACCAGGATGAATCGAAATCGTCACCGGATGTAACCAACTCCATCAGGACAATTGAGGGTTACCGCATTTTCGCATAATTTCACTCATTTTTTTCTACTCAAGTAGTATATCAAAAATTCTACGTATTTTTTATACCCAGGTAAGTCAATTTTTCCATTCGAGGGGGAAAAAAAAAAATTAGATGACAATTTTAAGACGAGTAATCTAGCATGTTACCTCGATATCTTGTACACTGACTTGGCATCCCGGTGTATCGATATCATTGCTGCTATCATCACCATTCTCACGTGGACACGCTGATTCAAGATGCTTATTTAGGTATGACTTGAGCGCAAATGATTTTCGGCACTTTGGACACTCGTAATTTTTATCGGACGAGTGTGTTTGCATGTGGGCCCTTAAATTTGAACGATCGGCAAATGCTTTACCACAATGGGCACAGCCGTACGGTTTTTCACCAGTGTGACTGCGTAAATGTCCCTGAAGTAGCCAAGGACGTGAAAACATTTTGCCACAGACACCACAGCTGTGGGTCAACTTGTGGGTGAGCACGTGCATCGCTAATGCTGGCATACTCACGTAGGCTTTACCACAGTGTATACATTTTTTTGCTGATTGTGAATCAATACTGCGATGAGTCTGTTTGTGTCTTGATAAATTTGATGATGTTGCATACTGTTTACCTACAAGCAGACAAAAATTCCTCATGTGATTTGCCAAAGTCAAAATGGAATAAATAATCTTATTAAAACAATAGAGATACACTTACCACATTCACAACAAATGTATCGTCCAGACCTTGATGTCTCCGGTTGTTCAAGACTATTTTCAGCCTCTGAACTACTGCCCCCTAGCTTTTTATTCTTCGATCTTCCATCAGAAACCAAGAGCGTATCGAAAGTGTAACTGGCTGGCTTCACTTCCGTCTGATTTGCAATAGTCTGCACCTCCTTATCCCTCAGACTTGGTTGTAAATTTGGATTATTATTCTCAATATCACTGCTACATTCAGAGGTTGGAGGTGTCAGTGGTGGTGCGCCTATCGTTGGTTGTGAGGTGAGAATGGATGGAATAGTCGGTGTAGTGTAGGTAACCAGGATTTCCTGCACTGGTGACAGTGGTATAAAAACACCAGCTGGCCCTTGATGTACGAGTGTTGCTGGTTCATAGATTATACCAGTTGGTTGCTGTTGGTAGATGGTCGCAGTGCCACCAAGTTCAATCGTATTTACTTGGTAAATTGAAGACTGCGTTGGCTGATAAATACTAATTTCCTGGACATTATCAGTTGGTGGAGATTCCATGACATTTTGAGGTCCAATGGCAACACTGGGTGGTGGTAAGGGAGGTAAGGACCTTGATAATTCAAGAAGATCATGGGCTGCCTCTGTCTCAGCTGCTGACCTGTCTCTAAACAATGGTATCTCTTGAATGACACTGCGTGACCTCATGGTATCCATCCCAACATTATCATAAATTGGTTCCGGCTGAATTAGAACAAGTGGTGGTGGTGATGATGAGCTAATTTGAATAATTGATTTATTCGAATCTGAAGATGATGGCGAGAGCTCTGATGATGAGGACTCTGCGATAGGTGGCACTTGGGTTATACAATCGGTTATATGTATTTCAGATTCCATCTTTATCACTTCCAAGTGATTTGACATTGGAAATTCTGAAATGGAACAGGGAATTTAGTGGTTTTTATTCTTATTTATACTGAGATTACACTAAGTGGAAAGAATAATCACCTTGAGCTGGCGTTGGAGAGACTGATGGTGGAGGAGAGACTGGCGGTGGCGTTGATGGCTTTATCATTGATAACCTAGGTTCTGGGGACGGTGAATCCCTGCGTCTTCCCCATGACTCAAATCCTCTGGTCACGCTCATGTACTTGTTGCACAGGGCTTTCTTAACCATGTAACACCTCGGCATTTTTTTTTTTTTTGTATCTTCAGTTCTCGATCAAATTTATTCAATAAACACCCTATTCCTAATTTCTACTTGATTATTATCAGTTTCTTCTTCTTCTTTCAATATATATACACATATATGAAAATGTAAACACCACTTTGATGAAGAAATTTTTCACATCAATTGTTTTATTTTATTGAAATTTTGAACTGAGTCAGGGTGTTTATTATTTCGTATTTTGTTGGTTTAATCACTTTATTTTATCGCTATAACTATAAACTCTACGTCGTTGCACGCTTTTATAGAGAGTTGTTTTATGTCCAATTATTAAAATATCTTTTATTAAATATTTTTGGTTTTATTACAAAGTGAGCTAAAGTGTGAGCTAATTCAATTCAAATCTCCAGTCGGTAATTGGACTATATTGAAAAGGAGGTGGACACACACCCCTTTAATTAATATTTTCTTATTAGCAGAGAGTGAACAATATTCAATTTCTACTTCAGACGATTCATTTCTTTTTAAATCCTTAGTTCTAAGACCTTGTTTTAATTATTGCTTTCGTTGTATTCACGTGGGTGGAAGATAATCATCATAAACTACTTACATTACTATGATCCAGAAACTTTTTTTTTTTTTTTTCGTTTCTAATAATCAGTCACTTTTCCAATCTCTAACAACTATGATATAACATTACCATGACATTAATCAAATTCCTGGTGTATAATATACCTAGGATCACCAAAGTTTCTTATTGATTCACGCATTTCTTTCAAATTGTGAGGCCGCAATTGAAAAATTGACCCAATTTGTCTGCTTATCATTCTCTCAACATTACTCAAAAAAATTGTGTTACAATATGTAAACAAAATTCATGTTCATCTGACATTGAACTATATATGTACGAGTGATATCAGAACCCACAGGCGGATATCACATAGGACGAGCAACAAGTTGGACAACAGGTCGGGGGGCTGCAAACAGAATCTTTCAACCATTGGTCGATAACGCGCCAGGTGGTCTGTACACCTTCAGCAATTCTCATGAAATTCAGTCTCATACCAATCTTGCATCTTTGAATTAAAAAATACAATAGCTGAGCTTTCAATGTATCACTACACCACCCCCACCTCCTCGTGCACAAGAAATTAGATGCTGATAATGGCTCCAAGGATTGTGAATGTATTAAAAGAGGAAAAGAGGTGAAATTACCCTCTTGTTGAAGGGTATCTCACTCCCACCAGCGAGAGTGTGTGTGTTGTGCAGGCCCTTTATGCTGTAGTAACCCTCTCCCCATCACCCCACATACACAGACACACAACACTACCAAAGTGAATACCACCACCAACTCCAGTCGTATTACAGTGTACACAACCGGCAGGGATATATAATACCTCCCTACACCAAACGTCACCAATACTACGTAGTAGGCGCATCCACCACTGCTCCTCGCCCGGGGTTGGAACGCACTTTGCCAATTTCACGTCATTTCACTTGTGTTATTTGCACAAAATATTCAATTAAACAAAATGTCTCCACGTACTCAGCACTAAATGAGTCATGAGTATTTTGTCCAGGTGTAGTTTTGATTATTTAAAGACGATGATCACCAGAGTATTAAGGGTATAACCCACCTGTGGGCGCAGAAGCAACAATTGTCCGCCGTAGTGCGGAGGGTAGATCGACTACATGGCTCATCCGGGTGTGGCTGGGGTGCAACTGCCGCGTTCACGACGCCCCCGTGTTCTACGTTATTCGCGCCTGCGTTGAATCCACCACGTCCAGCCATTGGAATATAAAAGCAACCCCTCGGTGACAGCTGAATTCAACAACTATTATATAGCAACGGTGAATTTTTTCTTCAATATAAAAACTACTTTTTGTCTTGGACTTGGTGGTCCTCTTTTGATGCGACGCTATTGCTTGTTAGCCGTTACGAAGAGAGAAAGAAGATAACAGGGGTTTCGAATAGGGGAAATAATTCGAAGGGGGCATACACTCTCCTTCAGTGTCGCCTCTCGGCGATGCGCCATCCATTGATTTTATACGTTCGGGCCACCCGACCAACACCTGTTACCGCCAGATAAAACGGCGCTGTACGTTATTCTCTTTTTCTCTCATTTCTCTTGCTTTCTTTATCACACGAAAACCTACTCCCCTTGTACACCCCTTTTTCAAGCCACCCTCCCGTACGCCTCACCAATCGATAACAACGCCAGATGCGGTAACGCGCGCTGCGCCACCCCCCGAGGACAAACTATACCACCAATGAGTATTTCTTCTTTTTTCCTTTCCTTCCCATTTCTCCTTCCTCCTTTCACCTTCAGCTTGGAAGGCAATTTTGCACGTGGGGAACAATTATTTGTTTTCCAAGCCTCGGGCATCAAATGTACTATTATAACAAATAATGAGACACTAACAGATTTGCATTCTCCACCCTCGTAAATATAATATGCAATATTAAAATCCTGGGAGACTCTCATGACGCCGAGAAGGGATTTAGTGCCATAAATTTGTCCCATTGAATTAAGGGTTATGATTAATAACTATCGTTAAAGGACGGATTATGGTTGACTGGTGGTGGTATATTGAAAGCATTTTCATTAGGATTGAATTCATATCATGTTTTTTTCTTGAATTTAAATGTATACTTTGATCATTTAAAATCCCTTTCATTTATGGATGTAATCTTGGAGCGTCTTTTTGATGTTCTGAGTCTTACTCAGAGGGGTTTTTACTACTTTTTTTTCTACTCGTTCAGGTCAAAGGGACGATTCCACGTTGAATTCAACGGTTGGAGGTGAATTAAAAATATAAGGACTGGCGAAATTTTGTCACTGAGCCTATTTATTGTTCAATTATTCATTTCTAATATTTTTCCTGTGATAGATTGATTATCGTGATAAAAATATTTCAAAGCAGTCTGAGTGGTGTTGGAATACAAGGGGTGGGGAGGGAGGGGAGGAAGAGAAAAAAAAATAGAAATCATAGTCATAAACCAACCCCGAGGGCCAGTGCTGCAGACATTTATCCGGTATATACATGAGAGAGAGAGCTACAGGCGGATAAGAGAAAGGAGAGGCCTCGACAAACTGCCCTCCAGTCCGAATTATTGAATGCGAGATGCACGGAAACAGAGGAGCAAAAGCCCTTTGAAAAAAAACTGAATAAATACAGTCTCTTGAATTAATTGAATTCCAATGGAAACATTGGACTCCAAAATTTGAATATCATTTATAGTCCAGCATGATCGATGAATTTGTTCAGGCGAGACATCCTGGAAATTTGATCTATGCAAATACAGAAGCCCAAAAACTTTAATTAATAAAATCTGAATGAAAATATCAGTTTCAATAAAATTCGATTGTATTGAACTGTTGCAGATGTGCAGCTGATGCAGGACTATAGTAGACTGTGTTGAGGGGTTGAAATTTTTCCCCACGGAATACAAAACGTCAACGCTTGAGCAAATATTCTGGGACGTGATGTATGTCAAAAGTATTTGATTCCAAGTCGTAAATGGGGGAATTCCATTTCCTTTTAATCCTATAGAAAATTTAAAAAAACATAGACAGCGGACTATGTCTTCAGCGTTGACTGTTTATTCTGCATTCATTCCCTCATTTGTCTCACATCGACAATTCTCTCTGTGTCATCAGGGTTTAATTAGTACGGGGCAATGCAGTCGTTCAATATCCATTTCGATTTTAGCCTCTTCTCCTCCTAACTACAGTTCGTATTGGCTAATTTCACCGATTGCTGTACCGTACCGATTAACGAAACGTAGCTATCTGAAAATCGAGTTTCCTATTTTCTCTGATCAATCAGTCTGGCCAACCTCTCTTTTATCTTCTCATTTTTCCCCCTACCTGTGATATTCAACTCTATTGGAAATGCTGGAATGTAAGAAATTGACTTAATGTCGACGTTGTTGGCAAAGACCACTTGGGGGAGGGGTTTTGAGAGTTGAGTGAGTAAATTTCTTTTGCTAATAATTTATTTGTACGTTGAATCTAATCATAATGATATTGACATTTACTGGAAGAATTGAAGGAAAATAATATTAAAATTTTTTCTCCCCCACTCCCCCCATAATCTCTGATTCCCAATGGTTTTTCAAGAGGCAGTAGGATCGATTAGGCTCGTGGGCAGGCCCGAGTAGAGTCGCCACCCCAGTAAAATCGATGAGAAACTCGAGGGAGATAGAGAATGACGGAGGGAACTACGTTAACATGTATACATGTATGTGCAATACTGCATGCCTCCTCTTCCTCAGTCCGTAACAGAACGTCCGCTCGGAGGAGGTTGGGGTAGGGGGATGAAAGTGGCGTTGGCTTGATTCTCGCAATAATTTATGAGGGCCCTAGAGTACCTTCCGATTCAGGTTCACTCCGTGTTTAAAACTAGAAAATCATTAAATCTATTCCCATGTTACTGAAGTACTATTTACTTTTTCAGGGTCCACCTTTCATGTTTAAATGCCTAGTGACTAAGCGTCTTACTTTGCACGCAATTCAACAATGGCCTTATCAATCTCGAAAGACCTTAATGTCTATTTTCCCCACTCGCAAAATATAATTTCCGTGATAATCAACCAAAACCTCATTCATTAATGGTTTTTTATCAATCCCAGTGTCTGAGTGATTCTCTTTGGTTGATCTATCCATTTTTAAATAAATAAATTATCCTGAGAAATTTGCTTTGTTCATTCAGAGAGAAAATTCTCAAATTGAAGATGAGTTACTTGAATACGAAAATAATTTATGGACTAATGATTAATTTAATATCTCTAGGAAAATCCATTTTTCTCTGTGGATTTAATTATTTGTCTATTTTCAGTTTGAGCAGTGAACGAAAAGCGAACGAGTCAGTAACATAGACTGTGTACAAGTAACGCATAAGGGATAGAGTGGGAGTAGCAGTGGGTTCAAGTGCTATATCCACAGGTAGTTGACTTTGCTGGCCGTGTTTTCTGAGAGCAAAGATTCGCAACTGGTGTGCATTCACCCGCGCGCAAGCCCAGCCACCCCCCTCCCCCCACAATGGCTCTATACATCCCTTTTACCTCTCACATGTATTGGTTTTGCCAAACACATTTATGTGTATGTGTGTCAGTGATGGGAATATTTTCTCGGTTAGAAAACAAACCCTGGACTTGTACTCGTATAGAAGTTGGATTTATGAGTATTCCTGTGGATATGGACTCCAATAGAGAATGTGTTGATACACGAATTTATCACCATAAATGTTGATATTTGTCCTGGAAAATGTCAGAGATACGAAAAGATAAAAAATAGAAACACTGAAAATTTTTATCCACACAATAGAGGCAATATGGTTATTTTCTCGGCCATAATGATGTATTAATAATTCAAGGAACAATGAGGGCTAAAATTGCACTCGTGCATTAACCCCGAAGGGCTAGCATAATAAAGAGACCTATAAAATCATCTGAGAGATTGACCAAATCCCCTGATTCTCATGAGATATGAGAAAAAAATAATAATTCCGATTCTTCTTCGCCTTTTACTAAAAAAACAAGATCGAGTGAGGTTTCAACAGGGTATACAGGCTTAGTAGTGAAATCTACCAAGTTTTGGCCAGGTGTTCAACAGCCTCTACCGTGTGACAGTAAATGTATATACGGTTCTATTGAACGATGAAAAAAACAAGAGGTGACAAAGATACATGCAAACGAAGCAGAATGGAACAAGAGGCTTGGAAGAGTCGCGTTGGCGTGGGTCAGTAGACGGTGAAAGCTGTAAGGCCAGGGAGATATTCGATACGTGGCGTTGAGGGGTGGTGGTGCCACCCTAGCATGGCACGTGGGGCAATACCAGGTGTTGCCTCGGGAGTTGCTGGTTCGGGTCGATTGTTGGCATGTGCGCATGTGTCAGGACTACCGTCTGCCCCCTCACACGCCCTTCATACATCCGTACCGATTCTCCAACTCAAATACCCCTCGGCCTCAATTTTCTCTTCATTGTCTTCCAACAATTAAAAAATTGACAACGAAAAAAAAAAAAAACGGGCATTTCCCCATATTTTTTATTGATTATAAAATTCTTTATTGATTATAATTTTCTAAATTCTCGTATTTCTTATAGATATCTGGACTTTATTGGGAATAAAAATCGGGGTGAGCCGCAGTATTAACCAAAGTAGTGTGAGAAAGTGGGGTGGGAGGATGCAGAGGGGTAAAATTGTGGAGTTTTGATGAGAGTAGGGGTAAAAGATAGATATATAAGTAATGGAGAAGGAAGAAGTGAAACGTCTGCGCGCAGAGTAGAGCGTATTCCCTGTGGTGTAGAGCCCCCTCCTTGCAATCGTTTCCGTGTGTGTATGTGTTGGTGCGTTCACTCTGCCACCGCCTGACAGTCTCTGCTGCACCCCGTACGGATATTGGGAAGTGAAAAAGCCCGACCCCGCAAGAATCGTGCGGTTCCATACACCGTAAGCGACACCAGTGGAGTTAACATCATACAGTTGCAACAAATAACATACAAAACCACTGATATAAACATCGACAACGACGACATCGACGTCCTCTCTTCAGCGTTTTTTCTTTTTTAAATCAATTACTGTAAAACAACACACTTAGTTATCCCATAGAATAGGGGATAATTTTTGTTGGATAAATGTTAAGGATTAGAAATAAAACACCATACGTGGAAACAATTGAGAGAGTGAGTCAAGAGAGAAAGGTGAGAAGAGGGAAGAATAATAACAACGATGACAATAGTGGAAGATATTTGGTTTGTCGTGCTCTGAGGGCCGAATGACGAGGTATCGGAGCTCGCTTACGCCACCGAAGCCGGCTAACCCGAGTCACCACCAGAGGAGGCTGAAAATTCGCATTAAACGAAGCCGACGGAGACGCCGTCGGTGTCGCGTTGTCGGTGGTGGAAATCAATGAATAAATTGTGTTGGTGATAGTGATTGTGTTGGGGGTGAACGAGTTAGAGTGAAGTTGGAGTAGCAAAAGAAAAAGTCAGAATATAAAAAAAATTTAATCCAAAGACTCAAGTCTAATTTATCCAAAATACTTTCTCAATTCGAATAAAAAAATTTTTTTTTAAAATTGAAGAAAATTAAAGGCATCCAAAATGCCACGTTGTTTAATGGCAAAAAAATGGAAGGCTTATCCGTGGCCGGATAGGCAAGATGACGAGGAAAATAGTGGAGTTGAGAACAAGAATAGTTGCATCGAGATAACAAATGCAAGGAGTGAATTGAATGACATGATTCAGGATAGAAGACGGATGATTGTTGATACTGAAGAGGAGGAGATTGACGTTGTTGGTGATAGCACGAGTGACGGCAACAGGGCGAATCAGCAGACATGCTGGGGTCCACATAGCCCTACTGCCGGTGCCACCGCGCCTAGTCCACCACCACTCAATGCCTCGGGGGCACTCTACTATCATGGTAAAAAAAAAAACAAATTACCTGCAATAATCATTCCATAATTTTTCTTTTTCCTCATTATTGCAATCACCCCCTTGCCACTCAATTTATATATATGCCACGCCCAATTTCAGATTCCCTGATATAAGAAAACAGCAAGAAAAAAAAAAAAAAACGATTACATCGTCTTGTGAAAACAACGTAGAAAAGTTTTCATAACTTCACGGATTTGTTTCATAAAGTTTATTTCACCATTTTTCTTTCCTCGTTCTTTTTTTTTTTCCCTTCTTTCAGAACCGTTCCAATGACTTTCTGTGGATGAAGTTGTACCCACCCCTCCGGGCGAGGCCGCGTGTTGCGCAGACTTTCAGTGTGTTACTGGCTGTCTCACTCTCTGACTACATTCCTTCCTTTATCTCTTTTTCTGAAGCCCCTAAAATCTCCCCACTCCACTATCTAGAACATGAGGGGGTGGTGATTCGTCGCATCCTTGAAACAGAAATCAACCCCTCTATAAAACGTATATAGTAATGTTTTTAGGCAATCATAGGCACGATAGGTACATACTACCATTGAGGGGACAAAATGACTCAAGGGTATATCCAAGTGGTTCAGACATTTTTTTTTTTTTTTGGGAAAAAACATTTCTGGAATTCATACTATTGACCAAGAGCTTCTTTTTAAGAGCCCAATTTCAACCTTAGTTGCTGAATATTTTTTCAAGATAATGTGTCCATTAGAACAACCGACTATCATCATTTAACCAATAATACATACTTAACATAGATAATTTTGTTTGTTAGAGTATGATTAAAAGCATAATTTGCCGGCGAAATAATTGCAAACGATCAATTGGAAAATCTGTAGTTGTGAATTGAATCATTCAAGTTGAATCTGTATGTAGAAAGAGGCCGAAAATGGTGGCACATGGCAGAGGCAGCTGTCGTACTACCCAGGATACGGTATGGGTCCGCAGCGGGCGCCGAGAGGGGGGGGGGGGGAATGGAATGATAGTCATGATGCTTCAAATATCAATACCAGGGGGGGTATTTCTTCAATAAAACTCCATAAGTTTTTCATTCAAAGTTCAAGTGATATTTTCTTTTATGATTCTCCCTGTTTTTTTTTTCATTTTTGTTTCCGCATGGAAGCATTGTAATAATTTTTTTTTTTTGCGGAATGTACATATTTATAAGCGCTATCCAAAAACATCAATTGGGACTTAATCTTCAGGTGAAAATGAGAAACTTTTTGTCCATGCGAAAAATGGGGGTACCCAGGGTGATATTATGCAAATGATTTCTGGCTTTTCCACTCGATCAGTCGAGTTCGATCGATCGGAATATACTACGCCTCGATGGACCTGAAACTGCTTTCCACATATCTCTCACATCCCTCATCGCGTCATCGCACCCAACCTACTAGTGAATCCATTGTCGCACCATCATCATCATTACAATCAATCTCAAAATAACAATTGAAACTGATTGTATCTTTCAGGCTATACCCATGAGTCCTGGTTGAATCACGAGGAGCCACCCAAGTACGCAACGCTACGGTCAGCGGCAGAATTAGCGAGACCAGTTGCTGAATCACCACCGCCTCAGCATGATCAGCAAAATAAAATCGACCCCCTCACCACATCCTCACCACAACACAATACAAATCTCCCACGCAACAAAAGCTTATCTATGTGTTTCACAAGTACCGGAACTGCTCTGTCTTTACCACCAAAAAAAAAGGACATCTATCGTCCGTACAGTCTCCAACCATGTACAGAGATAATTCGTAGTTTTCCCGAGGAAGAGCTGTCAGCAGCCCAGGCTATATTAGACCTGAGTGCCTCACCAGCAGCTCCAATGCATTCCGTCTTCATCCATACCCTTTCACTGCCACCATCAGTAGCACCAGCTGCTCAGTCATCAACACCACCAACATCACAACCAATCCAGCCAGCGCCAATACCAGTCTCAGTTTTGGTGCCAGTACCATCAGACAATACTTCAACAGGCCACGAAACCACACCCGAGCCACAATCCTTAGAGGAGGTATCTGCTGACGATCCTACCAATTCACCCAACGGTGCAAGTAATAAAACAGTCGCTTACACGTACGAGGCCTTTTTCGTATCTGACGGAAGATCAAAGCGACGCTCGAGCGCTGCTGCTGCAATACCTGAAAAAGAAGCTGTTCAACCAGACAGGCCAAAATTCACCTGTACAGAGTGTGGCAAGCAATATGCAACATCCTCCAACTTATCGAGACACAAGCAGACTCACAGGAGTTTAGATTCACAATCAGCTAAAAAATGTATTCATTGTGGCAAAGCATATGTGAGTATGCCAGCTCTTGCAATGCATGTATTGACCCACAAATTGGCACACAGTTGTGGTGTATGTGGTAAGATGTTTTCACGTCCATGGTTACTGCAGGGCCATTTGCGTAGTCATACGGGTGAAAAACCGTACGGCTGTGCACACTGTGGTAAAGCATTTGCCGATCGTTCCAATCTTAGAGCACACATGCAGACACACTCGGCTGATAAGAATTACGAATGCTCAAGGTGTCATAAAACATTCGCCCTCAAGTCGTACCTGAATAAACACCTTGAGTCAGCGTGTCTCAGGGACGATGAAATGCCGATACAGCAGCAGCAGACGACGACGAATGGTCAACACTCGCCACCATTGAATCGCGGATTGTAGCAGCACTTCGAAGATGATGAATTGTCCGAGTCGGAGAGTTAACGACCACATCCAGTAAATAATAATGTAAAGTTTTTATGCCGGTAGAGGAACTACCGTTTTTTGAAGAACGTCTTCTTAATCTATGACTGGTGGTGCTACATAGAGTCTGAATGGGTCAGCAACAGGGAGCCAAATGGATTAGCAACAAGTGCACGAATAACTTGTTACTAACGCTGATGATTGAAGCCCTTCCCTGGGTTATAACATCCAAAAATATCACGACGAGACCTAGGATCGAGACTGTTTTGTTCAAGAGGTTTGAAAAGTAGATTAAGTAGTAAAGTGCTAGTTGGAGGAACGTTGATCGACTTGGAGTCCGCGCGGAAAACTGTGTATGGTTAAGGCGTTGGTAGTCGATCAATTCCCCTGAGGGCATTAGAACAAAATAGCTTGGGGGAATGGAAAAAAACAAAAAAAAAAAACTCAAACCGAGGGGAAACTGAAGAATTCCACCAACTTTTTTTGTTCTACTTCACCTAGGGGAAAGAAACAGATTCCCATTGACTGCCCACGCCATGACTGATGGCGATTATAAAAAATTAATGTGGCAATTATTACGCCATGCATAGAATAATAAGGAAACAAAGATTTGCAAAGTAGACTAAGTAGAAAAGTGCCAGTAGAGAAATAATTAATATTCATAAAAACGTCCAGTAATTGTTAAGTCCAATAAAAACAATGAAAAATAACAAAAAAAAAAAAAAAAATAATAATGAAGAAAACGATGAAGATCGAATGAGGATTAACGTCGAATTGGTCACGTCCACAACGCTCCAGTTCTAGTCAGTCTAGTCGATTTTCTTTATATACGAATATATATTCTATATATATACAGAAGTATATATTATGAAATCCAGAGAAAAAGATGAAAATGAAAAAAAAAAATAATACAAAATTAGTTTATATTATAATTAGAAGAAAAAGGAGATTTCTAGTCACGCGCATGGCGACAAATGCAATTATAATGAACCTCTTTAGCTGCCTGAATGAAATGACGCGTGTAAGTGAGGACGCAAAACTTTACGAATCTACTATCAAACTAATAACTGTATTATTCTCGTTTAAAACCCTCCCCAAAAAAAGCCTCGGAGGATTCTAAAAATTCAACCTAATACTCCACTTTTTAACTATACTCAAATTTCCGGGGTGGCGAACGCATTTTCCACAAAATTATGCCACCCCCTACTGTCTCCCTCCCGAAGCCGCATATAATCCAGTAAAGGGCGGATCGGCTGCGTAACATTCTCAGCATTAATGGATGCGGTTATAGTAATTTCATACATACCATGAACCTAAAACTTTATTCGCATACAAAGTCTTGTGTTGGTGTTTGGGTTTTAATTGCATTGAATCCCCAACGCTGGATTATCACTATTTAAATATTTTTTGGTCTAGAAAAGAATAGTAAAAAAAATAGGGATAGCAAATTTTATATTGGACCATATTTACCAACAAATGCGTTCTTTATAACTAAAATGTTTCAGCTAATCTGATTTTATGAAATAATTCCCCTGAATTTCACCCTAAAAGCACTTGGAGAAAACTGCATTCATTAACTACTAAGACTCCACCTGACGATAACCACTCCGGATTTTGCGATCGAGTTATATTGTTATGAGCATATTTTAAGTAGAAAACAAAATAATGAAAACAAGTCCCATCATAGTATTTTATGAGGACACGTGATGTTACGGCCTCAAAAGCAATGTTTCAAAACAACGAATTCTATGATAAATAGAAAACAACATCGAAATGAATTTAAATTAATGTAAAATCCAATATTATCACTGAGGTTCAATATACATTAAGATGCTTCGGGTAGACGTAATTCCTGTACTGCAAGCATGTTCATAAAGTTGAATTTCTATATTTTGATTAAATAATTATGATATTCGTAAAAATTCAATTAATATGCCCATTTTATGAAAATTTTATTTAATGAACATGCATACAGTGATATCTATACTCTTCAATATTTATTAATCATTGAAGCTTCGACGCCCTCGGTACTAAGTTGAAAGATAAATAGAAAGAATTGCAATTGAATGACGAATACTCTGTGGATCATGGAGATGCTATACAAGTATTTTAGAATGTAACGAAAAATAATCTCAGTGCATGCATAGTAGACCAATTTTTGCAGACACAATATTTTCACTTTAGTTTTCACGATTAAAGGATAAACAGGAAGATTAGAAAGAGTTGATGAAAAATAATATGGGAAAAAAATCAAATGCGTGTGATAAACAAACATTCCCCTGCTCGTAATACAGCGGTATTGCACTGGAGCCAACTCCACATGAATAGCATTATTGACTTTTGAACCAACTAGGGCAATAAAAAAAAAAAAAAACAAACAGTGTGACTAAAATCTCCAGTGAATTAATTAACGCGTATTCAGCATTGATTTGAAAAATTTTAATATACGATTTATTGGTTTGAATGTATTTATTGATATTGATTTATCGTAATTTATTATTATCTAGTCAAATTGATTTGTTGAGATTGAATTTTTGTGACTGATTATTATGTATACGATTTCTAGTCCTTTGATACATTTATCTGATATTTTATCATTCATTTGATTGTATTTATTTCAATAATTATTTATTATTGTACCAATACAACGATTCGATACAACGATCGAATGACAAGAGGTGATTATTTTATTTACTTTCCTTTATTTCATTGATTAATTTTGTCGAGTAACTTTAGTATATAATGCACTTTTTTTTTTTTTATTTTTTTCATTATTATACACATGCATGGGAACGATAACAGGAATCAACGAAAGGAGAGCATATCCAGGATTTCGTCCTTCTTCGGTATAGTTGTGTAGATGATAAAATGGCTAATCCGAAAGCAACTAAAATTAACAAGAAAAAAAAAAAAAAAAAAGTATACAAAAGCTCAACCCTGTTATCGCAAGTTCAACGTTACTAGATGTGCTCAAAAACGTATGTGTACAAACCAAGAATTATATAGATGAATGAACAAAAAATTAAATTTGATAGAATATTTATAATTATACGGAGTATTTAGCGGAAGATGATTTGTATATTTGAATAATGACAAATTTTCACTTTGAATCCTTTTCTGTTTTTACAATTCCAATTTTTGAGATGAAAATTTCATGAAAAATAAGCTAGTACAGTCCTTCAATTAAACCATTCGATAGTAAGTCTTTTCAAGGCTAAAAAAACTTTTACTTTTTCCGCTCTCGTCTGTTTCTTATTTCCTGTTTCAAATTCCCATTCACGTGAACGTATATCATGTGAAGAAATATAACGAAGTGAGAAGCTAATGATGACCCCTTCATTGTTAAATTATTCAAAACTTTGCGCATTCTATAGAATGAATATTTCATAATATTACCGTCCCGCTGAATTTACAAATTCGTCATCTGAGAAAACGTCAGACTGATGCCGCTCACTGAGGGAACACTTTTTGGCATTGTTTAACATTCTTTATGCTCAATAAAAGAAAAATATGAGAGGTAGATGACAAAAATCATACCAAAGTATTGCAGTTTTATACTCGTTTAATAATACGAAAAAAGGAATTTTTTGATTTTTTGTTTTATTTATCGTCGAAATGAAATGTACTACCTCTCTTCTTCCTGAAGTTGAGGTGCTCATTCACATATGTCCATTCAATCCTGTTGTGTCATTTAAATCATTGCTCTCACTTCGATAAATCGTTGTAAAAGAATAATAAACTCAAATAGGAATGAGTAATGGTTCTGCAACGTTACAACGAAATGCATTATGTAAATTTCCAAAATAACACGCACATACTGTTACGGATATTTTTAATATATGTTTAGAGATATTGATTTTTCTTCTTGAGTAGAGGTTTTACGGTACATGGCAAAAATATAAAAGTCGTAAATAGTGACCCCTAGGCACTCAGAAAGAATAGTTGATTGATGATAATGATAGATTTATCAAAGCCGAAGTAACAGTAACAAACCTATTTTAATGGTTAATATTAAAAACTGGCGTGAGCAGGGTCCCTAGTGGGCCAATATTCAATAAATATCGGTTTCAAACTCTCATAAACTATTGTATGAAAAAATCGTCTGATCTCATTTTTTTTTTATTTCGAAAAATTTCTGCTTCCAAATCTAAATGTTCCACAACATCTCGAATGATTGATATTTCAAGGAGAAACGATTGACTCAAATTTGCATGATTGAAGATTACAATAATGACCAGAGACGGAAGGAAATGACGAAAGATTAGGAATTATTTGTGCATATTTTGATAATGATTGCAATTAAACAGGAAGAAATTGTAAAAAATGGACATTATTATGGGCTCCTGGGCACAACAATTCGAGTGATTCAATAAAATTTTCAAACTTAATTTGGATGTAAATCGTTAGTGCACGTCTGTGCGCTTCAATGAATTTCAATTAGTGAATAGTCAATATGATCGTTAGTCAATACTATTACTCTTATCGGTTCAACTTACTAACTTATCAATGAAGCTAATTCTTTCGAATTCTAAAACCTTAAAAAATCTTTGACTTATGTCACTAATACCATGAAATGATCAACTCCAACCACTGTTAAGAACGGTTGAGCATAAAAGTTGATAATTATTAATGATGAAAATTTCTTCATCATGTAAGGATAACGTTATAGGTGGTTTTCTCTGCATTCTAGTCTAAAAATATATAAAAAAAACCTCTGTCTACTTGACTGCAAACTGTTCTATATTCTCTTTACTTATGTGTGTGGTCCTCTGTGTACTCTGATGAAAAAAAAAAAAAAAAAACGCAACGAAAATAGTAATGAATCAAGATAAACAACGAATGATTCCGTCAATGCGTTTGAAATGTTTATAAAGTGCCTAATATTCCAATTACCTAAATTATTCTCTGATAATTCATTTGAATTCCCGTTTGGAGTGACGGTAGTATTAATTAGAAATTATAAAAGACAAAAAAAAAAACGTATAATGAGGACTCAAAAAATTACTAAGTTTACTAAAAAAAAAAAAAAATATTGAATGCCGTTAGCGAGTGTAAATCATCATAATTGATTTCGTTCTGAGATTTAAAAAAAATCAATTTACAAAAGCAATAACTTTCGATTGAGCGCAGTGACGTAAGACAGATGTGATATAAAACTAAACCTAAATAATGATGTTAAAACAGAGAATATGATATATTATTGATATTGCGCAGAAGCATAAATTGTGATACCCCTCAAAAGAATAATGAAACTGACTGATATTTACAGGATATTGTTCCGTTTGGATCTCTCAAAGAAGCCGGGGTATTTAAAAGGAATAAAAAATGTAGGCGAAGGGGAAAAGTTTCGGATGTGGACGGCCCCCAGTCAAGAACCTTAGGTTATAATCAATTAAGTAGAAAATAATCAACACAATTACACACCAACATATGCTAATAATTGCGATTATTAAAATTAATCAAATATGGAATATAGTCATTATAAATGCGGTTCACGTGTACAACAGAAATGAGGATGAAGTTTAGTGAGGAAAGACGATAGTTTTTAAGTAAAATGTATTCATATTTTCTAGGTTTTTATTTGAGAGAAATGCAGTGAAGAATGAAGGAAACAGCATTGAGAATTGGCTGAAGGCACGTAATTATGCAACGCGAGGTTTAACTATATTTATAGAGAATATGTTGATCATTCATTATTACTGAGAATTATGTATAATGAATATTTTTTCATAATTTTTTTTTGTCCGTTAGTAAATTTCAAGAGTTTAGATGTTTTAAGTTGGCCTCAGTAGTCTTTGGCATTTGAATGAGTGAATGAAAATATAAAAATAATTTTTGGTCGATGTACCCAACGTTTCACCTCTTGAGTCAGCTGTTTCCACTGAGGCCAACTGAAAACATCTAAACTTCTGATATAACGAATATTCAAAACCAGAGAACCACATTGCTTCATGCCTATTGCGGCGCATGATTTAAGAACTACAGTAAAATGTGCATTAGGGAGTGGACAAATATGATAATTATATATAATTGTATATAATCATATCTTTGCATATATGCGAAAGAAAGACAGTAACACATCAAATTGACATTCATACATATATTGAGTGAATGCATGTAAATCGAGATAGGTGGTGGTGGCCAAGGAATAGTTATTTTCCGGCATAATAACAGCCCAGATAACTATTTATCCGTAGTGATTTTCACTTTTTCGAGTTTGGGGGAGGATCAATACCAATTCCTAGATAAGAAAAAGTGAAAAACCGTACGGACAAAATTTTTGATCCGACTCACACGGAGAAAAAAAAAACCATCTAAAATTAGTGTGACTTCTCACTAACATGGAGGACCAAAAAACAATACAGGGAGGAAAATAGAGGGAGACACATTGGTGCAGTACTCTTTCATGCGTTTCCCGTAACTCCTCGTGTGACTCTTCCAAAAAAACTGGATGGACAAAATTCTATTTTTTCATCGACAAAATACACTAATTTTTGAGACAAGTTTTTTTTTACTTTTCGATGGATTTTTTTCTCCGTACAGGCCGAGCGTTACTACGCATCTATCCAAAAAAAGTCACTGATGAAGATCATCTCCAAACTTTGTATTTTTACGTTTCAGGCGACTCTACATCATTTCCAACCAAAGTTGCGAAAGCGGAACGATTGCAAGACTTCCATTCGGAAGTAAAAATAAAGAGAATATATAAATAACGACTAATTTCTATAAAGAAATAGCGATGGGATATTTAATAATCAATTCAATATATCTTTGCATGACTAAGTAGGGCTGCAATTGAAGCAATACAAAAAGGTAATATAGTGCTAAATAAGAAAAAAAAAAAACAAGATATAGATTACACAGGAAATACGTACCACGTCATTGAATTATTCTAATGAGTAGTAGTGTTAAATGTATTCAGCATTTACGTAGATTTACACTCATTATGCCTAAGGTGAGTGCGATGATTCGATGATTATTTGTTTTTATCATTCTTTTTCGAGCTCAAAAGTTAAAATTATCACTGAGTTCCTAAAAATGAATGAAAATTTGTAAAAATAAAATTTAATCGAACATCGCTTGCTTGCAAGGTAGTGATATAACGTAGAATAATCAAATTATATCCTTTGATGCTCGCGGTAACATTCAACCCATGTCCAGAATTATAAAAAAAAAAAAATAGTTTTCAAGTTCATAGAATTCATCAATCTATCGCGAACATCGGAGGAATAAACACCCAATATTAACCATGGTTCGAAACGAGAAAAAAAACATTGAAAAACCGATAGTCATGCTAGATTGATTAAAATTAAGCTTGATTCTTATTAAGGAGATAATTATATTATTGTAACAGATATTTACATACGTTTGTATTGTTTGTAATAATAGTGCTAATACAAAACTCCATTGGATAGACTCATTAAAAGCAATAATTGAAAAATTATGTAACCAAAATTGAGAAGTAATGGTGAAAGTAATGAAATTAATTGAACGCAAATGAAGACACATTGCAAATGAAAAATTAGTTTTAAAACAGAGTTGTCCGTTATTTCAATTCATCCATCGTCACGTTTTTTATTTATTCAAAGTCCAGTGTTACAAATATTATTGCCTGTTCAGGTGCATAAATGAGAAAGGAAAGCTAAAGAATAAAGTAACAAGCAGATGGAATAAGGTGTTGAAAAATTGAAGAAGAAAAAAAATTAAAATAACCAAAATATGCAGAAATGACTTGACCCAATCCTACATATGCTTTTGAATAGTGTATGGTAATGTTATAACAAAAATGGGAAGAAAAACGTTGATTGATCATTGTTATCTATGTAATACGACATAGGATGTTTTGTATTATATTTTCATAATAAATAGAAACGTAGAAAAAAAAAAACAACAACAGTGTTTGGATTGCAATTAAAATATTCTTCCACAAGATTACCTTTCCTCTAACAGATACCCCCATGTTCCTCATGAAAATAGTGTGAGATGAAAGTCATAAACTGAGGGCTTATGATAATGCACACTCGACAATTGAAAGATACAGAGATGTCTCATCATTTCATTCGTACCTAATTATACCCCAAGGCCACAATTACGGAAGAGTTGGCGACAGCATTCGAATTCAGTGAAAAATTCCGTAGCGTGTGGCGATTAGAATACTTCAGTATTCTATCAAGAGTTGTGTACGTCATTGTCACTCATTTCTTCTCCAACAGAAGAGAAAATAAGAACTATATTTATCTCTCAATTAACGGAGGTGAGCATGTTCAACATTTTTTAAGTGTAAATTGTGTATTTTCTTGTGATGATGCATTTCAAATAGACAGATCAATTGTCATTGATTGTATGGACAGTTGAGGCGTGAAAGGCCTTTTCGGCTTGTCCTCGAAAACTATACAATGAGCCCATGTTGATTGATTAGAAAGTCTCCACGGTGGATCCTGAATGTCTCGCTTTATCCATCTTCTCATTCGCTTTTTCATTTTTGTTGAATGAGGAAATTAGAGTACTGGAATATGACTGATAATAGCCAGTGTTAAAACCACTGCAGGTAAATGAATTCAGCTTGAAGAGAAGGGTGATCGTAAACAAAGAAGTATGAAATACCTACTCATTTGCGCAATTCTGTTGTCATTCATTTCAAGATCAGTGAAATCGTTATGAGTCTTTAAAAACCCCACACAATTCTGTGAATAGAACAATCTAGTCTCACTGGTCACCATTGACACCTGTAATTAGTGATAAAGTTCAAGTAAGCATGATAAAATTCTCCATCAATCATTAAACTAACAACTAGGAAGGTAACCAGAGAATTATCGACATAATAATATTATTCCACTCATCTCTGGCTCGAATAATCTGAGAGAAAATTTCGATAATTTTTCCTCACTTACTGGTGAAAACAATCCCCCTCATTGTAATTTCCATTCGGCGTTTATCAGTTATTTTCCGGCGTGTGACAGGTTGAGCCGAAGGCCAACCACATGAAAGAAACTGGGATCTCTGATACATCCGATGGGTTTTCAACGTGGACAGATCTAGGCGGTCTGGATAATATTAACAGAGTCTGAAAACTAAAAAGTTATTAAAAAATTATACTATATTATTCAGATGTCTATTACTCCGGAAAATTATGGGATAGATTTGATTAGATTGTGAATTTGGGATAGGGAAAATTGAAAAACAATTTCTGGATGAGAAAAAGTGAAAAAACAGTATGGAAATATATTTTTATCAGAGGAATGAGAGTGTGTACATGATTCGCCGGTCTCAACACATCGCAGTATTCAATAATGACTGTTATCTCTCAATACCGAGCGCGTGTCAATAACTGAATGCCTCTAAGTAGCTGTTGTATTAGACTGCGTCTCGTGACTCGACACATATACATAAACTCTCTACAATGTATTGCTGTACCCATCGTTACTCGAGAGATAAACCACGCTACTTGTGTAATATATGGTGCTTATTGTTGCCATTTAATTGTGCCAGAGTGACTCGTAAACTCAACTGATTTATTATTGATATTTTATTTTCCTCCGGTGAGCTTATCGGTATCACTGAGAATCAAGCGTGTCACTGACGATCAAGACAATTTGTCAAAAAATGGAGACAAATAGTTTACTTACAGATGCATCCTACTCCAGTATTGGTAAGATAACGAACTCTCAGGATCCGCCTGTATTTCGCATGTATGGAACAACGGATCTTGCATCTTCCGTTGATTCTCAGCAGATAGGAAATATGCGTTTGATGAATGGTTTGTTCTTTTTTGATGTTGGAGTCATGGTGACATAGAAGCATTAAAAATTTTTTTTTTACCTGTATTTGTTCAAATAATATGACATACCTCCCTCGGTGTCAGTATTACAAATGAGTATCATTTTCTTCTTCATGCTAATTTACTTTCTTCATTACAGACAACGCAGCTGATGAAATGACGAATAGCCTAGAGCTCATTGTGAGACGGCCAGTTTATCAGCAAGAGGAGCTCAATCGTGTTTGTAATTACACAGAGCACCAACGAACCTGTAACTTGCTCACAATCTGAATTGATATTTACACAGAACTGGAATAGATAATAATATTCAAAATTCAGTAATGAAGTGGTATTTGATATTATTGTTGATTGAGCATAATATTTTCACTCTTTAAAATCGTCTTATAACTTCATTATTGAACTCTCCCTGTTTGAGAGCTCGACGAGGTTCAGAGTTGCGATTGATGGAGAAACCAAGAAAATTTTGTTCAATATTTAATTTTAATCTCTTCAAGTTCTCAAACAGAAAGCATCATTATTAAATTAAAAATAAAATTTTAAATCCAATAATTGTTTTCTATCTGTGTACAAACAAAAAAAAAAATTCAAATTCTCTTGTAATGAATTAATGCTTTCATAGTGAAAGATGCATGGAGGAAAAAATGCAGGAACTTTAGTTTTGGAACAAATGTGAAGAAAACTATTCCAATAATTGAATGGTTATCGACATACGATTGGAAGGGGAATATTCTTGGAGATTTTGCAGCAGGATTCACAGTCGCCGTCATGCACATACCTCAAGGCGAGCAAATTAACTCCTGATATCAATTTAATTATTCCTTTTAAATATATGACTGACTTTCTTCTACAGGTATGGCATATGCAATGCTTGGAAATGTACCACCGGCCATTGGAATATACATGGCTTTTTTTCCTGTACTCGTTTACACGATTTTTAGTACATCACGACACAACTCAATGGGTAATCAATGATACATTTGGTTTTTAGAACAGATAAGTGTTCACATAGCTTTTTATCAAATTGAGCGTAAATTAAAGAAATTAATGATTCTCATACAGGTACGTTTGCTGTCATTTGCATGATGACCGGAAAAGTTGTATTAGCACACAGCAATGGAGGTGATATTCAGACAAATACAACATCACAAGTGAATCTTGAATTGTCCAATAGTCATCAGTACTCACCAGTGCAAGTTGCAACGGTCGTGACATTTGGAGTTGCAATATTACAGGTATGAGATATTAATCTATTTACTTACTTTACATTTCCATAAATATGTACTCGAATGAAATCCCTCTCTCATCTTGCATTGCCCCAGTTGGCAATGTACGTGCTGCGTCTAGGTGTGATATCTTCACTCTTGTCAGAGGCTCTGGTCAGCGGTTTCACCACAGCAGCAGCGATTCATGTATTCACATCACAAATCAAAGACCTCTTGGGTATACAACTCCCTAAACGCCGGGGTATACTCAAAGTGATTTACGTGAGTATTTATACAATATTTCAATGACATCATTGGAAATGAGAAATTTGAATAATCATTTTTAGTCGAGTCGAGGATTGCATTACCCTGCAGGAAAGCTCATTCAATTCAAAAAAATTCAATTTAATTATGACTTGAATTCAATATTCCATATTTCAAGTCACAAACAGAATTCCTAGTGACAAATACTTGGAAAAAAAAAACCCTCGAGAGAATTTCACAGCCTCCAGGTCTATCGTTAGAACGAGTAAAAGTTTTTAATGATCCAAGATGTGATTATCAATGCGCATAACGTCATTTTCACTTCTATTAATTTCCAAATGAGTGGAGGCCTATCATCTGGTATCACGGAAAAAATATTTCAATGACGAATTTCAATTTAATACCACATAATGAATAATTTTATGATCCTATACTTGTCTTGATCTAATTCCAACGTACACAAGTCACATAAAAATGATATATATATTTCATCCGCAGTCTTACTATGATGTTTTCAATGCCATTGACGATGTTAATATCACTGCAATGGTTATTGCTTCAATTACTATTATTGCTGTTGTATTTAATAACGAAGTTCTCAAGGTAAAGTGCACAATTAAAATTTTATCTCTCACCAGTAATAAATATCCCTTAATTCAATTTCATTTTATTCTGTAGCCGAGAGTCTCAAAACATTGCGCTTTTCCCATTCCAATTGAAATGCTCGCTGTGGTAATTGGAACTCTAGTCTCAACTCAAATGAATCTACATGATGTCTATAATGTGTCTATAGTGGGAGACATTCAAGTGGGGTACAAACAAATCGACTATTATTATTATTATTATGCGTTTATTGAGAAAGATGAGCATTGATAATCAAATAAATATTATGTATTGGCTTTTTATTGAGAAATTCTCAATGAACAAATCAATTTCTTTTGTGATTATAGGCTTCCAGCTCCAGCATTACCTCCACTAGATCTTCTACCTGATGTTTTAGTAGACTGTTTCATAATAACCATGGTCTCCTACAGTATTTCTATGTCAATGGCACTGATATTCGCCCAAAAAATGAATTACGAAGTGGATGCTAATCAGGAACTGATTGCCCAGAGTCTTGGCAACTTGGTTGGCTCCTTTTTCTCCTGCATGCCGTTTACAGCGTCATTATCAAGATCTCTTGTGCAGAATGCCGTCGGTGGAAAGACGCAATTAGCCAGTCTCATTTCCTGTTTCCTTCTCCTCTTTGTTCTCCTCTGGATTGGACCATTTCTCGAGCCACTGCCAAAGGTAAATATTTAATTATTTCTCTCTCATATTCTCCATTTTCATTTACTTTATTGCATTATTTGCAGGGAGTTTTAGCTGGAATAATTGTAGTGGCACTCAAGGGCATGTTTGTTCAAGTAAAGGATCTCTTTAAATTTTGGAGACTGTCATCGACCGATGGAATTGTCTGGATTATCACGTTCCTCGCTGTTATCATTCTTGATATTGAGTATGGACTTTTGATTGGCACTCTTTTATGTTTTGCCAAGCTCATTGCACTCTCCATGAAATCATACACTTGTAAACTAGCTCTTGTTCCTGGAACTGAACTTTATTTAGATACAAATCGATACGAAAAGGTGAAACTCATGAATTAGTGAATTACTCGATAGAGAGTCGATTATTACAAAAAAAAAAAAAAAATATTGAAATATTTCAGACTGTTGAATTGCCGGGAATAGTCATATTCCATTACTGTGGAGGATTGAATTTCGTCTCGAAATCTCATTTTCGTAAAGAGGCATTCAAAGCCACTGGAGTGAATCCTCAAATAGAACTGAATCGTCTATTGAAAATGGAAAACAAAGAAAATGCATCAGAAAATATGAATAATGTGAGTATACATCTTGGTATATTCATTCTCTCGAATATAAAAATTACATAGAAATTGAAATTTCAATAGAAATATAAATTTTATTGAATTTACAGCTCAAAGTAATAATTCTAGACTTTTCGGCTCTCGTTCACATCGATCCAGCTGGTTTTGTTGCACTCAGAAGTCTCATTAATGATTACATGAAAATCGACGTGGCTGTTTACCTTGCTGGCTGTTCCGGTAAATATGTGCTCATTAAAAATCATCGAAATATAAATGTAATTCGATAGTATTTATCGATTATTGGAAAGTGCTACATTGCACTGGAAATTCATACACTGGATGAGAGTTTAAAAAATCAAAACAGATGATATTCCAATATTGAGATTGGGTAACCTGTGATTACCAATCACGGAAGTTGATTTTCAGGTTTTGCCACCGGAAGAAATACTTGTCAGTTACTCTACTTCTACCTTTTACGATCACTTTTTCTGCGCATTGCTAACGTGTTTAATTCTCGTAATTTCAAATTGTATCTTCTCATTTCATAACGTTTATGTTGTTGTTTTTTTTTTTTTAAATATCAGGTCCCGTTTTCGAGACAATGAGAAAGTGTTGTACAGCTGTACGAACAGTAGAAGCATTCGTGATGTTTCCAACAGTGAGTGATGCAGTCAACTATGCTAGACACGAGAGTGTCATTCCAACAATCGCAATTCCATCCTCGCCACTTTGGACAATCACATACCCGATGCAAAATATTTCAGGGGAAAACAGCATGAGTCGGTTGTGATTTCGAATGAATAATTTTTCTTTTCATTACTACCTATTGTTTCACTTCATTTTAAAGTTAAAACAGATAGTTTATTTATTTATCCCACAATTCTCATGTAAATATTCTACCAATGTCTTATCACCGCTCCCTCCCCCTCCCCCAGATCATTAATATCATTAAAAGTATCTATGTGCTCAAAGAAATTGCTTTTCTTTTCAATTTTCACTCTCTTTATTCCACTTCAAATATTTGCGGATGCAAATTGATGAAATTGCGAACAGAGATGGTGCAAGAGATAACGACTTTTTTTTTTTTTTAATCGAGGTGAAAGGACTTTCGGTCACCACTAAATGGAAAGCAAATAAAAAATGAAGCGAATCTCTCTCCGAGTTTCATAATACAATTGTTTTTTTTTTTTTTTTTTTTCGTAACTCTTTACCTCCTTCTTTGTAGATTAATTGATTGCGCATACTCTGGAATGCAACAACACTGCGTAAATCTGAATTCTACTTTTTCTTCCTCATTTAAATTCCAATCATACGTGTTCCCAAGTGCGATTAACTCCCATAGTATTATCGTTAAACGATGAAACATGGCTTGAATAAGAATGAAACAATCAAATTATTGAATGACCTATTGTCTCCATGGAACAAAAAAAATTTCAATTTTTTCATCCATTTAATGGAAATTCATTTGGAATGAAAAAATCTAGGGAGAAGTTTACCATTAGAATTTTCCCGGGTACCCGATACTGAAAATCATGAGAGTGCGCCTGCGTCACAAATTGGTTATCTCTCTCTTTCCACCTCAACTGTACCACGTCAACTCTTTTTGTTACAACGTTCTGTTATTGAAACTGCTGTTACTGGTTTTCATTTTTTAATAATGGCATCGTTAATTCAGTCAATAAAGTCTATACCCACGCACATGGTAAGTTAAATATGTCTAGTGTGTATTTTTTTTCGTTAATATTTAAGGGTGAAAGGGTATGAAACGTATAATGGAGAAATTCACAACTGCTTGTGCAGTTATTGTTAGAGGTTAGGTCACTGCACGGCAGACTTAACATTACACAATTATTAAAACATTTTTACAACTTTATTAACAATACTCAAAATTCTTTCATTTTCCACAGGACTATGATGGCCAGGCGAGAGCTGAAAAACTATCCAGGATTATTGTAACACTTTTTGGAGTGAGTAGTCAATTGTTTTTTTTTTTTTTTTTGTTATTCCTCCGCCCAGTTTTTTTAAAGAGACATTGTAATTGATTTCTTGTTTTAGTTCGTTGGACTAATATGGGGATATGCGATACAAGAGTTCTCTCAAGCCCTCTACATCCTCGGGGCTGGCTGTCTTATGGCCGCAATAATTACCGTACCACCATGGCCAATGTATAGACGTAAACCTCTAGACTGGCAGAGGCCCCAGACTGAAGCCCCATCAAAAAATAAAAAGAAGAAATAGTGAATCGTTACCTACCCTGAGCATTTAATATTGTGAATGTTATTATGAACTTATGAGCTGCATTGATGAGGTTTACACTCAGAGGTATCCAACTTGATTTGTGCATTCATGAAAAAAAAAATTCCATTATTACTTAAAAACTGTCTCGTTTTCTCAGTCAATAACCCGTGGATAATGTATGCACCACTGCATTAGATGAGAATATTTTTTTCTCAGAAGTACATGAAAAAAATGATATTCTACTCTGATCATTTATTGGTAAAAGGGGATGAAGCTCGATCCTCTTGTTGTGAAAATGAATGAGTCCAGAAATTTACCCTAGCAAAATGTTCACGCCTTGTGAGCTCCCCCTCTAAGGGGGAGGGGAGGAGTATTGTGTACATAAAAGAATAAGAAATGTAATTACGAAACACTTTCACTCTTGTATGATGGATAACGTATGAGTATTACTTCCTGCATTGGAACAAAAGAAAAAGCTCGAGGATAAATTTTTTATACTGATTTGTAATTTTTCACATTGTATCCTTGATAAATCCAATGAAGCTAGACCATTGGATAATAGTCCAATCGTCCAGAATAATTGCATATATAATTATTTGAAATGTCTAGGAGGAACAGGCAATTAGTAATCTTATCAGTAAAATTCAATGTCATCGCTACAAATTAAGATTGGTCAACATAATTCAAAAAATCGTAACAACTCATGTCCAAGTTTTAATGGTTAATTTGTGGTCTCATTATGTGAAAATTTTTGTGAGTTGCAAAATCGTTGTTGTAATGAGTGGATTATACTCCTCCTCGTAAGCACGAGAAATATTTAGAGCTACGCAAACTTCAACCACGTAACTGCATATGCACAAACCATTTCCTTGGTTTTTACGTAATTCAATGGAATGAAAGAAAAAAAAAAAAGTTATCCATAGGGAGCAGAATCAGCGGTGGGTGCTTTTCCACTACTATCCCCGAACATGATATCCTCAGTGGTGGACACTAGTCTCCCACCCGGCTAACCACTTCGTGTCGAGACCCACCTTTATAAACCCACCGCTGACCGCTAGACAACCAGAACTGTATCAGCATTCGCTAGACGTCACACGAAAAATTGACTCTGAGAAAAAAAAAACAAAAACATGTACTCTCACACCTTTGCTGTGAGTACTTTTCCTCAATCATCCAGTATTTAAATTTACATCACCGTTAATTCTTATCGGATACCAAGTGCAGTATTACCATGATTTTTTTTCCCAATCGTACACATTAATCTGCGATTTTAGATTCAACGAATATTTTATTTTACTCTCATTCTTCGTGACCTCTCTAATTTTTTACATTATTTTCATTTTTATCGATTGTCTGAATGAATTGTCACTCATATGAGCCTGAAAAGTTTTTACGGCCAAGTGACCAACATTTTTTTTCATCACGAGGGCTGTGAGGAGGGTTTCACGGCTGCGGAGTGGCCGTGAAACGCTGCCTCCGGGACGAAAAGAGTTTTTTTTCCCCATCAGACTCTTTATGTAGAAACAAAATTTGACAGAATTGGGGAAATTAGCATTCCAACTTGTTCATTTCTTTCGTGGCATGGACATCACTACTTGTGTCACGTAAATAAACTCGTTCATATTCATCATCATGTGACATACCTAAATTAGGACATTTCGTACATCTCATTAATAGGTCTGCGAAACGAGTCGTAGAGACATTCTACATTTGGAATTCACAGAGTCGAAAATTATTATCATTTATATTTTTTGAATTTTCTTATTCAGCTCATTGCTTTTGGAGTGTTGGCTGTTGTCTCGGCAGCACCCTCACCCGGATGGGGACACCATCAGTAAGTATTGCATTTTTTTAAATTATTTGACATACTCTGGATAATTTAAATCGAAGATCAAAGAAGAGGGAATGAATTTTTGCCTACAACTTTCGCTTCTCAAAATTCTTACAGTGGCGCTCAATAATCGCAATTCCCTTTTTCGGCTTTTCATCCAAATGACAGAATTAATTGAATTTCTCCAGAATTATGCAATTGCATATCGTTTCGTTTTTAGCCAACACGTGAAGATTCATGTTCCATACCATGTGCACACGGTTCACCATCATCATGTTAAGAAAGTACACGTACCAGTGCATCACGTCGAGAAGGTTCACGTACCAGTTCCAGTGCCCTACCCAGTCATTGAGAAGGTACATGTACCGGTCCACCACATTGAAAAGGTCCATGTGCCTGTACCCATCCACGAGGAGAAAGGATGGTGGTGACGAGTTACAGAGAAAGTTGCAGTTCTCAAAATATGATGCAACTTGCATACAAGTGAGTAGAATGAGAGTTAATATAAAAGGGACAGAGCCCTCTCTTTTTTTCTCGTTTAATATCGAAACACTTGTTAGCAATTTTCTTCTCCCTTCTAGGTACACTAGTTGAGTGATAGAATCCACTTCAAAGACCCCTCAAGAAATTCGGATAATTTTTTCATAAAATGAAATTTTCCGGAATATGCTGGAATACTAAAGAAGATTGATATTTGGCGGTGAATGTCGGGTATTGATCAAACAAATGTACATACCTGAATATTTTTATTTTTATTTTTTGCACGCGAACTTTGTAAAATAAAAGAGAGTATTTCTTATACATAAAACATTTATTAGACCATAAATGAACCAACAATCGTTCAAAATTCAGTAACAAAAATGATAAAAATGTTAAACAACGTAACAAAATTTTTATTGTTGCTGCACCTTACCACGAGTCATCGGCATATTTGTGCTCCTCAGTCTTAATTGGCTCGTCATTTATTTTTTCCTTCACGGGGACGATAATTTTCTTCACAACCATATGATGGTGAGTGTGGAAATGCTTAGGAACATGGATTCGGAAGTGTACACTAGAAAGAAGAAGAAATCCAGAAATTACCATTTCGTAAATTGGAAAAATGGAATATAATTCATTCACTTACTGGCCGGATTCTCCGGGGATTGGTGATGAAGCCACAAATGTCACCGCGAGAGTCAAGATAAGTATCTGTAATAATGTGAATTAATAAAACCAACTTCTCTTGCTTTACGAACTACATAATTACTGCTTCATATTGTGTAAGCTTCCATGGTAAATTAATATCAAACTTTCATAATAACAACTCATAACATCAACACATAATTGTGAAAATAATTATGAATTTTTCTGGCTTCATTCGAATCAAAGGAAATGTTGAAGTTGATGTCCAAAAAATTCCACTAGATTTTACGATAATTGAACTCGTAAATTACAGTGTTGACAACACTGTGAAGGATAAATAAATAAACCTACTTGTACCCACAACATCATATTTATTTCACAAGTCTCGTACACTCTCGGATTCTCAGTGAAGACTAAACTCGATTTCACTGCAAGCCGCTTTATAAATGTAAACAAACTGTAATCTACTGAGGTAAAATAGGAAAAAGAAGTCTTCCTGATTGGTTCTCACTCTCATTTGAGTGGCAACATCTGTTGAACATGTATTATAATACAAGAGCTGATGATTTGATTGAGAGGAAGGGAAAGTTTTCAGGAAGTGAGACTAAGGACTCGGAGTTTTATGCACCAACGCGTTCACGTTACGTGTAATTCATGCACTTGTGTATATATAAATTAAGTTCATTGCTCATTGAGCCATCATCACTTGCAGATTGTCAGCTGGTGGCTAGACATGAAATTAAAATTTTTATGAGGCTATTCAATTTATAAAATAGTTTTCCAATCAGTAAAAACTCTGCATTTGTTTATGAACGGAAGTGGTGGAGAGTATTTGTTCATAGAGCAGAAGACGGTGAGACTTCATCATCATATGTGAAAATTCATGCCGTGATTCTCTTTCACCTTCGTTCTGGCATAAGTACATACAGGGCTTTCCATTTCAAATGAATCTCTCACGCGATGAGCGATAAAATATTTTCCAACTACTTTATTTCTCACCTCGATTTTTTTCATCTCTAATTGTGTTAAGAGTTCATCTCAAAGTTGTCGTGACAGGTGAAATTGAGTGGGAGAAAACAATAAATACTCTTCAACTCTATTCAATATCATTCAGAAGTAATAAGACAGTGATATGAAAAAAATATAAAAAGTTTATTACAAGTACTCAAACAAATATGTACAGAAGGATTATGTTACAAACATAATGCAATAACATTTAAACCGGTAGCATCGATGATGAAGAGAATTTCACGGGATAAGTGAGATTCTTTTTACATCCGTTACTTTCACGGCAATGACCAGTGTCACCTCAACAAACCAGAAACCTTATCCTGGGAACGTATATCTTCGAACAGTGGCAAGGCCGTTTTCTCAAGAGGCTTCACCAACATCAGGGTGAAGAGTTTAAAAAGTAGAAAGGCGGCAGGATATTTCTCTCTTTCCTCTATCAATTCTCTTACTTTTTCTAATATCCCCCGTGACCATCAGATGAATAGGAATCTCCCCCGAAACCACCTCCATGACCACCACCTGACGAGAAGGAACCTAGACCTGGTCCCGACGAGTAACCTCCATTGTTTGCTAGAGCCGAAGCACCTGCAAAACTGCCTCCATGACCTCCATGACCACTAGAATGTCATGAAAGTTTTTATGTTAATTTCATTCATAAATTTGAAACTGTTCGGTCTTTAAAATTTCCTACTAACCTGCTTCCAAATCCTGATGAAAAGTCATTTCCGTGGCTGGATGGTCCGCTGTAGCTTGGGGGTGGTCCATAGTCTGAGGCAGGTGGTCCATGGCTCAGACCTGGTCCTCCGTGGTTAGGAGGTCCATAGCTCGAGGAAAGTGATCCGTGGCTGAGATCTTGTCCTCCATGACTTGGGGGTCCATAGCTTGATGAAGGTGGTCTATGGCTCAGTCCTGGTCCTCCATGATTTGGGAATCCATAGCTTGAAGAAGGTGGTCCATGACTCAAACCTGAACCTCCGTGATTTGAGGATGGAGATCCGTAGTTTGGAGAGGGAGCACTCAATGCAGGTGATCCATAGCTAGATGAGATATGACCTCCGGATTGAGAATCTCCGAAGCTGCTTGGGCTGAATCCACTGGAAGATCCATGACCTCCGTTATGCCCCCCGGGACCGCCACTACTGTATCTACCAGATGTGAAACCACTACCGTGTCCGTGATCGTCTCCATGACCGCCACCAAAGCCACCACTGAAGCTACCACTGAAACCGCTGTCGCCCTGTCCATGATTATCCCCAGGACCTCCAGTGTAATATCCTCCACTTCCACTTGATCCGAAGCCACCGCCGTGACCTCCTCCAAAACCACCGCCAAAACCACCTCCGTGACCGCCTCCATGACTGCCGCTGTGGTCTCCTCCATATCCACCACCGTTTCCAGGGCTCGTTATAACTACATGATCATCTACTGGGGGTCCTCGGTGATCATCATGATGTTTCTCTTCGACCGGAAGATGAATTTTGATATGGACGCTATAGAGAATTTTTTTTTTTTTTAATCAACTTCAATCGGAATAATAATCTATGGCGTAAATGCCAAGTTTACAACTCACTGTTCTTTGCCGAAAGTCGCTTCTGCCACGGCAATGGTAGCAGCAAGCATAAATGTAATCTAAAATCACCAAATCAATTCAATTAATAACGTCAACAGATAAATCCATAAAATTTGCCTCTCTTTCTAATTGATGTTATAGCTCACAGTGAACCTCGACGTCATGATGTTTCGTCTTGCCAATTCTCGATACCTTGTTTTTTATCCTCACTCAACACCAGATGGATACTCACTGTCATATATAGTCAAGTCAACCTCCAATTTATATATCTCAACAGCGAGGAATGAGTCGAAGGGAAGGAACAGCTTTTCAACGGTATTGCGGAAGTGGGGAGAAATGATTACATCCATGTGATCATCATTCTTGTCCTGTTCCTCACCGGGGATTTGCCGGAGGAAGAGGAAGAAGAGATATGAGTGCTAGCGTTGTATGTAGCCCCACACAGTCGGCCGTGACCCACAGCCAGTGAAATTCGCGCTCCGAGCATTCTACACTCAACTTGATCATATTGCCATACAATATCGAGCCAAACACTTCAATGATTATCCAATGAAGGAGCACTTACAATTCTGATTTTCTGAATATAGAAACTATTCGACGGAGCTTTCAATGGCTGTCCTGACCAAATGGACACCTGAAATTCAATCGAAAATCTGTTGAATCATAGAAACAAATGAGTCAAGTAGAATGCCGTTATGTCTAGACGTGTTTTCACATAATGATACAGATTAAAGGGGATTTCGTGTTATGCACGTGCACGTCTAGAATCATTTCATCTACTTGGATTGAGTCATTGAATACTAATGTCAACAATTGGCACCTCCAGTCATGTCACTTGGCAACTTTCGATGATCCATCTTTCCTGATGAACTCCTGCATTTTATTTATGATAAAAAACAATATAGGAAATAGAAAGTGGTTATGGAGCCGTGGGATAGCATTAAAGAAGACTCTTGACTATACACATGCCCTTTTCACTCTCACCTTCATGTTTTATTTTATTATACCGATCTTGACTTTCACTTCTCATCGAGAAATTTTTTATACCGCGATTTCATTTCTTCTTGCAGTGCAAATGGAAACGTAATGCTTGAATCAGTCTTAATCGAAGATTAATTGAACCAAGTGGCCTTGGCAGTCAAGCCGTCATTACTTACCTATAGGGTCTTGCCAGTTTGTGATCAAAGCATGTGCAAATTAGTAAGGAACTAGGACAATCTTATAGTCAACGCCAGAAACCCGTTTTTCGATGTTTAATCAGCCGAGAAGAGATGTCTGAACTTTAAAATTCTCAAAAAATCAATTTTTCTTAATTTTCTTGAAAACCAAAGGAGATAGCGACTTTTAGTCTTTTGCAATCGATTTCTGAGATGATTTGACCTCTGAGGGGTCCAGAACCCAGAGCCTGGCATGCCAGAAACCTCTTCTCGATGTTTGATTAGGCAAGAAGAGGAGTCAAAGTTTTGAAAATTTTCAAAAAATTCATTTCTAAAGTGTTCAAATCCCTCTGAGTGTACGTGAATGAAAGGAGTCTAATTGGATTAGTACCCACCATCTCTCGCCATTCACCATGAGTTTGAGCTGAATAATAGAGCAAATAGGGATACAGAAATCTTTTTCATCTTGTTAAAAGTCCAGTGAATAGACTGCGTTGTAAGAAGACGGTGACAATAGCAACAGTTATGAAGTTTTTTATTCTACTCCTTTCACAATTTTTTTAATTCGTGGAAAACTATTCGTTCTCAGTTCCCTGATGGACTGAATATCTATATAAGTGGAGAGACATTGAGTAGAGAATCTCACAGATCGACAGCAGAGACGTTGATGGCAATACTTGTTGCTGAACAATGTTGAGACTTGCGGTGAGTTTAATTAATTGAAATATATCGTTTTCGATTGATAAATAAGATCCACTTAATATAGAAAATTGATCATGATCAATTTTTATTGCATTCTAGATTCTCGTATTTATTTCTGGCACTTTGACAGCCTTTTGTGAAGCTGGAGGTGGTGATAGTGGACGGTAAGTCAACGAAGGTGAATCGTCCAGTGTTAGAGTGAATGAGATTTCATAAAGGATCATTGAAGTGATGCGGTTTACAGTGGACAGAGGTCATTAATGGATTTTTTGTCTCTTATTCCAGCGAGCATGTGATAATTCATGTTCCCTATCATATAAAAACAATGAAGCATACCCACACGATAACCAAACATATTCACCATAAACCATCAGGAGGTAGAGATGATTATGTAGTTCTTGGATATACAATGGGTCACCCAATCGATCTTGGGGGACATGGAGGAGGAGGAGGCTGGTCCAGAGAATATGGAGGAGATTGGTCAGGTGGTAACGAAATTGAAGGGCATCATTATGGTGGAGAGTATGATAGACATCGAGAGAACAGTGGATATTGAATATTTTTATTTACTAGCGTATGGGACATATCAGAGATACGAGGAGATAGATAAGGAGGAGGTGTAGATTTACTAGGGTTTTGAGAATGAGAATTATATGAATTATATATAGATTATATTTTACTATATAAAAGTGCCAGCATATGCACTAGAGAGAAGAGAGGATGAACAAAAAAAATATCACAGATTATTATCATCATTCTCACATTCCTTTAATTTTCATTCAAGTAGAAATAATTGTGGTGGCTAATACGAAAATTATTAAGTAATTCTATCTTCATATTTGTACAGTGAACACCGTGTTTCTTTGGCGCTAAATATCAATTCTTCATTTGTCATTTCTTGTAGTGATCAAATTCCTCATTTTCAGGGATGATATGATCCTTTTCCTCCTCATGTATGTGCGGGAGAACTTTGTAGATTGTATGTGTGTGCTTGATGTTCTTGATTTTGTAAGGTACATGTATGACTACTTTTTTCCTACAAAATATATCAAAATGATCATTTTTGCTCGTGACGAGCAAAATATTAATAACATATTCGATGATTAGATACAAAATCTGAGTTATTAAAAATTATGAGACAGATTCAATGGATTCAAAATAATTACCCATCACTCGATTCTTGGAGCATCAAAATAGCAATAAGAAATGCTAAAATGTACTGCAACATAATTCATGATTTTTTATTGAATGTTAAGAAAATCTCCTACCACTAAAAATCGCACTAATCCTCACCAATTTTTCGTTTTTCATCGCTGTGTTATGGAAAAACCAGTTATTGCAAGGAGAAAAAATGATACAGAAACTATTGATGTTAAACAGTAACAATGACGATATCCAACTACGCGCTTCGCGTCGGGTTTGTGGTTTTATATGTACATTGAGGATTCACGAGGCGGATCGAAGTATCCCCATAGAATTCAGTGAAACTACAGGCTCATCCACGTATCAACAAAAGAAAATGTGTTTCAGATCATAACGCAATACACTCACGTACTCACTCACCCGTAATCACATGCACACACTATTCTCTCAATTTAGAACAATAAACTCGACACAACTTTTGATGATTTTGAGAGTGAAGTTTTTGATATTCAGTGGATATTACGCATTTATTCACTTTGTAATAAATAATTCCTCGTTAAGAAAAATAAGTGGTTTCACTGTTTCAAATGAAATTAATTGTATTCGCATTTTTCATCTCATCACGTTCGGGTGATTTTTATTTTCATCATCGCGTGTGTGGTCAGTAGTTCGTACCACCCCGATATGTGTGCATAACGCTAATGATATTGACTCAATACCGTATCAATCTCTAGAAGAGTTGAGCTGGGTTAAATCGTTTTAGAAAATTGAAATCTTTTTGGTTCCTTCTAACGATATGAATTAATTTTAGCCAAATACGCGAATAGAAAGTGGTAAGGTTGATTTAAAAGTGAAATGCATACGGTAAATAGTTGATTTTCTTGATTTTATAGTGCTAAATTCGATTCAAAGTTTTCTTGCATTTTATAGAAACGATTATAGCTTTTAAACTTTTTTCCTTGTCAGAGAAAGTCACTCGCGTTAACAAGATCAAGATTTTTCCTGTTTCTGTATCATCATTTGATGCTGAGCTGAGACCACTAGTGACTTTCTGTAAGATTCCATTGATTCGATCAGGTGTCGATATTGAAATGTTTTTACATTTTTCACTAGAGACAGGAGTGGAGTCTCTCTAACATTTCGGCTTTGGGGCTCAAAATTCTACGTACTGAAATATCCTGGAATCCTCCACTCTTCTGCTGAAGGCGCTAGTGGAACAAAGAGAGTGAAATCAATCTGTTTCACTCGCTTCACAGTGAGAATGAAGTATGTGGGGCAACTCCTCTTCCTCAACCACTATCATACAGAGTAGAAATCATAGGGATGCTCTACTACTGTAGCTAGGAGGGAAACCACGATGATTCTCGATATTAGTTTACAAGAAATTTTATTGAAAAAATTGATATTCCAGACCGAAATCTGAACCAAATACTTTCCGATTATGCATCGGGTGCTCTCCCAGCTGCAGAGTTGAGTTTGTGAGGCATAAAATAAGATTGGTCTATAAAGTCATGGTAATATATCGTTTAATAGGTCTTAATATCAACGAATAATGGTAGTGAACACTTTCTATAGAAGTACGGTAGTTCATTTCTGGGGGGGAAAAAAAAATAAAAAAATATCACGCAAGAAGAAGCATCAAAAGATGTAACGAAAAAAATGAACAGTCCTTATGAGGTGCTAATTATAAATAATTCTATGAATGAGAGTAATGGTTATTGAGACATTCTTGTACATTCAATCATTTTTCATGAACTTGATTTCGACTTGAGTCCTTTGCCCTTTGAACTCGTCACGGACACTGAACTACTTACACTTTCGACAATTCTCACCCTTCTGTTGTTTTTACCGATTTTACGCTGATATGTTTTCGAGGGTCTTTTTATCTCCTGATATTTCCAAGAATTATTTTTAGACTGACTCATTACCTTTGGGGTGGTACTCCGTGGTTTAGGTGTAACAACTTCAGTACTAATTATTTCAGAGGAGGTTTCATCATTTTCTGATGACAAATAGACCGAATATGGCTGTGTGGATTTTGGTTCGATTGGTTTTTTATTTCTTGAACTGATTCTTCCGCGAATTTTCGACTTCTCTGTAGTTACTTCCGTCGGTTGAACATTCGTATACCACTTATCGCTATACTCTTGACTCTCACCCTTTCCCAACATCGTTCCATCCTTCATTTTAATTTCTTCCTCATCCATTCTCGAATCCGATGTTCTTTCAATCTCCTCTTTATCACGCTTTTCAGTTTTCTCCTTCCAGTTTTTGAGATCTGGTGCTGAAATTTCCTTAATTTCGGTGGAACTGAATTTAGGACTGTCCCTTGAGGATTTCTCTCTCTTTCCAGCATCACCTTTCTCCGTTGTGGGTGAATTGGTTGTAGTTCTAAGAATCCTAGTCCAGAATCGATTTCTCCACGTTGGGTTTGTAGGCGCCATTCGGTCTGGACGATGGATCTCCTTAGATTCTGGTAATGTTTCTTTTGATTCATCAGCATTTGTGTATCTCGATTCGCTATCCTGCGAATTGTCATACACTTCTTCACTGCTTACCGTTTGATTTCTAGTCTCGTGATTGTGATGATAGACTTTAGGATGTTCATTGAGTGGGGGATGAAGTGGATAATTAGTTGTTCCCAATGGATCGGGACCGTAGCGTGAGCCTTTGCTGCTGTGGGGTATTGAATTATCAAAGTTATACGTTCCATATTGATTCTGCATGTGATGTGGATTGTATGGGTTATAGTATAATTGATGCAGTGGTCGATGGTGATGATACATATTGACTGGTGGATAGTTGTAATTATTGGAATACATATTTTTATTGTAATTCATCGGATAGTGCTGTCGCATTGTTCCAGACTGGGACCATGGGGCTGCTGCAGTTGGAGAGGGAATTGGAACGAAACCAGCCGACTGCATTGGGACTTGTCGTGCTGGAGCAACTGGAAACACTGGTTGATATGTATAATAGGTTGTTGGTGCTATGGCCATGCCCATCTGTCCTGCCATTTGACCCCTCTGGGGATTCATTACTCTGACAACCACACGATTTTGAGAATTAGAATGTGAACCGACTTGTTTAATATACACTTCATCATCCATTCCAGGGATTCTGATCGGTCCCAACATTGGGGGAGGCTGATACTGGGGCGTCTTTCTTGGTACCACCATTCCTCTAAACATATCTGCAAGCCAGTCAAACGGCCCATCCTCCTCTTCTCGGACTTTTGAAATTGGTTGGAGAATCAGAG